>JAPTMU010000526.1:0-65994 GCA_028583405.1 Pogonophryne albipinna | reverse complement strand
TGCACAGACAGCAGTTAGTAAGATTGATTTCAGTAGCCACTTGTCTGGAAATACCGAAGACCAGAAACGGTTTTGAAAACTTTTGTCACGTAGTGATCGTCTTCTCAATAGAACATCTTTGATAATGTCGGTGTTGTTGCAGGAAGTCCCGACGGAGAATACTTTTGCTGTAGTACAGGGGTGCACATATCTGGTACGCAGGTTATGTGCGTAATCTGAAACTTGTGTCCCAAAGCGCATTTGCGTACCGACGTACTTGTGAAGCTTTTCCAGAAGGCGGTTAGATCACCGGACGACAGAGTCGGTCTCCGTGTGCACAGACAGGGCTGCTGTTAACGTCGGTCTGTACAACGGAATTGTGCCAAAACTACGCCAACCGGCTGCGGAGGGAGACTTTCTCCCCCCCTTCACTGGAGAACTGCGCTAAAACAGCTGATCACTACGTTCGCACTCTGTGGTCACGAAGTACTCCACTAGCCCCCCCCCCCCGCCAGAGTCCTGCATCGGGTCGGGTACCCGACGGATGACCCGCAAAAAGGTGATTTGCGGGTTGTATTTTTTCAAACGCTTTTTTCCGGGTTCGGGTCTGGGTAAAACAAAGAAGATGCGGGTCGGGTCGCGGGTGTTGCATAATATCTATATTAAAATAATAATAATTTAATGTTTAAATCCTCAGACCTCTCCCCCGCGGGACCGCGCATAATCATAACCTCTGCAGCGCATCAATCTGCTGCTGCATTGGAAATGGCTGAGCTGAAGCTCTCAGCGGAGAATACAGCATTTTCAATAACACTTCCTCGAGAGCGAAACCCAACGTCTGGAGGCTTTTGGTTCCTAGATGAGAAAATAACCAACATCCCACACTTTGAGACAAATATGCAACTGCGTGTGTTAACAATTGCACGTTTTCACTGCTCATATATAGGCGGTTTTAATTGTAAATTCCGTTCTCTTAATGTCATTTCGTCCAACGTTGTTGAATTAGAGAAGAGGGGCTTCTAAACGGGATTGTATGCGGGGGTGGAGGGAGTTAAATATTAGATAAATATAACTTTGGTGCGTATAAGAGTGAGTGATTTTAGCAGAGCCATATTGTGTCCTTGTGATTATGTTGATTATTACCTGTCTGTATAATGTTGCAGCTCAGCTGATTTTGGATTGATGGCAAAGGGAGAGGGACTTAAGTGAGAGTGAAAACACAAGGTAAGTTTAATACTACTGTTTTATATAAGTAAGCATACTAAACATGTATTATATCACTGTATTATATAAGTAATCTTGTTAGTAACCTACTGTATGGCAGGTGGAGGGGCAGTGATGTTACAGGTGGAGGAGCAAGACTGCAAACTCACAAGACAGAGAAATCAAAGTTTGTTCTCCAGAGAAGAGGTTGATTTCACTTCATATTTTCTAAAGATGTGGAAATGGCAACAAAAAAAACTTGAGAGCTGTAACCAAGACAACTGTAACAACATGAGTAGAGAGCCACCAAGGTTTTTCAAGTCCCTCTCTTACTCCATTTTGCCAACCCAAACTTCCAGGGCCCTTTCTCATTTCATCAAATCCCCCTCCTCGACTCCTCGACTCCTCGGTCCTCCGGTCGTGACCCGGAAATGAATTTCAGCGCGCCATGTTGAAGGACATCTCATTTCTCTAAATGCACTTCGAGGACAGAGCATCGAGGAGGCTCTCTGGAGGAGCTCTAACCGAGGATACACTGATGGGTCCTCCACGGTCCTCCACGGCTCCTTCGTGGATGCATTTCCGGCAACAGAGATGTTTCAAAGAGTCGTGACGCACGGCCGGACTGATCTCAGCCAATGACAGCTCTGCATGCATCCCCTGGATATTATTTTATTAACTGCTCTCATCGCGACGCGATGTTTCCAGAGAGAACAGCTGTGATGTCCGTGCAGAAAGCAGAGCAGTGTGTAAAATATATATCACTCAGTATAACAGGCCTACTCTCTTTATTTGCTGTAGTTTAGTAGATATCTACAAACAAAGAGTCCATATTTTTCTAAAACCATTTAGTGCTTCACATAATAAAATACACAACGGCTGTTAGGCTGTTAGCTGTAGGTGCGTGTGTGTGTTTGGTACAGTGTGTGCGTAGATGCAGCGGACAGACAGGTCTCAGTTGGTTTGGTGTCCTCTGCTTACTTTTAATACTTGTAAATAAAACTTTTGGTCCGTCATTTATTTTCCTCATTGTAGCGACCAGAGAGGGGGGGGGATATATCCAGTCTCTGATAGTGTTACGTTAATATGAGAGTGCTCTGTTTGATTCTGAAATTGTATATATATTTATATAAATATATACATATGTGTGTGTGTGTGTGTCCGCATCTGTAGCCTGTTATTGTCTCATTATACCGCACTGTGAATGAATCAAAGTAAATATATAAGTCGTCATGAACACATCTGTCCATCAGACAGAGGGCTGGTGTGCCTCCTGTCATCATTAATGGACGTCTCTTTAAAATGACCGCTCAGAGGAGAGGAGTTCTCATTTCTCTAACCGCCTGCTGCTTCCCCTCCTCTCTCCTCGGCTCCTCGGCTCACATCTCCTGTGGGCGGGACTAAGTATCGAGGATAGGAGTCGAGGAGGGGAGTCGAGGAGGCGAGTTAGAGAAATGAGAAAGGGCCCAGGTACATGACGGGACACCTTGCTTGTTTTTGTTGTTTGCGCTCCTCTGGCTGGGTGCTGGCAGGTGGAGGCCAGTGATGTTGGCAGGTGGAGGGGCAGTGATGTTACGGGTGGAGGGTCAGTGATGTTAGCTGGGTGCTGGCAGGTGGAAGAGCAATGTTTAGTCCAAATATTTCCATTGCAACGACTAATGGAAATGATTGCAGCTGTGGATCTGTTTGGGGGTTGCTGGATGTGGTAGCTTGGCTGCTGTTGTTCCTTTTCACCTTTTTGGATTGGCTCTTGCTTCCAAAATGGCCATCTTTTAAAAAAAAATCTTTTCTGTCATTTCTGATTTGTTTGGCCTCAATTCTCAGCCTCAGCCGTATTAATCTTTTTACGAGTTTTTGTTGTACTCCACACAGCATGACGGAAGCCTGCTGGAGAGGGCCTGAGCTTCTTTCTCCAAGACACCCACTGCGTTGGGCAGCTGCATGAGGGAGGAACCAGTCTTGGTCCTAAATAGTTCCTCAATTTGGTGAATGAAGTCAAAGGCTTCTTGGGAGGGACGACAAAGAGCACCTGCCTTGAAGTCTTTCAAGTCCACTAACAAGCTGTTGTCACCAGAAGGACTCTCATCATGGTGCTCTGTTGCAATTTTGCATTTTTCACAGATGCTGGCAAACTTGATGATTGTGTGGACGATGTAGCCTGCAAGATGGAAGAGAATACATTTCTCAGTTTTTGTGAGGTCAGGTGCAGCTGCTCTGTTCACCGCCATCAGCTGTTCCACTCTGACTGATGGAGTGATTTTTGGCTCCCCTGTGTCCAGGAAGTCTGCCAAAAAGCTACTGTGGTCTTCCTGGTAGCTCCCAGAGCTGATGGTGGTGAGGAACTGCCCCACAGATATGATTCTCAGTGCATAATGGAATTCCACTGGAGTTGGGACAGGATTTTTAGACCTCACACAACTGAATGTATTTTCAAGGCAGTCTTGTGTGAACCTTGACGTTAACACAAACCTGTGTCCTTGTGTAAGCATCTCCTCTTGTATGGCCAAAATTGATGTTGTTGCCATTATCACCCCTGTTTGAACAGGCTTCCAACCTCCCTTTTGACCTATCTTTATCCCACGAAACAGATGGACGATGTTCTGGAGGACGATGATGCTCAGGGCTGTAATTGGATGGCGAGATGACATCAGATCAAACCAATGATCAACCTGCTCCAGGAACCACGCAGGTATGACAGAGGGCGGTTTTCTTGCTGCACCATGTATTTCAGCCCAGCACTTGTAGCCTTACTGAACACATTTAGAGCAAGACCAACCTTCATCTTATCAAAGTGACTTGGCTCGATGGCTGCAGCTGAAAGATGGGGAGCTATTTTTAAGGCCATCCCTTCCTGAAAGGTCAATAAGTCCTTAATGGGGACAACAGAAACCTCATTAGAGGGGAGGTTCCAGGCATGAAAACGGGTCAGGGGTGAAAAAGGTGAGAAGGATATTATCCCTCTAGGGGGGTCCGGGGGCATGCTCCCCGGGAAGAACATTTTGAATATTCCATATTTTAAAGCATCAATCTGATGCATTTTGAGATGCATTTTTTTGCCAACCTGGGGAGAGCTGGAGAAACTTAACTTCAGCCATGAGTCAAAAATATTATGGCCTCCTTACTAAGTATTATCAGGGATGCAAACTCATCAGGTATGGAAAAGGTGACAAGGACCCGAGCCCCCGACCCCACGGAATATCGGCTTTAAAATGAGGAATAACAGGATGTTAGCAGTCAAAACAACTAAAGCAGCAGTGTTAATAATAACAGAAACGCTAAAGAGTCACATCTAATAGAAATATATAAAAGCATTTATTTTAATTGTGTAGCAGTCAGTTTATAATTTTGGCAGCACTGTTGAGCATTTTGAAAATCTATTGTCATGCCTCTGTGCAAAGCTTAGTCTTTCTATCTTTATGGCATCTGGTGTAAAGTAACTAAATTCATAAACTCAAGTACTATACTTGGGTACAATTTTGAGATACTTGTACTTTATTTAAGTACTTCAATGTTTTGTACTTTGTTCTCCTTCTCCTCTACAGTTCAGAGGTAAATGGTGTACTTTTACTCCACTACATGTATTAATACCTTTAGTTACTTCACAGATCTGGATGAATGATGTGAAATATAATCTAAGTGTTGAATCAGACTTTAGTTCCACCTGGAGTAAATTCACAAGCTACCCTGCAGTATACAAAGTCATTCAAACTAGCTGCACCTTCACCAGCTTTGAGAACACTTTCATGATCAATCATTATAAAACATATCATATATATTATTCTGAAATGGACCAATCTGCACAACGACTACTTTTACTGTCTTTCACTATATTTTGATGAGAATACTTTTCTACTTTTACTTGAGGAACATTTTGAATGCAGTACTTTTACTAACAGAGTATTCCTACACTCTGGTACTTCTACTTTTACTCAAGTACAAGATCTGAGTACTTCTACTTTTACTCAAGTACAAGATCTGAGTACTTCTACTGTTACTCAAGTACAAGACCTGAGTACTTCTACTTTTACTCAAGTACAAGATCTGAGTATTTCTGCTTTTAATCAAGTACAAGATCTGAGTACTTCTACTTTTAATCAAGTACAAGATCTGAGTACTTCTACTTTTACTCAAGTACAAGATCTGAGTATTTCTGCTTTTAATCAAGTACAAGATCTGAGTACTTCTACTTTTACTCAAGTACAAGACCTGAGTACTTCTACTTTTACTCAAGTACAAGATCTGAGTATTTCTGCTTTTAATCAAGTACAAGATCTGAGTACTTCTACTTTTAATCAAGTACAAGATCTGAGTACTTCTACTTTTAATCAAGTACAAGATCTGAGTATTTCTGCTTTTAATCAAGAACAAGATCTGAGTACTTCTACTTTTACTCTAGTACAAGATCTGAGTGCTTCTACTTTTACTCAAGTACAAGATCTATACTTATACCACCTCCGTTTATAGCCTATGAAAAAAAAACAATTAGAAAACGAAGGCTAAAGCTAACGTTAGCAGATAGTGACAATGTATGCTATTTAGCCAGCTCAACGGTAATATTGCGACAGAAAAATGTTCAGTGCACATCACGCTCTGCCGCTCCGACAGGGAGCTCTGCTCTGAACACCTGAACGGCCCGTTCTAACAGCTGTTCACCAGCGGTCCAGTCTGTACCACAGTGACTCCGGACCGCACAGTTAATATTAACGAACGCACCCGTAGGTAATGTGGCTGCTGAAGCATGGCATCATCGCGGAGCAGCAGAGCCGACAGGCAGGAAGACTCGAGCACACAGCTCGCGCTGCATTATAATATATAAAAAAAGAACACCATGCGTGTCATGATGGCACATAACAGCTCGCGGCCGCAGATTACTCCGGGTCCCAGACCCCCCCATACCCCAAAAATATTTTTATTGCAGATCTACATGAATCACACAAACAACCTATTTTGGATTCAAAACGGCGAATTTCGCCGAAAGGTGAGTGATTTTCATGCCTGGGAGGTTCTCTCTGTTAACAACATCCTCAGGAATTATGAAGACCTGCCCACGGACAAGGGCACTTTTTAGATTTTTTACCAGATGTGGGACATCGGGCATGAAATAAAGCTGCCTGTCTGGTTTTGCTGGATGTGGCACCGATGTTTTACTTTGGTCCACCCCAAAGGAATTCCACATGGCTCGGTTAGGGCTACCCATGTCGGTGGTGACATCAAGCACATGTAGCCCTATGGATGCTGCCCTCTGTATTATATCAATAATGATTGGCCTGTACTCTGCTCCATTGGTAGAATTGCCAGTGTAATGATATGCCACTACTTGCTTCCACCGTGTTGTGTTTCCAGCCAACATAAACACACAAGCATGTGTTGCCACCCCTGTGTGACCTGGTAAAGTCACATCACCGTACAGTTTGCCTGTAATCATGTCTAACTCCACACTTGGTGTGATTGCCATTTCATCCAAGGTCAACACACACTCCCTTTCAAGGTCAGTCAATCTATCTGCCTTCAATTTTAGGAAATCAAAGACCTCTGTCAACACACCAGGCTCAAACTTAACACATTGCATCTTTCTTTGCAGTGTCCTTATTCCTGGAAGGGGAATCTTCAATTCCTGCAGAGTTTTGTAACCCGTTGGTCTGCACGCAAAGCAAATTTTTAAAGCCTTCTTAATTGTCTCATTGCTCCATTTCATCCCCTTTGTGGTGAGTCTGCCTAATGCCTTAAGTTGGTCTTTTGAAAACGTTTTCTTATATTTCTTGTCCCTAATTTTCATTGTTTTCTTGAGAGCTGCATTTTCCTTCCTGATTTTTCTGTGTGCAGTCTTTGCTTTTTTGGTGATTCCTTCTTGGCTCTTTAATTTTCTCTTTAATTGTTTTAATAGATCTGTTTGACTGGCTGCTGGTTCCCTTGTATGCTGACTGGCTGCTGGTTCCCTCGTATGCTGACTGGCTGCTGGTTCCCTCGTATGCTGACTGGCTGCTGGCTGAGTGGGTGGTGTCCGCCCTCCCTGTCTCTCCTCACTAGCCATGTCCTCTCTTTCTTCACCCTCACTTTCCTTTCTCTCAGTCTCCTCATCCCTTCTTCCCTCAATCTTTGAGACTAATGTAAGTAGAAGACATGGCACTGTAAATGTTCGAACATTTTAAATATTATACCACTTAAAAATAAGAAATATTACTTTTGTTACTAAGAGTTCATACTTATTATACCTGTGTCACCTTTCACACTATAGCTATGATCATGAGCTATGGGCTTTGTAGATACAGGTCCCGGGGTGAATCGTGGTGCAGGGGCCCTTCTCTTTTTGACCACAGGGCGATGCACGAAGATGGTGGGTATAGCCTCTGCTCTCAGCCTAGTCTTGCCCTTTTTTGTCTTGACAAACTGGTCTGCATCAAAATGTGCCTGCGGAGTGACTTGAGTTACTTCACACACAGAACAACTCAGTTTTGTCTGCCCACATACATATTCCATAGTGGTTGAATACACAGTATTAGGAAACACTTTATACTTACTGGACATGTTATACTCATTACATACTGTATATAAAATATGACCAAGAATGTGAGACAACTTTATAGAAATTCATATCACATCTGTTACTGATGCCATTTGTCATACTTTATTAAACTCACAAATAATAAAGTTCCATAACTTCAGTTGGGAACAAAGACCACACCTTATCTCCCCAAGGCAATTTCCCATCCAATAGGTGTGCTATATAGGTGTGTATAACCCTTTCTCCTGTCTGTTACTCCCTCTTTCAGCACAAGAACCAGAGGGGGATTCAATGGAGCCTGAATACCTGCACTGAGACCCTCACCCTGCACCCTGAGTCTCAACTCTGTTTTCCAAGCCTTTCCCTGTTTTTTTGTATTAAACAAAACATTAAGCTTTCCCAATGGTGTGGTTTTCGTTTTGTGAAAAAGTGCAAATGCAGTGTTTGTATATAATTACATCACATATTTTTTTGCTGTTGGTCGTGAAATTGCTCCTGCTGACTTGAGCCAGCCATTTTTTCCTCCGCTCTGTGTCAGTGGGGAAGCCGTACATTCGTACTCCTTTCTCGGAGCGATTTGAGCATCCCCAGGCAGCACAGCAAACCATGGTGGCGACTAGGAGGCAGCACAGCAAACCAGGACAACACGGAGGAAAAGGCACAGACAAACTGCATGATATGCTATTCAATGTTTATTGAATTCCATGTATTTGCAATGGATGTTCCTAAAACAACACATTTAATATCATCATCATCATCATGCTGCTGCTGCTAGTCCTTTGATAGTCACCTGTCGGTCTCCTGTCCTTTCTGAAAGCCATAAAGATGAAATTAGTCATTTAGATAACTTGTGTCCTCAATTACCATGGGATTACTGAAACTACCATGAATTTAAGAAAATGGTAGAAATTAATCTAATCTGAATTTTAAAGCATTACTTTAGATCCCCTCCCTCTAAATATATCAATAAACATTAGAAAGTGATGCTCCTGACTACCATACAAGTTTAAGAAGATAATATTGGTTTTAAAGAATTCAAAGCTATAAATAAACAGCAACAGGCTCTTTAACCAAGGCACTGTTAGCCTAACATGTAAACTAGTTGTTCACACTAATCCTAATATTATCACTTAATATTAGCAAATTCTATTTTATTTTATTTTTTAAAACATATTGATGTAAATACATACACATATCGATTTGTTGTATAAATATTGCAAATCAAAACCTTTATTCACTAATAATTACCAAAAATCGTAGTTCTATCTCCTGTTATCAATGCATTCACATTGCCCGCCATGAACTTCCGGGGAACGATCCTCGTCTACATGAACCACGTGACGATAATCGTTTTTGGACTTCCGTTGTCGTAACTCTTCTATCTATATGGCGCTGATTCTCCCTGGCTTCTGTCTATGGCAAGCCCCAGGAAGTGGGCCGGACTCAGATGAAAATATTCGTGCTGGCCAAATGGCGGTACTGCACTTCCGTTTGGTTGCCAGGCCCGGAAACGCTTTTTCCCATTGACTTACATGGGGAAAGAGTGGTCTGTAACTCGTTGGATAATTTTTTTTAAACTAAATAAACTACCCAGTATGAACACTTGTATAGCCCTTATTAAAAACATTCGTTCCTCAAGTTGTAAAAATGTGCTAATAACGTTATTCTGAGAGTTATTTCCCTCTGCATTATGAACGCGCATCTAACCCACGGGACCGCGCCGCCCGGCACGTTCATGTGATGTGACGTGTTCAGTACTACATGCGTTTATCTTTACCCATGGATGCACAATAAGAACGGACCCATATCGCCCACGGAGCTGTAATAATGGATATATTGCACATGTTTGCTGTAATTCATCATTTGTAAAATATTATACTACATGGGCTGTATGATGTAAATGTTTTATTAAATAAAGTTAATATTACCGACGTAGATTAACGTCCCTGTAGCTTCTTATTGCACTTGCAAATATACCATTAAAGGAGTTGAACGTTGCTGTTTGCTATTACTATAATACCACGCAGGGATAAGCAGAGTTTACAACCTTTGTGTAAGGATGTGCAGTTTTCCCTCCTTCCTCAATTCACCTCCGCAGCTGCTACTCATCTTCCTGATGACCTACTCACCCACACCTGCTTAAATACCCGGCTTCCTCATCCAGTAGTCACCAGTTCGTCGTGGAAGATACACTGAATCCGTCAACTACTCTGCCTGCCACGTCCAGCCAACACCACCTCGTCTGCGAACCTCGGATTATTATCACTACCAGCTCCAGCCTGCTCACTCTATTGAACTCTGATTCCCCGGCTCATCTCACCCGTGTTCCGCTGCAAATCTCCGAACCCCGGCTCCAGCCTGCTCTCTCCGACATCCTCCGGATCATCAACTACGGACCTCCACTCTCCCCCCCCCAGGAATTCCCAGATCCGGATTAGTGATTCCCCAGCAGTATGGTGTGAGTGTTGTACTTGAAATAAATCATTTTACTTCCATACTCACGTCTCCAGTCTTCCGTGCTTGTATTGAGGGTTCAGCCTGTAAGCGCTCCTTGAGCTTAACAGTACGAACTGGTCCATATGAACCCCTCAAGCACTGGATCGGATCCCTCCACTGTTCAGCAGGCTCTGTCTCATCAGGGAAATCTTCTTGGCCAACATGAACGGTTAATCCAAGTTTTGGTGGAGAGCAATCTTTCCATGACTGAAAGCATCACAAACCTTACTGCCCAGATCTCAGCCCTGACATCTGCCGCTATAATCCCTGTCACCTCAAGTCCTCCTCCTGTATCCACTCCATGCCGGGATTTCCACATCACCGACCCAGATCCTTTTCATGGAGAGGTGGAGAAATGCAAGGGATTCATTTTCCAATGCAATAAGGTATTTCGTCAGCGTTTCTTGTCCTTTCCTTCGGATGTAACCAAGATTAATTATGTTTTGAATTTGCTTCGTGGCAGAGCATTAGACTGGGCTGAAGCACTGAGTTCATCTGTGGATTATGACACCCTTTCCTTTGGAGTTTTTTCTGAACAGTTGTCCATTGTTTTTGATCACCCTGACTACTCCGGCTCTGCTGATAATCGCCTGCTTACACTACAACAAGGGAATCGAACCGTGGCGGATTACTCCATCGAGTTCCGCACACTGGCGGCAGAGGCCCGTTGGGACGAGGCGGCTCTAAGGGCAGTTTTTGTTAAGGGGTTGAAGGATCAACTAAAGGATGAGTTGGCTGCACGAGACGTGCCTGCGGACCTCCAAGCCTTAATTACCCTGGTGTCTCGCCTCGACAGCCGGTTGCGGGAGCGCCGTGCGGAGAAAGCGCAACGTTCTCCTTTTGCTTTTCCAAGTAAACCAAGTTACCCACCCAGATTTGCTCCTTCTGTTTCCACTCAGTCTGGATTCACCGATTCCCCTCGCGTGCCTCCTTTGGCTAGGGAGGAACCGATGCAGTTGGGACGTACCGGACTATCTCCAGAGGAACGCCTTCGACGTATGAGGAGGGGTGAGTGCCTGTATTGTGGCAAGTTTGGCCATCTCGTTGCTGTTTGTCCTGTTCGCCCAAACGCAGAAGCTCGTCAGTAAGTTTGGGAGTCCTGACGAGATCACCTTCCCCATCTTTTGTTGCCCCAACCCTGCGCCGATTTCTCATTCCTGCCAGACTCTGTACAAGCTCTCAGACCTTGCCCCTCTCTGCCCTCATTGACTCAGGCGCTGAAGATAGCTTTATAGACCTAGAACTTGCCAACCAGTTGGGACTTAAGTTGGAATTATTACAGGATCCTTTGACTGCTTATGCCTTAAACGGTCAACGCATCTCTAGAGTAACTCAGCAGTCACAACCCGTGACTCTGATTATTTCAGGAAATCACAGAGAACAGATCCAGCTTAAGGTTATTTCCTCTCCAACTACTCCTTTGGTACTTGGTTACCCTTGGCTTCGCACCCACAATCCTCATATTGATTGGGCTGGAGGAAGGATCATGGAATGGAATCAGAAGTGTCACCTTAACTGTCTACAGTCAGCTGTGCCTCCAGTTCCTGTTAACTCGTTACCTGCTCCATGTGTCTCTTCAGATGTAGATTTATCCGGCGTTCCTAACGTTTACCACAACCTGGGTGAGGTCTTCAGCAAGGATAGGGCTCTCTCTCTCCCTCCTCACCGTCCATATGACTGTCCCATTGTTTTGCTTCCTGGGGCTCCGTTACCCACCAGCAAGCTCTATAATCTGTCCCGGCCTGAGAGAGAGGCCATGGAGAAATACATCAGCGATTCCCTGGCTTCTGGAATAATTCGTCCTTCTTCCTCCCCTCTGGGTGCGGGGTTTTTCTTTGTGGACAAGAAGGATAAAACTCTTCGACCCTGTATTGACTTCCGTGGGTTAAATAACATCACAGTTAAGAATAAGTACCCACTTCCCCTGATCAACTCTGCTTTTGAGCCACTTCAAGGTGCCACCATCTTCTCTAAACTTGATCTCAGAAATGCCTATCACTTGGTTCGTATCCGCCAAGGTGATGAGTGGAAGACTGCCTTTAACACCCCCCTTGGCCACTTTGAGTATCTCGTCATGCCCTTTGGACTCTCCAATGCCCCAGCAGTTTTTCAGTCCCTGGTAAATGATGTCTTGCGTGATTATCTCAACCAGTTTGTCTTTGTGTACATCGACGATATTCTGATCTTCTCCAAGAGCCTGGAGGAACACCAGGGACACGTCAGTCTGGTTCTTCAGAGGCTGCTTGAGAACAAGCTCTACGTCAAAGCAGAGAAGTGTGAGTTTCACCAGGAACGGATTAGTTTTCTTGGATACATCATCCGGCAAGGCAGGTTGGAGGCGGATCCAGGGAAGATTCTCGCAGTCTCTGAGTGGCCAGTCCCCACTTCTCGGAAGGAGTTGCAAAGGTTCCTGGGGTTTGCCAACTTCTATCGCCGGTTCATCAAGGGTTATAGCAAGGTTGCTGCTCCACTCTCCAGTCTCACCTCTATTAAGATTAAGTTCTCCTGGACCCCTGAAGCTAACAATGCTTTTCTTAGACTTAAGTACCTGTTCACTTCAGCTCCCGTTCTCATCCAGCCTGACTCAAGCAGACAATTTGTGGTCGAAGTTGACGCCTCTGACATCGGAGTTGGTGCTGTTCTGTCTCAGACTTCCGGGCCAAGCAACAAGCTTCATCCTTGTGCCTTCTTCTCTCGCCGTCTCTCCCCAGCTGAGAGAAACTATGATGTGGGTAACAGGGAGCTGCTGGCAGTTAAGATGGCATTGGATGAGTGGCGGCACTGGCTCGAGGGCAGCGAGCAGCCATTCCTGGTGTGGACTGACCATAAGAACCTTGAGTACATTCAATCAGCCAAACGGCTAAATTCTCGACAAGCCAGGTGGGCTCTCTTCTTTGGACGCTTCAACTTCACTCTCACCTATCGCCCAGGTTCCAAGAATACTAAGCCTGATGCCCTGTCCAGATCATTCACGTCTGAGGGTCCAGTCTCTACATCAGACTCTATTCTTCCCAGAGATGTGTTGTGGGAGTCGTCACCTGGGAGATCAGTAACGCTATCCAGGAGGCACTGTTGGAACAGCCAGACCCTGGTTGTGGTCCGCCTAACCGTCTGTTTGTCCCAAACTCAGTTCGTTCCCAAGTCCTGCAGTGGGTTCACAGCTCCCGTTTCTCCAACCATCCCGGTGCTAACCGCACACTCTCCCTTCTCAAGAGACATTTCTGGTGGCCAACAGTCGACAAGGATACAAGGGAATTCGTCTCAGCCTGTACAATATGTGCCAGGAGTAAGGCCTCTCATCAGAAACCTGCAGGTTTGCTCCAACCCCTTCCAATCCCTAGTCGACCCTGGTCACATATTGCTCTGGACTTTGTCACCGGTCTGCCCCCCTCTCAGGGTAATACGACAATCCTAACTGTTGTTGACCGCTTCTCTAAGTGTGCTCATTTTGTTGCTCTACCCAAGCTCCCCTCTGCCCTGGAAACCTCCCAACTTCTCACCCAGCATGTTGTCCGCCTACATGGAATCCCGGCTGACATCGTCTCCGACCGTGGACCTCAGTTCACCTCCCAAGTTTGGAAGACCTTTTGTCGTTCACTTGGTGCGTCGGTCAGTTTAACTTCAGGGTACCACCCCCAGTCTAATGGTCAAACCGAAAGGGCCAATCAGGACCTGGAATCTGCCCTCCGCTGTGTTGTAAGTCGGAATCAGAAGATCTGGAGCTCTCATCTGCCTTGGGTGGAATATTCTCACAATTCCCTCACGTCATCAGCTACAGGACTCTCTCCTTTCGAAGCCTCTCTAGGGTACCAGCCACCCTTGTTTCCCGAAGAGGAGATTGAGTTGGCTGTTCCATCTGTCCAGCATCATATTCGTCGGTGCCGTAAGATCTGGAGAGACACTCGAATCTGCCCTCCTCCGAACTTCCGCCAAGACCCAGCAATCAGCCAACCGCCGCAGACTTGTTGCTCCCCTCTACACCCCTGGACAGTCGGTTTGGTTGTCCTCCAAGAACATCCCCCTCCTTACAGAGTCCAAGAAGCTGTCTCCTCCCCGTTTTATTGGCCCCTTCCCCATTGAGCGCATAATCAACCCCTCTGCTGTCCGCCTGAAGCTCCCCAGGATCATCAGGATCCATCCCAAGTTTCATGTTTCACAGATCAAGCCAGTTCACACCAGTGACTTGTGCCCTCCGGCCATTCCCCCTCCGCCCACCCGAGTCATTGATGATCATGCTGCCTATACCGTGCATCGACTCTTGGATGTTAGACGCCGGGGTAGGGGCTTACAGTACTTGGTGGATTGGGAGGGTTACAACCTGGAGGAGCGTTGCTGGGTTCCTCGATCTCGGATGATGGACCCCGTTATGGTGAGGGATTTCCACAGGGCTCATCCCGAAAAAGCCTGGTGGTCGCCAGGAGGCTCCCGTTGAGGGGGGGGTACTGTAAGGATGTGCAGTTTTCCCCTCCGTCCTCAATTCACCTCCGCAGCTGCTACTCATCTTCCTGATGACCTACTCACCCAAACCTGCTTAAATACCCGGCTTCCTCATCCAGTAGTCACCAGTTCGTCGTGGAAGATACACTGAATCCGTCAACTACTCTGCCTGCCACGTCCAGCCAACACCACCTCGTCTGCGAACCTCGGATTATTATCACTACCAGCTCCAGCCTGCTCACTCTATTGAACTCTGATTCCCCGGCTCATCTCACCCGTGTTCCGCTGCAAATCTCCGAACCCCGGCTCCAGCCTGCTCTCTCCGACATCCTCCGGATCATCAACTACGGACCTCCACTCTCCCCCCCCCAGGAATTCCCAGATCCGGATTAGTGATTCCCCAGCAGTATGGTGTGAGTGTTGTACTTGAAATAAATCATTTTACTTCCATATTCACGTCTCCAGTCTTCCGTGCTTGTATTGAGGGTTCAGCCTGTAAGCGCTCCTTGAGCTTAACAGTTTGCATGTGGGCACAACACGTTTTGACCCAGATTAATTAGCTATACCATATGATATCGCCCGAGGAAGTCGTCATACTTATAGATATATAAATATATATGTGTCAAAGCTCTAATCAAATTAACAGTTGTATTAATTATACTTATATATATATATGTATATAGCCTGTGTTGTATATCTATACACACAAATGAACAACCTTGTGTGTGTCAAATAACAAGTTGTATTGTAGTGTTTATTTTGGTGTTGTTTTATGCTTATCCACATTTTGATTTCAGAGCACAGGAGAAAGCTGGGCACAACATAAAGCTCAACAGTGAAGCTGGCAATGCTGAACAAAACCATCTAGTGTTATAATATTTATTCAGCTGAAAAAGTCAAAGCTCTACTAAAATGTAATTAAAAAACATAAGCATTTCAGGTAGAAATCAGCATTTTATATAGAAATTCACAAAAATAAGAAATGAAACCTAAAAGAGATTAACACAGTTAACACATGTATACCTCTGATGGTTGGCATAGGTGGAACAAATAGTGACAACAAATGTAAATACAATTTATATAGATTAAAAGGTAATATATATAATATTGATTGCAATTATTATATTAAAAAATCCACCAAACATGATCAACAGGAAAGCCCTATTAAGGCATTTCATGGTTTGAAAAAAAGTTGAGGATGGGGTCCAGACAGGTTCAATCAGGAGAGACTTCATTTTGTTTAAAGAACATGTATTGACACATGTCATATGATAACTGTTAAGTCTTTGGCGATTAGACCCCGATCCTGAAATCTTATATCTAAAGGTGGAAAAGCCGTGAGCATATAGGGGAACACCCCGGGGTCTAGACACTGGTGATGATGATGCTGAAGATCTGGATTTTGATGAGGAGATGGGATGAAGAGGAGGTGTGATGAGGTCTTTGGATTAGCTCTCCTGGTACTGGATTTGATGAAAGGAGGTGGATGGGGAGGAGGCGGGCGGCAGCAGGAACACCTGAAATCACAGCTGACTGCAGGAGGGAGGAGAACCATTTCAAAGTTTGGCTGCTGGAGAATGAGGTGAATGTAATAGGTTAAAGACAGCGCCGTGATGAGCTGATTATAAGCAGCTGCGAGTGAATGTATACATACACCAGTCTTCCTGAAAGACTTGCGCTGAGCTTCATATAGTGAGTCAGGACTCATGGTCAGACTGCTGTTTGGGAGGCTCAGTTCTTCCTGTTGACAGAAGATGGCACTTTTCTGAGAGGGAGCCAGCTGGCAGACACTGGACAGTGGCAAACCAACAGATGAACAGGAATCCATCTGAGAGGCTATGTGGAAAAGGATAACAAATAATGTCAGCAAGACATGAACATATTTAACCACTATCATTCAATTCTGTAATTGCAGGTTTGTTAGCATGATATTTCAAACATAAATGGCCTGTCTTAGTTTAAAGCCCACTCACCACGTCAAGGTGCAGGCCACGAGTGAGACACAACAACGATCACAAACAGTACATACACACGAGACAACACTTACATACATATAAATAACGTTACATATACCAATGAACATTTAACAAATACAATGTTTGGGTAGTTATTTTATACATTGAATACATTGAATACATTTAACACATTGAATACTTTGAATACATTGAACACATTGAATACATTGAATACATTTAACATAAATAACAATTGAAAATGTACAATAACTAAACCTTAACTACATACACTATACATCTCCAGTGTGGCAATATTTCAGCAAGATTTGGTATCAGATATGAAAAAAAAAAATGACTTGTTGAGAGTTTTGCGTGTCCATGTTCAGTACAGACTTGTGCCGCGTTAAGCGTACTCCAAGTAGTATGTTGACCACAGACTTGCAACAAAATACACCAATTGGTCAGTTACAGTTGAAGGTACAGATACAACATAATGGAATATTGGCTATGAAAGAACTTGGGATGTTGCTGTTGACATTCACCATAAATCATTCACTGTGAAAACCATGTGTTGCGTTGCTTAACAATAAATAAACAGAGGACTGTGACATACATTCAAATCCACATATAGAAGGAAATATAGAATAAATATGTTTACTTACAACAGTCATAAGGAGAAGAAACACGTACAGAGCTCATACACATATAGAAGAAATATGTTGACTTACAACAGTCATAAGGAGAAGAAACACGTACAGAGCTCATACAAACACACACACACAGACATAAATAAATTTACATATTACAACAAGCAACACTCAACTACTGGTGATGAAAATTGATCAACTTGGTGAATTGATGCCTGACAATGTCCTTGGTCATCTTCTCTGTCTCACGTCTGGCTAAGTGGTTCATCCTTACTTACAATATATGGAGGACGCCATTTCACCAGTACATGTACATGATTGTCCTCAACAGTGGTTTCGAACATGTGGAAATGCAACTCTGGGAACAAGACTTTGTCTGCACTGTACATCAGCACTTGATTTGTGATGGCTGATGTTAAGCCATATCCCTGGGGAGCTTTCCAGAGGTTGTTCTCAAAATCCTTTGAAAGCAATGCTCCGACTCCATGCAAACAGCAATTATCCCAGGTGATGGTTTTTGCAAACCTCCTCGAGTCTTCAGGAGGACAAAGGGATGCACGGTGGTTTCTGAGGTCAACGCTTCAGCACAAGGCATGCAGTTGTGCTTTTGCTTGATCTTCTTGACAACAAAGCCAGCAATGTAGTTGATGGCAGCTTCCTTGTACTCAGAAACAGCATCAACATTTGGGCATAGCTGGTAATCATGCTCTGACTCTGCATGCTCAACAGGCTTCAAGTCATACCTGCGCAAGGTGTTAGCTGCTGCAGGTGTCTTCACTAGAAGACGCTTGTATGCAGCTGTGAACTGTCTTGCAGTAGGGTTGTTGTTAAATCCACCACGTGCTCTGACAGCCGAAAAGAACAGCTTAAGGTGATCTTGGCTCAGCTTATAAGTGAGAAGGTAACGGCACTGGGCATTTGGCTTACACACAGCTTCCTGGAAAACATTCCATACACTTATGCAGCTGGCAATGAAACCAACCACACAGGTTTTCCGTTTTCCAGCATGCACTGGTATGCCTTTCTCATCTTTCAGTTCGAGGAGAGACTTTTGTGCCTTCAGCAGGATTTGTTCTGCACGCTCTTTGTTGGATGTCCTCATAGGTGCTTTGTAACCTTTCCCTAGGGGATTCCTGCTGTTCAGGACATCGAAGGCAGCATCAATAGTTCTCAGGAACTCAACCGTCTCTTCACATCCTCTGAACTGTGGTAGATGGAGCTGTGTGTTGCAAAACTCCAAAGCATCTGCCACACTGCTGCTGAAAACCTGGGTTGCAAGCTTAACCTTCATTTTCTGTTTTTTCCCACCGTATATGTGCCATTTTCAACTTGTTTCCAAGTCGCAGTCCCTGTGCCTCCTGAAGTTTGTTCAGCTCTTGTAGAAATTTCCAACAGATTTTTCCTGTTGGAGTTTGCAACGTACTTCGATCAGCCAATGTGTTTCGGATTAACTTGAGCATGTGGCACACATCAAGTACTGCATGGATTGTGTCTGAGGGATCAGCTGGATGTGGAAATGATGGCTTCATGTTAAGTACATCCATGTTTGCTCCAAGGGCTCTCAACATTGCAAAGTGGCATGATGGACCATCACATGTCAATGACAATACACGAGCTCCGATGGCATGGAGTCGTAGAAGGCACTCCTTGATGATATTAGCGCGCTCTTCTCCTGTCAATCCATCAATTAAGAAGTATGCTACTGGGATCTTCCATGAATCGTCAATAGCAACAACCATAAGGACCAAGGCATCTTTGCTGGTGGTAAACTGTCATCGACGATGCCACAGCCTAGGTCCACGTATCCATGGAATTTCCCAGCAGCATATTCCAAATGCTTACGTATTGACACTTCATCCATCATGAGAGCACACAAGGTTTCCTTTCCCTCACATTTGCTTTCTTCGACACGAGACTTGATGGCAGAAAAGGCTGGTTGTGTGAATCCAGGATCTGCAGAGATTTTGCTGTACCACGACCGGATGGTTTCGGGATGTGGCAAAACAAGGTCAAAGCATTCACGCACATAAGCATAAGCTTTAGCGGAATAAAAATGCAGAGTCATTGCGAATGAACGCAATTCCTCTGACACTTTTTGCTTTTTCCTCTGTTTAACTCTGATGAGTATTTCTTTTGGCACTCCACTAAAAGAGGCTTCCAGCATCTCAGCACAACCTGTTGAGATGAGCATTTTCTGCTTCAGCTCACTGATAACCTCAGTTAAACAGTTAATTTGTATTTTTAAACGTGTGGTCTTTTGTTTTTCTAATTTGAGTTTTTTGCGACAATTTACCAATTTTTTACCCATTTGGTTTATTTTAACACCTAATTTGCGCTTCAGCTTATTGGGAGATGCAAAATAACTGTGGTCAGCAGTGGTTGAAATTATGTTGTGATTTGCAGTGTTTTGTGCATGTGAACACTCAACACACAGTTCCAGTGTCTCATCATTGTGATGAAGGATTACATCTGACACAAAATGTGTTTCCTCGTGCATCTCCTCCATCACAATGTTGTCATTATCGTCCGATAACTCTCTGACACTTGCACCTTCCTGTATTGTAGTCTCATTGGTGGTGCGGTGCTTTAATTTATGGTAAGTGTGGTCAGCAGAGGCCGAAATGCTGTCACTCACTTCAAAATGTTGTACCTTTGTGTCCTCAACACAATGTTCATCATCATTGTGATGAAAGATTACATCTGACAACAAATGTGTGTCATTGTGCACTTCCTCCATCACAATGTTGTCATTAACCTCTGATACGCAAACAGTGTCACTTACCTTCGGGGCCATACTCACCACCTGTGTCCTGGATGTTGTGTGGACGCAGGGGAAGGCAAAAACAGTCGGGACAGCAGATGATTTCAGTTTTCTGAATGTGTGAAAACACTCATCGGTGAAATGTAGAGCACATATGCGGGAGTTGGAGTTTGGCTTCCAATTCTTGCGATTGATCTTCTTGACCCATTGACACATCCTTGCTTTGTCATGGCGTGGAAAACTGTAACCATATTTATGTCATAGCTTGAGTGATATGCACATCTTAATTGTATGTATTATCCCTCCTATTACATTCAGGGTTAAATTGACCCCTTTTTAAGTTTGAAAATCTAGGAAAAATACTGTAAAGTACACACACACACCCACACACACACACACACACACACACACAAATACACACACGGTCTGTTGGGAGGTAAACGAGGTAAACATGCACTATGTCACATTGACCAAGGAATATTTAATACATTTAACAGGAGGGTTAACTAGGTATTACAATTCACTATTCAACACAAAAACAACTACTTATATGTTGTTCTTTCATAATTATTTTTCAAATCTAACCTATAGATGTATGAAGAGAGTGGTAATCACAGATTAGCAATTGTTAAGCAATTTGTTAGCATATTATTCAGCTTGCTAGCATTAGCCTACTTAAAATAATATCTTATATATTTATAGACTGTAAGTGATTATGTTTTTTTTTCACATACCTGTACATAGAAATCTCAGAACCACTCCCTTCACTTCGGTTCACACAGTTGTAGGCAACACAAGAAGGCATTTTATAATATCTTGCTGCGAAGACAAAGAGATTTGGATTGCCGACACAGGAGATGTTGGAAAGAAAGGCTGAGTTTAGCGCAGCCCAGACCTAAATCCCCCGCGCCCCTCCCCCTTCACACGAGGTCACGTTCAGTGTTCACTGCCACTTCACTGTCTGAGGCTAAGACAAAGCTAACTTCAACTAAAATCAACAACTTTGAAAGTTTGCTCCAAAAGGTAAGAGACGGAAACATATTGATTTTGTAACTAAATATTGCGGTGTTATGCCATGTGTGCATGATGCACCTCGCGGGAGCGCGCACAGCGTAAAGCAAAACCTCCCAGACATGTATTGATCTGTACGGCAAAGTACGGTTTGGAAACTATATCATTTCCTTTTGGAGGGCATGCATAACACGGCATAACACCAGAGCCTCGCTGCGGGGAAACGTTGGCGCTGTTCCGAGTTTGTTCTAATCTGTCAAAATGACAGACTGCTTTCAGATTTTTCCGTCATTGTTAAAAAAAAATATTCGGTTAACGGGACCACTGCTGTCCCAGCAACATCAGGACCAAGCGAGAGAGTTTTTTCCAGAGCAGGGGATATTGTAAATGCCCAAACATCCCAGCTTATAAATACCTGGAAATGTGGACATTCTCATATTCCTAAAAACCTGTCTGATGATGCCGAGTGAGTGACTAGTGAGTTTGAGTTGAGTTACTTGAAAAACTAAAGTGAAACTTGATTTATTTTATTGCAGGGTCTGATTATTAAATGTCCTTGTTTATTTGTGAGATGCAGTGGCACAAAGAAAATGCCTACTTTGTTTGGTAGTACTATAGGTACAAAAACACTGGTTTTCTTGTTCCAGTCTGTTACTGTCACTTTGTTTTTGACAATACTGCTATCCTACTAAAATGCTGTACAAATCAGATTTATTATTTAATAAAGAAACATTTTCCGAGTAAAAAAAAATGGTATTGAACATTTTTTTTACATTTTTTTTTTCCTTTATTATTCAATATCGCGATAAATACCGTACCGTGGACTTGTTATCGCGATATTATCGTACCGTGAGTTTTTGGTATCGTTACATCCCTAGTAAGAATACAAATACACTTCTCCAAAGGGGTAGGCCCACCCCCTGCTCTGGTCCAAATGCCGGGGGAACTTCTCATCTTGACGGCAGGAGCAAAAGAGAAAGAACCAACAGATAGAACAGGCTTACATGCAGAAAACAAAACAGGAGGGGTTGGGTCAGCTGGTCATCTTTTCAGGTCATCTCATTGGAAGATGTAAAAGATGGCTTTTCTTAGCGAATCAGCGCGAGCCAGCCAGGATAATAAACAAGTGTCTCTGAGATGGTAGTAAAATATATCTGGTGTCCGTTATCTCACTTTCCTGCATAGACTTTCACACACACACTTTCCTGCACATTCCAGAGGCCTGAGCTGTGTCCAAATAATATCCCCTTGTTCACAAAGATAATACATATTAATACTCTCATATTTCCAGCTTCTGGTTACACAGACTGCTTATTATTAATACAAAGTAATTAAACACACACATATACTATTCAAGATATGTAGACTTCCCTGAAACATGACATACTGGAGATCTTAAGCAGAAGGTACTCTCTTCCAACTAGCCCACTGGCCTGCATACCTACACCTCCCCCACAGAGCAATAAAACCTGTTTACTCCAAGCACCCCAGAATGTTTGAGCAAGTTTTAGTCCTCACATTTATGAAAGGATAAAACAGAGAAATCAATACAAAACACAAACACAGGTATTGTTTGAACAGTATTCACTTAACTGCTACTATTGATAATTTCCAGAGAAACTCAAGGGGCCTCTTTTAATATCTGGAAGTTGCAACAAGACTTTCTGCCATTTCAAATGTAACACACTTCCCAAATATCAGATGATAATAATCTTCAATAGTATGTAACATGTTCTCATATAAAATAGTAAAATAAGCCAAACTACTCAACAGCAACCGCTACTGTGGCAAAGCTAATGTTGGGTGTTTGCTCATTAGTTTTCCATACTTTTCATAGTTAACCAAAATGCTAGAAATGTATGCATGCCAGCAGTTCTGCAATGTTAACTCTGTATGCATTAGCTAACTTTCTAGAAACCAGACTTTGAATTTATTTATATATTTTTATTATTTAAAATCTATAAATGTGAGATGAAAAAACTAAAAATGACATATCTTTGTCACAACAAATGTCCAATGCAATGTCCCTACCATTGTAAACGACGATGCATACAGAATCTTCAAGAACACATATTATTTTTAAAGAGGCGTGAAGAGCTAATCATTTGTACTTTATTTATAGATGGCAGAAATAGTCGGATCAACATCCAATCCAATCCTGAAGGAGAGTGGGCAGCCCGCCATACTTGGACAAGGTGCTGTATAGTTCTTAAAAGCATTTGTATTCATTTTGTTTCAGTAATTCGTTGATTGCATACCCTTTAATTTCATATGTACCTTATTTTTACATCTGATAAGTGAAATCAGTTGATTGTGACCTTATCACAAAAAGTCAGTGACTTAATACATCCTGCTTCGTAATAATGCATGCAATCGTCATGAGTCATGCATTAATTAATGTAATATTAATATATAATCTTAATCCTTATAAAGTTTCATCATGATTCTATATACAATTATAGAGTTATATGTAATATAATATAAACATTAAACTTGTGTAGTCTTCGTAAAACAATATGACAACTCGCCTTTTTCTAAAAGATGATCACCACTAACCACTTTTTTTTCCTTTTTCAATATATTTTATTCTATCTAGGTCCCAATGTGTGGATAATAGGGAGCAGCTACGTTCGACGTGGGGAAGAAAGAGCCAGACACACCATGGGAAGCAACCTGGGTCTCAATTGCCGTGTGTGGTGGTTTGGCAAGGGTGGTCTGAGGTGGAGGAACCTTCTTCCCTTTTTCTATCAGTCCTTGAGAGGAAGAACAGTCCCGGATGTCCTGCTCATACACTGTGGCGGCAACGACCTTGGCAACATCAAAGGTGTGGAGCTTGTCACAGCGATGAAGCAGGACCTGCTTTCCCTCAGTGACAACTTCTCAGAGATGAAGATAATTCTATCTTCTATCAATGAGAGATGTCACTGGAGGAAAGCCAATCCGGGAAAGCTGAACAAGGCCAGAATGTGGGTGAACAGAGAGATGGGTAAATGTGTTAGTGGTTTGGGTGGAGAGAGTGTAAGGCATCCTTGCATTAAGTTTGACTGCCCTGGCATATTTCTAAGAGATGGAGTTCATTTCACCAATTTGGGAAATGATATGTTTTTAAGTAACCTTAAACAGTCCCTTGAGGCTACAATCTAAAGTGGTTCTGCATTTTGGATTCTAGCCTCAACAGGATATGTATATTTAACAAAATAACTTTTAAATTTGACAGGGCAGTCCTCCTTGTAAGGATGTCTTCACTTACTCACACTATTTTTTTTAAATGTGTAATTGAATTAAACTGTTCACTCACATTCTGTGTTCTTCCTCTCTCTTAAACTTTAGTCCCCCTGTCTTGTTTCTCTCTTTCCCTCACTCATCTTAGTCCCCCTGTTTTGTTTCTGTCTTTCCCTCACTCATCTTCCCCAGCCTCACCCAGCTGTGGTGTGTCTGGTCTCTTTCTTCTCAATTTTGGATGTGGCCCAGGAGGAAGCGCAGCCACTTCAAGACACTGGTACGGGCCTACGTGCTGACGACACGACCGTCATCGGCCAGATCACAGACAGCGACGAGACGGCGTACAGAGAGGAGGTCGAAAACCTGACATCTTGGTGCCAGGATAACAACCTCCATCTCAACGTAAGCTAAACCAAGGAGCTGATTGTGGATTGCAGGAAGCAGCAAAGAGAGGGACACGCCCCCCATCACCATCAATGGGACTACGGTGGAGAGAGTCAGCAGCTTCAGGTTCCTCGGGGTCCATCACAGACACGGCTGCACCGCCCTTAATCGTAAGGCTTTACAGAGGGTGGTGAAAACTGCACAGCACATCACCAGGACGGAGCTGCCATCCATGGAGAACCTTTACTCCCAGCGGCTCAGGAAGAAAGCCCTCAGTTTATGTTTATGTTAGAAATATTTTGGCACATTTATTCCTATTGCAGGATATTTAAGTTTCCCATGTACTTTTTAAATTAATAATAGTATGTTCATCTTGATGTTTAACTTGTAATATTGTAATCATCTTAGTTAGAAATGCTGTTTCCACCCCAACCTCTGCTGCTGAATGATTTTATATATTGTTACTGAAAGTGCTTGTCTTTGACATTATAATGATTACACCAGAAAGTCACTCTTTGTGAGATTTATTTGTTCATATTTTTCCCAGCCACAAGATGATTTCATTCATTGGAGGCCTCAAAGCTGGGTGAAGGTATTGATGCACGGATCAATGCAATCCTTTACAACAGCATTCCACTATGGTTGGGGATGTCTGTAAAAAAAGTGTCTCAATATAGGGAAACAAACTGACAAAAACATATCAATTGGATCAGAATCAGAATACATTTACATTGTTACAGCAGAAAAGAGCCTAAGACAGCCTAATGTTAATTAAAGTATGTATAAAAAAAAGTATTAAAGATTAAAAACAAGAAATTATAATAAAAAAAGTTACACATTTTACAAAATACACATCCTGTAACAGTTTGGAGGATTTAGCAGCCAGCTATATTACACAGTTTTAGTGGCATATATATATACATGGTTGGTATTTAACAACAAGGGCTGTTGTACTGTGATATTGGTATATGGAAACATTTTACACCTTTCCTTCAAGTATTATACGTTTTAGTTACTTGTTGGGTACTTAACATGAATGATCACAGTTACTATCCTTTTACTCCATCACATTTCAAAGAGAAATAGGCTATTGTTATTTTAACTCCACCACAGTAATCCATCATCAGCTTTACTTTTTAGATAAAGATTTAAATCATAATTGATCATAATTCAAAATACATATATTTCTTTATATATTACCAAGTGGTTTCATGTACAACCCACACAAGTATCATGCTAAATTCAGCTCTGTTGCTTGGATATCACTAGATCCTGTTACATCAGCGTAATATAAAAGTAAATAACGATTGATGTGTGCATTAGCATAATGACTAGCTAGCCGCTAGCTGCTAACTGCCGCGGCCGCCTCGTTAATATCAAACTCCATCATATAACAATCCAGTGCCATGCTGTCATGAACGCGCGGTGCTGTTACGTGTACGCAAATTGACGTGCTTGATGTGAACGAGCATTTTGGGGACATGGTTAAAGTTGCGCATGCGCTATGAGCGCACATACGGGTACTTCTCAGGCATGCTGGGTAATCTGTGACGTTTCACTCTCTCAAAAGTTGGGCCATTTTATCATCATGCGCTAATGAGCAACTCTCATAGGAATGAATGAGGCCCCGCCTCCCACGCTGTATCCAGTTCTTATTATACATCCATCGTCTGGTGGCGTCGTCTTGCCTCTGTGTTGCATTCACTGAACATGGGAAATTACACATCTGCCGT
This sequence comes from Pogonophryne albipinna, assembly GCA_028583405.1. NCBI lineage: Eukaryota > Metazoa > Chordata > Actinopteri > Perciformes > Artedidraconidae > Pogonophryne > Pogonophryne albipinna. Next base: position 39,664 of record JAPTMU010000526.1, on the reverse strand, counting down.
CCGTCCTATAGGTAAAGTAGGTTAATGTATTATATTATTGAGGGAGAATTTGTCCGGGGCTAAAGAAAAAACATCCGGGGCTCAGGCGACGTGTCTGGCAAATAAAGTCAAGATCCCTCAAAAGTTACGGTTTATTTCATTTTAAGGATGAGCACCAAGCAACATCTCCAGGTGCTCCTTTGAGAACCAGGGCAAACAAGTTATGTGCACCCCTGCATATAGTCTCCCCCATGGTTTGCTGTGCTGCTCCAAGCGCTCAGAGAAAGGAGTACACATGTAAAGTTTCCCCACTGACACAGAGAGGAAGAAAGAATGGCTGGCTCAAGTCAGCAGGAGCAATTTAACTATCACAAAAGACAACAACAGCAACAACATATGTGAGGTAATCATATTTTTCACAAAACGAAGACCACACCATTGGGAAGCTTAACGTCTGTTTAATAAAAATAAGGAACAGGGAGAGGCTTGCAAAGCTCTGGGAGTTGAGACTCAGGTGCAGGGTGAGGGTCTCATTGCAGGTCTTCAGGCTCCATTGAATCCCCCTGGGGTTCTTGTGCTGAGAGAGGGAGACAGGAGAAAGGGTTAGATACATCTAGCAACCTATAGGATGGGAAATTGCTGACATTACCTTGAAACTGAAATGAAAAAAACTTACCTTGTGTTTTCACTCTCACTTAAGTCCCTCTCCCTTTGCCATCAATCCAAAATCAGCTGAGCTGCAACATAATACAGACAGGTAATAATCAACAGAATCACAAGGACATTATATGGCTCTGCTAAAAACACTCACCCATAAGTTACGTTTTTGTTTACTGTTTGGAAGACTCAAATATCCACTCTAAATCCATATCAATAGCGATGTATCACAAAGATAGCTCTCTTCCTTATTATTGTGTAACGTGAACTATATTATACTAGCTTGAACTCTAAAATGGATATCCTCATTTCACCACCTCCACCCACTACAATCACACGCCCCAATGTTATATTTAACTAATATTTAACTCCCTCCACCCCGGATAAAAGCACGTTAAGAAGCCCCTTTTCTCTAATTCCACAACGTTGGGTTGAAATAACATTAAGAGAACGGATTAATAGGCTGTTCGTGATTAACGTGTGTTGCTAACGTTATCCGGTATCCTAGCCTAATCTGTTATCTGTAAACGTTCCCTAAATCTACTGATTTAGGGATAATCTTCACGGAATCCACTAACATCCTTTAATACACATGTTAATTTGACTCATGTGCTGATAATATCCGCAATATACATCTTTAAACGTCTTCTTACCTTTAAAAGTCCAACACGAACGGTCTATTATGCTGCAACTCTACTGCGCTGCTAGCCGCAGATAGCCCCGCAAGTCAGCGGCAAGCTAACTTCCGGGGAACTATTGAGAGCTCCACGATCCGCCATTGCTGTAAAAAAAACTGGTCCATTGGAGTGAACGGAGATGTCGTAACTCTTCTATCTATACGGCGCTGGGGTGAGTCATCTAGTGTTTATATATAGAGTGGCGAAGTCACGCCCATCTACTTCCGGTCCATGGGACCCCGGAAGCGGAAAATTATACATTGAAGTCAATGGAGAGAGAAAAGTTATCTTTTGATCCCGTTTGAATTGTGCCACGAATGACACATATGATGTTTGTCAATCTTAAACAATAATTTCCATGTAAAACAAGTCACAGTTTGTTGTAAAACTGTTGAGATATAAGACTATGAAAAATACGCAACTAGAAAGACTACAAATCCCAAATCCCATTCTGGGTCGCGTAAGTGATGTCATAATGCTCCAAGACTGGTTGCGACTCGCAATTAAAGCAAAGAAGAAGAAGAAGATCTCATAATTGATTTATTCCCTCCAATAAATATAAGAGATTGCTCCAATAAATTCACTTTTACAAGATGCCTGTGTGCTTTGTACCAGGTTGTAATCACAAAAGTGATCATACCACTTGCTCGTTCTATCGCTTCCCGTCTGATGAAAGGACCAGGAGTCGTTGGACCAAACATATCAGGTAATATACATGTTTTGCATGGAACATAGTCAAGTTAGCTACCTAGCTAGTAGCGAGCACGTTAGTTAGCATCACATTACTTACCCCCTAATCCCACCAGGAGCGTCTGCGCTGCGGCTGCGGCGTTTTTAGCGATCGCGGCCACTCTAGTCAATGGGTGCTATTCCACCAGACCCGCTGCGCCGCGCTGCGCCGCGACTCGAAGCGTCTCAGAGGCTCCTCGCCGCAAGGAATTTCTAAAATATAGGATGAATCCTCTTTTTGACGCGGCGCAGCGCAGGCAGGAAGTGGAACGCAGGAGGAGGTCGCAGCGCGGCGCAGCCGCAGCGCAGCGCAGACGCAGCGCAGCGCAGACGCTTCCGGTGGGATCAGGGCAAGCCCCCAGGAAGTGCGCCGGACTCACATGAAAATATTCGTGCTGGCCAAACGGCGGTACTACACTTCCGTTTGGTTGCCAGGCCCGGAAACACTTTTTCCCATTGACTTACATTGGGAAAGAATGGTCTGTAACTCGTTGGATAATTTTAAATAAACTACCCAGTATGAACACTTGTATAGCCCTTATTAAAAACATACGTTCCTCAAGTTGTAATAATGTGCTAATAACGTTATTCTGAGAGTTATTTCCCTCTGCATTATGAACGCGCATCTAACCCACGGGACCACGCCACCCGGCACGTTCATGTTACGTGTCCCGACCAATCAGAGCACACTGTGCTCACAGGGAGGGTGGGGGCTGGAGCTATTGGAGCTACAATGAGCCGTTAAAGGCAGAGAGTGAAATTCAGTGAATACACGTAGTTTACAGAGATGCTGTTTGAGAAACCAATGTGAGTTGCGTTTATCTTTACCCATGGATGCACAATAAGAACGGACCCATATCGTCTTACTGCCACCCCACGGAGCTGTAATCATGGATATATTGCACATGTTTGCTGTAATTCATTATCATACTACATGGGCTGTATGATTAAATCTTGTACCGTAAATGTTGTATTAAATAAAGTTAATATTACTTATTATTATAAGTATATATAGGCCTATATATAGGCCTATATATATATATATATATATATAGTGCAATCATTCTTTCATGCTAAATGAAGCTCTGTTGCTTGGATATCACTAGATCCTGTTACAGCGTAATATAAGTACATAACGATTGATGTGCACATTAGCATAATTACTAGCTAGCTGCTAACTGCCGCCTCGTTAATATCAAATCTATCCATGCTGTCATGAACACGCGGTGCTGTTACGTGTACGCAAATTGACGTGCTTGATGTGAACCAGCATTTTGGTTAAAGTTGCGCATGCGCTATGAGCGCACATACGGGTACTTCTCAGGCATGCCGGGTAATCTGTGACGTTTCACTCTCTCAAAAGTTGGGCCATTTTATCATCATGCGCTAATGAGCAACTCTCATAGGAATGAATGAGGCCCCGCCTCCCACGCTGTATCCAGTTCTTATTATACATCCATGGATCAGGGGGTTAGCCTTGTCATTTGTATTAGCCTTAACATGAAGTAAACCAAAATGTTAAACAGTAAGAGTAGTCATGATGGTAAGTATTTTGTGAAACATTTGAAGAGTAGCCTATCGCCCCCTCCACCAGGTGCTAAGGGGGCGGGAGGTAGGCTAACGCACATTAGCATCGGCGATCTTTTCTACTTAATGCTATCTGCACAAATGGTTAACATTGAACATTAAAAGATCAGGCAGTTCAGGGAGAGTCACAGGCAGGCAGGCAGCTTTGCATGACATTCTTCTGGACCCGTTTCATTGTGATGATAGTGAGGGTGAGTCAATCGGTTTGTTGGAAAGACAGTAGTTGAGTGATTACTGAGAGAAAATTATTAAAAGAGATAATTATTCAAAGTGTTGTTACTTTAAAGTGTTGTTACTGACCTTTTTCTCTTTTATTTTCTTTACCTCACCTGTAACTGCTGAGACCCTGAGGAACATGCACACTGGACTGACCTGCTCTGGCAACCTGATTTCCACTGTACGTAATAGTATTTGGTTATGGTATATTATTTATATATATATCAAAGGCACAATGCACCCCCCATAGCTGCACCCCACATAGACACACATGTATTGAGTGTGATATTTTGCATAGGTCATGTGAAATCATCTTTACACACTTGAAAACTGTAGGAGCGGCAACTTCTTTTGAACATTTAATTTTTAATATCCGCTAATAAATTTGATCTGTTTTCTTTATTCTTCTCTCTTCCCAGCTCCATCCATCACCATTATCTGTTCCTGCAGGTCCTGCTTGCTAATCCTGTGGTGTAGTGGTGTGTCCACACTGTTTAGCTTCTTGGTGAGCCGGATCATTTGGCTCGGCTCACCAAGAAGAGCCGGCTCCCAAACGGCTCTTCAGTTTACCACATATTATACCTTTTAATTAAATCAAATGTAGCCCTGTTTTGACTAATGATTTATATGTGTACACATATATCACTTACATTATTCAATACATCCTTTGTACTGAAGTATTCAAAAGTAAAAAATTACATGTTTAATATAAATGATTTGCTGTGGCCAATTGTTTTCATTGCATTTACAGACCCGTGTAACTCTCTGATACCACCCAATGAATGCACTGACTTGCTTGTAGAACCACGCTACACAAAACAGATAGCAACACCTATAAAAACTATTTTAAAAAAGGAGCTACTGTATCGACCTATATAAATATAGTTTTTTTTTCAAAATACCAAAAAGATCCTGAATTTTAGCCATGCCTCATTTCGACCACGCCCCCCTGCAGGAGAGGGGAGCGTGCTCTGAGATCAGCTGCTAGGCTGTAGAGATGGCAAATCCGGATCATTTTATGGACTCGGAGTCTTCTGAGTCAATCATTGAAGAGATCCGGATCATACGAGTCATTTGAGTCATTTGAGTCATATGAGTCAGCATGACCAAGACCGTAGAAATCCTACCGGTGAAACCGAAAAGTTGTTGCATTTAACCAGCATATTACACTAACGTTACATTAACCTCCGCTACACAGTGTCTTTTGCTTTAATAAAACATGTGTGTGTGTGTGCATTTTAAAAAATAAGTGTTTTGCATTATATGTATATAGTTATTTTAATATGTTCCTGTACTTAAGCTAATTTTGCACAATTGTGTTTTCATTTAATAATAATAATAATAATAATAATAATAATAATAATAATAATAATTGTATAATTACATTTTATATATTCTAACTGTTTTGCAATTTTCTATCATTTGTTTCTTTTTGTGTGCCATGTTCAAAATAAACGAGTTTCCAAGTAAGATCCTTATTGGAAATGCAGCTATTATTACAGGAGACTGTTGCACAACATGAACATTGTGTTAGAAGTCTACACTGAAACTTAATTTAGAGCCGGAAAAATCGCGGGATCCGTGAATCCAGGTCAATGATCGAGAGAGACCAGTAGCCTACGAGGACTCAGAGCCGTAACATATAGCAGGCAGCAGATCCAGAGATCCAGCAGACTCGTCCCTATGCACGAATCTACAGCAGACTCAGCCCCTCCTCCGGCTCGCACGGCTCCCGCGAGTCCCACGGCTCCCGCGAGTCCCACGGCTCCCTCGACGAGTCGCAGGCAGACTCAGAGATTTGCGGACTCACGGCTCACTCACGGCTCACGGCTCACTCACGGCTCCCGCGAGTCCAACGGCTCCCGCGAGTCCCACGGCTCCCTCGACGAGTCGCAGCAGACTCAGAGATTTGCGGACTCACGGCTCACTCACGGCTCACGGGACTCTCGCGGGAGCCGGAGGAGGGGCTGAATCTGCTGTTGATTCGTGCATGGCGACGAGTCTGCTGGATCTCTGGATACAACAACGTTGTAATGTGATTTTACACGTTATAAAGAGAGTAAAGAGTGACGCAATTTATAGTTTTAATTTTTACGTCACATCAGGTGTAGGACTCAAAGGACTCGGGTTAATCGAGAGGGAGACTCGTCACGACCGGCTCATTACTAGGATCCGGGTTAATGATCCGGATGAATCATGACTCGCCCATCTCTACTAGGCTGCAGCGGGGAGAAGAGGGGGAGAAAAAGAGATCTCCGTCCTCCGTGTTTTATTCTTATAGAAGTAAGAAGAGAAGTAACGGGCAGAAACCCTCCTTTTTACGCAGCGGTCCAGACATAGACATCAAACGGCGACACATATTCAGTTGCCAGTTACTTTGGCATTAGGGCAGGGATATCTAGATACTTTCCAAGGTTTGACATAATGAATTGTGCTACTTTTAAAGCAAGCAACGATGTTTTCAAATCTGTAATCAAAAAGCTCCTCAAAAACACTATCGAAGCAGTTCCTGCCGTTGTTACGTTAGTTCAAACAGTAACAACGGACTACTTTTCTTAGCGGATGCATGTCAATTTAAATCAATACATAACACTATTTTTTAAATCAATAAAATCATTTTCTAAATCCATAAAAGCATTTCAATTAATATTGGGAGTCATGTCGTTACTTTGTTGAGAATGTGGCCATGTGTAATAAGCGGGATAATGTGCACATTGCATAATGTGCCTTCATGCCGATCTAGATCCCTCCGCAAAACAAAAAACGGCTCGTTCGCGGGCGAGAGCCGGCTCCCGTCGTTCCCTTAAAAGAGCCGGCTCTTTGAGCCGGCTCGTTCGCGACCGACACATCACTCGTGGACGGGCCGTTACACCGAACAAATAAATATGCAATTTATTGCTGTAAATCTGTAAACATCTTATTGTTTTTATAAATGGTTTAGCATTCACAGGAAAATGATTTAGGGATAATTTACTGATGTGCTTAGCTACTTAACGTATAAAACTACCTAAAAACAAAAACCTTCTTTTGGTGTTAAAGTGAAATAAGATAAATAAAATCATGCACTGAAAAGTTATGTTTATGAAAAATAATCATTTTAATGTCATTGATTAGATCGATGGGCAATTTGACTGGGCCTGACATTTTATATATAAGTTAGAAATCTTTTTTAGTTTTTAATCGCTGCCACACATTTTTTCAAATCATTTAAAAAAAGTCAATCCCTGGTGTTATTGATTAGGCTTAATGCTAGACCACAAAGCCTATATTGTATAATAGCTTCTTGTTAATATGCCTAATTTAAAGTGAATATGCTTTTCTTTCTTTCTTTTCAACATGGAGGACGAGCATGACAACGTCGTGGACCAAACTATGAAGGTGCTTGTGATCCATGATGCCAGGGACAGGGGACCAGCATATGTGTCCATTGTCATAGAGGGAGACTTTGTGCGGAAACCAAACAAAGGCATGTGCATTGTTGATGGGATTCATCTACGCCCTCAACCTGGAATACCCCAACAAGCTCAAATACACATTTGAGGTATTCTAAAAACTGTTTTTGGAGCTTGATGGAGCCAAGCTGCTCAAACAGGTCCAGAGCCTCAAATAAACAATTTGTTCTGAAGTGGATGTTGACTTGTTTTAGTGCCGAGTGACACAAACACAAAATAATGTGATGTGGAATGTAATGGATGTGGAGAAACCTTTTTATGTTAAAAGTGGACTGTTTACTGGCACTTAAAGGTTTTAATAGTTGAGTAAATTGCACTAGTAAGATTATGTTAAAAATGTTTACAATTTCCATGCACTTTACTGTTAAAACAATGTGATTGACTATTTTGAAGATTCTGCTCAGTGTTAACAATTGAAATGCACTTAACTGTTTAAATAATCTCAATGTATGACCATATTGCACTTATACATTTGGTCAATAAAAAAAAACATGATCAATAAAATCTTGTGTGTGGCAATATATTGTTTACTGGTAACCTTACTAATAAAGTAATATGGATCAATTATTAAGTAAATAGCTGCCTACGATTAGGAGTAAATATTACTCATTTATAAGTAATGTTTTAAGTAATTGAGTTAGATTTTACTTAATTTCTTAAAGTAAGTCTTATATATTAAATATTAGTAACCTTTACCCAAAAACATTGGGTAAAATCTACTCAAAAGAAGTGTGCAAATTGTTACCCCCATTTTATTGAGTAGATCTTATAGGTGGATTTTTACAGTATCTTATAGTAAACTAAACTATCGTAACGTTTTTTTGGCCTAAAATATAATATTTTTTAATGTTTTACATGACAGCTTGTGTCATTTGTTTTCTCTGACACTGGTGACTAAGACATAATTGTAGAAAACTACAGATTGTGTGGTATCACTTTATTTCATTAAATGAAAAACAAAAACTATTTGTAGCTTAGCTTTATACACTGCATTGCAGGAAATATACACGATTTTTCTAGATTTAAACCACACAAGCACACAAACTCAAATTGATTTAAATAAAATAAACTCAAGAGTTCTCTCAGGGAAAGTGTTAGTTGATCCCTCAGACGGTCTTCAGCCTCTTGGTCTCCACGCTGCGCGGCGCTGCCTCCTCCTGGTCTCTTTTGGCACCTCGGCCCTCGTCGGCCATCTTCTGCTCGCTGGACGCCTCGGAGCTGCTTCCTCTCGGGTTTCTCAGCTCCCTCCTCTCTCTCCTCTCCTCCATCTCACTGATGTCCTCGGCAAAGAGGGTTTTCAGAGCTGGGATGAGCCTGGGAAGGATTTTAAAGTCCTCAAAGCGCATCTGAACAAAAAGAAAGTGGATAAAGTAAATGGGGTGAAATATAACTCCAGTGGCTTTTAACAAAGGAAAGCATCTTCATGTACTTGAGGACGGGGACTCAGCAGTGGAAGAAAACAATATAAAGCTCAGGAGTGCAAGCAAACTGTCTGCAGACGATTTATTGTGTGAAATTCTTAAATCGAGGCTCAAAACTTTTCTTGTTGTACATCCTATTTAGCACTAGCATAGCTCTTACCGTACCGTCATTGCTATGGGCCACAGTGTATTATTGTCTAATTGACCATTTATCGCGTCATATCTTGTTTGACATTTTCTGACTTAATTTGGCAGTGGTGCTATACAAATAAACAGTGGCGGCCGGCCCATAGGGGCGCTGGGGCGCCGCCCCCCCTCTTCCCACATACAAAAAAAAATATTAAAAAAAAAATTAAATAAAAAAAAATATATTAAAAAAAAACAAATATTTTATATTTTTATTTTTAATGAACAAGGTAAATATCATACAGTTGGTATCAGTAAAATGTATAATCTACAATAAAATCTCGTTTAAAATTGTGATACGATGTCTAAAGTTACTGATAAGTCACATGTTTCCTGCCTGGCCTTGCCCATGGCATTAGTTTATCATTACCGGGCGGAGCCCCCGAGCCAAACAGCAGCAACCAGCACGTTGCAAAAGTCTCAATAGTAAACTGTGCCGCCGAAACATAATTTCAGCCAATCAGCGCCGTCAAATATTTTGGTCACGAGGGCGCTCACGTTGGCGCCCACGTTGCTTACGTGCGTTGACGTGAGTTGTTTTTTAGACTCGTGAGTGACCAAGGTGACGCAGTATTTGGATGAGAATGGTGTGCAGGTGGAGTCGCCGGACCTCGGTCCGCACCCAATTCCGTGCAAGAGCTACTCTCCAATCCTTTCGAAAGGAGAAGTTTGGGAGATAAATTGATACTTAAAGACCTTGGACCGGACCAACCCGATTTGTATATATCACAGCAAGCTCGTGAAAAAGACAAAACGTATCAACGAGGCTTCTCTGGCTAGCTGGATGCAAACAGGTAAATGCTATATTTTGTTTCCCATGCTTGCTCTTCAAACAGCCGGGGACAGATACGATCTATTCAGAAACTAGACAAAAGTTAAACAAGTACAAACCACAGACTGTCTGTGTCATGGAGAATACAGTCACTGGTTTATTTATGTCTGTATAGGCCGTTGTTGTAAGTGTGGACGGTCGGAGCATATACAGTGGGGCAAAAAAGTATTTAGTCAGCCACCAATTGTGCAAGTTCTCCCACTTAAAAAGATGAGAGAGGCCTGTAATTGTTATCCTAGGTACACTTCAACTATGAGAGACAGAATGGGGGGAAAAAAATCCAGGAAATCACATTGTAGGATTTTTAATGAATTAATTGGTAAATTCCTCGGTAAAATAAGTATTTGGTCACCTACAAACAAACAAGATTTCTGGCTCTCACAGACCTGTAACTTCTTCTTTAAGAGCCTCCTCTGTCCTCCACTTGTTAACTGTATTAATGGCACCTGTTTGAACTCGTTATCAGTATAAAAGACACCTGTCCACAACCTCAAACAGTCACACTCCAAACTCCACTATGGCCAAGACCAAAGAGCTGTCAAAGGACACCAGAAACAAAATTGTAGACCTGCACCAGGCTGGGAAGACTGAATCTACAATAGGTAAGCAGCTTGGTGTGAAGAAATCAACTGTGGGAGCAATTATTAGAAAATGGAAGACATACAAGACCACTGATAATCTCGCTCGATCTGGGGCTCCACGCAAGATCTCATCCCGTGGGGTCAAAATGATCACAAGAACGGTGAGCAAAAATCCCAGAACCACACGGGGGGACCTAGTCAATGACCTACAGAGAGCTGGGACCAAAGTAACAAAGGCTACCATCAGTAACACACTATGCCGCCAGGAACTCAAATCCTGCAGTGCCAGACGTGTCCCCCTGCTTAAGCCAGTACATGTCCAGGCCCGTCTGAAGTTTGCTAGAGAGCATTTAGATGATCCAGAAGAGGATTGGGAGAATGTCATTCATGGTCAGATGAAACCAAAATAGAACTTTTTGGTAAAAACTCAACTAGACGTGTTTGGAGGAGAAAGAATGCTGAGTTGCATCCAAAGAACACCATACCTACTGTGAAACATGGGGGTGGAAACATCATGCTTTGGGGCTGTTTTTCTGCAAAGGGACCAGGACGACTGATCCGTGTAAAGGAAAGAATGAATGGGGCCATGTATCGTGAGATTTTGAGTGACAACCTCCTTCCATCAGCAAAGGCATTGAAGATGAAACGTGGCTGGGTCTTTCAGCATGACAATGATCCCAAACACACCGCCCGGGCAACGAAGGAGTGGCTTCGTAAGAAGCATTTCAAGGTCCTGGAGTGGCCTATCCAGTCTCCAGATCTCAACCCCATAGAAAATCTTTGGAGGGAGTTGAAAGTCCGTGTTGCCCAGTGACAGCCCCAAAACATCACTGCTCTAGAGGAGATCTGCATGGAGGAATGGGCCAAAATACCAGCAACAGTGTGTGAAAACCTTGTGAAGACTTACAGAAAACGTTTGACCTCTGTCATTGCCAACAAAGGGTATATAACAAAGTATTGAGATGAACTTTTGTTATTGACCAAATACTTATTTTCCACCATAATTTGCAAATAAATTCTTTAAAAATCAGACAATGTGATTTTCTGGATTTTTTTTTTCTCATTCTGTCTCTCATAGTTGAAGTGTACCTAGGATGAAAATTACAGGCCTCTCTCATCTTTTTAAGTGGGAGAACTTGCACAATTGGTGGATGACTAAATACTTTTTTGCCCCACTGTATAACGTTAGCTTAGCCAAGCTCCATTCAGAAAACAAGCATTCTAAAAGGTTTTTCGCCTGCCGTCTGTCTGCAGACTTGTCAAAGCATTAATTCATGGTTTTTACTAACCGGTATCAGTATGTTGTTACGTCGGCATCATTTAGAAACGTGTATTACAATTTAATCACTGTCAAATATGTTCATCTTGTTGTAGTTGTAGCTCCCGAGCCAGTGCGTCTTGTTTGAATGATGCGAGTAAACACAGCTGGCAGCCGCGGTGAAACTCGAGCGACTAGAGCAATGCGATAGGAGCGTTTAGAGCGAAGCGAATATTCGCATCGCGTCCGGTCTGAACGCAGCATTAAAGCGAGCTCCGCGCTGCACTGGAAACGCGCCATTACATCACCAGAAGTCCTAATTTAAGGGGTCATTTCTCCCAAAAAAAATGTTTTACTCACTATATCAACAGCCCCACCAAAAATATTTTCCACCAGCCGCCACTGCAAATAAACAGGCTGTGTGCAAATGCTTTAGTTAGAATATACCTTCAACTGTTTAAACAAACACTGTATATTATTGTGGATGTTTTGTATTAATGCTTGTGTATTCTACAAGGTATTTATTTATGTCGACTGATAAGCGATGATTCACTCAAGGAACATATTTATGGAGGTATAATTGTGAAGCCAGAGAGAATGGAAAAGTGCTCCCACAGTATTTCATATATTGTATTTATTTGTGTTCTTAGATTGAGGATAATACAACTCAGAACTTGTGTTTGCATATTTAAACTTATTAATGTTTAAAACTAGCAACGTTTCCTGATTTTAGATCAGAAAAAACAAGACTGGGAATCTCCCCTTTGGATATCGGTTTAAAACGTTTTTGATACTTGTGCAACAGAGAGAATCTGTTTTGTATTACAATACGAAGATACTGTACCTTTGTTGAATATAAACAACAAACTTTGTCTAAATGCTATTAAAATGATGCATTCAGGTGCAATAATTTGGACCAGAAAAACACTTCTCAACTCTGAAATGAATTCAGTGCAGTAGATGGCTGTCATGTTTTTTTTTAAAGACACAAAGCATAGATGAGAGACATCCAATCCGGGCTTAACTAAGATAAAACATGCAGGGTGTGTCCTGCCATCATTGTGATTAGTTGCAACTATAATAACAAACAAATAATTAAATAAAAAATACAAAAAAATAAGACGTAAAGGAGTAAAAAGTATATTGTGCTACTTTATTATTTCAAATTGTTCCATTGTTGTGGGGAGTTTTTGCTTTGGCTTTTTGTACACATGTATTTAGCAGTTAACATTATAACGCCTTGTGCGGAATTCCTTGACAATACTATGTTTCAAATGTGGTCATGCCAACAAAGCCCCTTAGTATTGTATTGTATTATTAGCAATAAGGTTTCAAAAAGAATGTTTTTGTTTTTAAATACAATCCAAAATAACTGCTCCACACACAAAGGGGAAACGCTGCCTCGTGTGCATGACTATAATGATTATAATGAACACCATGGTGTTGTGAAGTGACACGTACCCTCATGTGGTCGAAGGAGATCCCCACCCTGTCGTCGAAGTCCTCGCTGAAGAGAGGGATCTTGGCGTAGCGCTGGCTGAAGTGGTTCAGCATGATGAACTCGGCGTTCATCCTCATGCCGATGCCGATGGCCTGGGAGGTGGTGCTGTCAGAGAACATGGAGCAGAGAGTCAGAGATGTACTGTCTCCTCACTGAAGCTGAAACTAAAGAGCTGCAGGGGGAAACTGACCATGGGAATATTGCTTTTCTATCGGACATAAAGACATTTTTGTGAAGACAGACTCTGGCACTAAAACCGGTGAAAAAATCAATGTCAATTTCTGTGGAAAGTGGAGAAGTTTGACATTGCACTCAAAACTGAGTCAACTAGGTGCTTTTATTATGTTGCCTGACTAACTGCCTTTTTATTCATTGACAATAACGCCATTAAAGCCCTGCAGAGGCAGTTTGTGACACTTTATTTCTCTCACCTATGTTTTTTATCCACGGCCTCCTCCTCCATCCCGTCTTCCAGCGTTGCCTCGTGGATCAGCAAGGTTGCATCCTTTCCTGCAAAATCAAAACAAACCAATCAGAGGGCCTGCATCACAGAGAAGAACTTCCTGTCCCGCAGGAAATCAATCAGGTAGTCGGGCCTAATCAAGACATGGGCGCGCCCTGTTTGCCGAGCCGTCTGTAATGAACAGGCGTGGGACGTATCGGAGGCTTTGCTTGGACGGAATCCAGTCAAGCAATTTAAGAAGAGTCAATGAAGAAGGATCCTGCGGGAGCCATTAGGGAGGCTGCCAGCTGCGAGAGTGATCGAAAGCATTAAGAAATATCTGATAAATTATTCAGTCAACCCGTGTAGTCAAGCTTCAGCTAGATAACCTTATATCGCTGGGATATTGAAAGCATACGCTCAATTTGCTCTTACATACCGTAGGAGCATGAGTGAAACTTTAATATCATACATCATTATAGCTGTAGGACATATGGCCATGTTATGTGGTCGTGCCCTTACATTTTTGGGCTGTAAGTTCAAAACTTAGGAAATGTTGGGTTTGGACTCTTGTCGCCTTATGTTGCGGTCTCTAACTTTTTTGTGTGTTCGTTCTGGATTTGTGATTTGCCTTTTTATTTATTGGAATATTTTTAAAATAATTTTTCACTTTAATTAGTTTAAAGAAAGGATCAGTTGAAAAATCTATGATTTGCTATGTTTTTAATTGGTGCCCTATTTGTTTTAAGAAAGACATGGCTAACATTATGAAAACAATTTTTTTTATAGTAAAAGTAGCAGATCCAAGGACACTTTAAAGGGGCCCTATAATCCTCATTTTCAGGTTCATATTTGTATTTTGTGCCTCTACTGTGACATGTCTCCATTCTTTAATATTCAAAAAGATATTTATTTTTCTCATACTGCCGGTGCTGCAGCACCTCTTTTCACCCTCTGTCTGAAACCAGAGCCCAGTCTGCTCTGATTGGTTAGCTGGCCGGCTCTAATGTGAGTGGTCAGCCGTTTAGAGATGTCCCGCCCCTTAGCATACCATGTTCAATGTGTTGAGAGCTAGCCAATAGAAGCAAAGAGTGTTACGTAGTGATGTCACTATGTTACAGAAGTAAACTAAGGAGTCAAATGGAGGCGTTTCAGGCAGGGGGGGGGGGGAGTGGGGGGTTGAAGTGTGTGGGAGAGAAACTCCCTCTGGAGGGAACACAGAGATAGGACACACTACAGGAAAGGGGGAACCCCAAAGAGCATAATAAGGCCCCTTTGATTTATGTCTATTTATCCAACAATTTTACAACATTATGGCATATTCCCCCCCTCGTGCAGTCGTTTCTCTGAGTGTCACTGACCGGTCTGCACGAAGGCGTTGCAGGGCATGGTGTCGCCGGAGAAGGCCAGCTTCCAGCCTGACGTGTGTGTGAAGCTGCAGGCGAAGGAGTTCTTACAGTGATGCACTGTGCACGTCTGGAACTGAGAAACACAAAACACACTTGGATGAACGACTTTACCCTCTGCTTGGGAATCTCAGCACCGGCACACAGATATGTGTTCGGGATGAGGCTGAAACAAGAAACAGAGGGGTTGTAGTGATTCATTTCATACACGTGTTTCTACTTGAACCACAGAAACAGGAACATGCATCAGTACAAGGTTTTCGCAGAACATAAATAAACTTGAATTATTTCTTTAAATTCCTTTCTTTATATCTATATAAACTCAAGATACTTACCCAGGGCATCAATATTGAGTGAACATCATATCATATTACAAAGGAAAGCAGCCGTGATGATTTGAATCCAGAAAGGATCTTATTCTACCCCATAAACGTATCTTCCCTATCAATACATGACAGGGAGAAGGCAGCTCCTTCCATGCTTAGAAGGTTCCAAAAGTCTTTCAGAGATTTATTTTAGTTGAATCAGTTAGCCTTTCTAACTATTCAGTTCATGAGAATAAAAACAAAACACCAACCTAAAGCCATGCTGGCAGTGCGGCTGTAATACTCACATGTGTACATAATAAGACATATATATTTCACAACCTTCCATTGAGAAACTGTAGATAAAATAACTAGTCAGTCCTTAGTTTATCCAGCAAATAAACAGTTTTTAAATATCCAATATTGCCATGTAACTGGATATAACTTTTTCACACGTCATATGATAATAATAATATAATAATAATAATAATAATAATGATAAAATAATAATTAAAACTGCGGTCACAGAAGTGCGCGCAGTGAAGAGCGGGCCCTCGCGTCAGTGCACCTGTTGGGGAGGGCAGCCTGTCGTCCCGGCGTCAAGCAGACGCCGGGGTTGCGGTCGGATAGTTTAAAAATCAGCTCCTAAGTTCTAACCCTATCTCCTATTCCTTGACCTCTGAGTGAAACGTCACGGGGTTAAGGGATAGTGGATAGGTATGGAGTCAGATTTGGGTCAATATTCTAGCGCGCAAAACAAGCTACTCACGAGTGGAAAATGTGCTTTTACACGCGCATGAAATGACCCCCGCGCGCAGATTAAACCCCCGCGAGACAGCCCTCTTGCTCGCTCGTGGGAGTGTCACGGCCCCTACACACGGCGGCGTGCGTTGCCGCTTCAACGCTTCTGCCCATTCACTTTGAATGGGGTGACGTCACGATTCGCCGAACTGCATTGTGGGAGCAAAGCGTAGCTTTTCTCGCGGTGCTCGCTGCAAAAGTAGAGCAATGTTCTACTTTTGACGCCTCGACGGAGGCGTCAGCCAATCAAATCCCGTTTATGCAAATCTGCCAGTACAAGCGCTAGCCAATCAAACCGCGTGTATGCTGGGAGAGCCAGACCGCAGTTCATTTCCTCATATGCCAAAAAATGGAGGAGAAAATAATCGTAGCGGTAGGGAATCACCCGGTGCTTTATGACCAGTCCCTGTTCATCTACCGGGATACAAACCGGAGGAGCCAGGCATGGAGGGAGGTGGCAGAGACAGTGGGTGAAACTGGTAGGTTTTCACCTGTTTGGGGAGTTTATATCCAGTGTACTTCGTTTGAATGGACAGCTAGCAGGCATACACAGTATTTAGCCAGCATGGAATGTTGCGTAAAATAGCACCATAGACATTAATGTCATAAATGTTCATCATATAAAAGTGTGACATGTAAAACATTTTATGCAATTGACAGGAGAGATTCATGTGATTGGTTGTTGGTCGCGTTTCTCTCGTAAACTCCCCAAGCTCAAGACACGCCCACCGCCAAGCGGCAACGCACGCCGCCATGTGTAGGGGCCGTTAGCCTCACTTGCTCACGGAGTCTGTCTACGCGCGCGTGAAAAGTTTCTGACACTTTGGGGCGGAGCCACTGGACTTTGATTGACAGCTGCAAGGAAGCCCGGAGTTGCCAGGTTTGATAAATGCCTGAACTACCAAGAGCCGAGGAGTGACAGCTACAAGATCAGTTGGACGAGATTGAATGGTAAAGTTGTAATAAAAAACTATTATATTCGTAAAGTGTACAGCTAATATATATAAAAAAATATATATATAAATAAAAATATATATATATAAATTAATTTGATATAAAAAAAATTACACATTAATTCTAGGAGTGCAATACTTTTACAAACACTATAGTAATAATATGCATTCATTATGACAACATCATACTATTACTATAGGAGTGTTCTTGTGTTCAAAAAACAACTACAGAAACAATATATATTATACTATAGTTATACTATTTAAAATAATATAGGAATACTACAAAGATCTAGATACATAGTATTACTATTGAAATATTATAGGGCTACTATAGCTAATAAAATGGCACTACAGAAAAAACTATAGTAATACAATAGCTGGTGAAAAATACAAACTTACTAAAGGACACTATACAACTCTTATAGTATACTATAGTAATACTATAATTCATTTATAGTTCATTTCGTAAGGGAGGTGCGTACAGCAGACAGCAGTTTTCGACAGATACAGCCCACTCAAAAATATATTGTTTTATATAAAATTCATTAAGATATATATATATATATATATATATATATATATATATATATATATATTAGTGCTGTCAAAATTATCGCGTTAACGGCGGTAATTAATTTTTTGAATTAATATTTAACGCATTTAACGCATGTGCAGAATGGCCCGCCCCATACGTGCCACCAGTGGCAGCGCCAGGGTATGGCTGGGGTAGGCTACACCCATACCAAGAAATGGCTTAGCCCCACCATGAAAAATGATGTTAAAGTAAGCAAAATAAAGTCTGCCAACTCGCGGAGTAAATTGCACAGACAGCAGTTAGTAAGATTGATTTCAGTAGCCACGGTTTTGAAAACTTTTGTCACGTAGTGATCGTCTTCTCAATAGAACATCTTTGATAATGTCTTCTGGCCAATCACAATAAAGATAACGGCGTGGTGTTGTTGCAGGAAGTCCTGACGGAGAATACTTCCGCTGTAGTACAGGGGTGCACATAACTGGTACGCAGGTTATGTGCGTAATCTGAAATGCGTACCGTCACTTGTGTCACAAAGCGCATTTGCGTACCGACGTACTTGTGAAGCTTTTCCAGAAGGCGGTTAGATCACCGGACGACAGAGTCGGTCTCCGTGTGCACAGACAGGGCTGCTGTTAACGTCGGTCTGTACAACGGAGTTGTGCCATAACTACGCCAACCGGCTGTGGAGGGAGACTCCCCCCCTTCACTGGAGAACTGCGCTAAAACAGCTGATCACAACGTTCACACTCTGTGGTCACGAAGTACTCCACTAGCCGCCGCCCCCCCCCCTCTGTCGACTTTCCTGAAGTACTCCCCCGTTGATAGAAATCAACACGTAATGAATTAAGACCCCACGGTTTGATGATTGATAGGTGTGTGGGTTGTCTTTCATTTTGACACGCAGAAAAATGTTATAATAAACATAGATACTGTATGTTAAAATGGATATATCCGCCTTCTTTCATTTATCTTTCCATTCCCACAACAATATACATAAATAAATGGCATATTGTGGACATAGTTGGAATGGTGATTAATCATGATTAATAAATTTTTAAGCTGTGATTAATCTGATTAAAATTTGTAATCGTTTGACAGCCCTAATATATATATATATTAGCTGTACACTTTACGAATATAATAGTTTTTTTATGGACAACTTTACCATTCAATCTCGTCCAACTGATCTTGCAGCTGTCACTCCTCGGCTCTTGGTAGTTCAGGCATTTATCAAACCTGGCAACTCCGGGCTTCCTTGCAGCTGTCAATCAAAGTCCAGTGGCTCCGCCCCAAAGTGCCAGAAACTTTTCACCGCGTATAGACCGACTCCGCGAGGCTGACACTCCCGCGAGCGAGCTAGAGGGCTGTCTCTCTCGCGAGCGAGCGCATAGCCGCTCGCGGGCGTTTAATCTGCGTTCGAGGGTCATTTTATGCGCGTGTAAAAGCACATTTTCCGCTCGTGAGTAGCTTGTTTTACACGCTAGAATAAGGACCCAAATCTGACTCCATAATAGGAGAATTCAAAAGGACTTAGGAGAAGAGAGTGCGGTACTTTAGAGAATCCGAATGCACTTTCACTATCCGACGTGTTTATGATGCGCCAGCGGACGTCATTTTGTGCGTCTGCTGCTGTGGGGAAACTATGGAAACTACAGTTTTCTATAGCGGACTACAACATGGATGTTTAATAAGAACGACGGACTCATCTAGAGACTCTGCACCGTGCTCTGATGCTGTTGCTTTATGAACGTGGACAACAGAGAAACATATTCTTCATGACCAAAGTTGGAATTGAAATAAAAAATGAAAGTGAAACTTATGCTCGTCACCCTCTCCCTCCGATCCACATTAATACAAATGATCCCAATACGTATGATTGTATGAACTATGAAAATATCTTAAAATCATTACAAATGTATTTATTATAAACGTTAGTCCTTAACACCTATCACTGTGTACATCACCATTCAAACATCTTTTAAAAGTTGAACAAACCCCACACAGCTCAGTAAAGACTGTGAAATGTTGACTTTATTTGAACATTTCAGTAAAAACGTTCATATTTCTCTTTTTGATTATAATACTGATGAACGTTCAAAACAAAGCACTTTGGCAACTTACCACATACGCTTTAAAATGCTTAATAAGCACCGTAACTTTCATGATATCATTTCTCGGTCATAATCGTTTGTTTCCGTGAACGGCCAACTGTTGAGTGACGCAAATGATGCGGCTGCAAGGCATTGTGGGGCAGCATTTTCTCCTCTCCTTTCGGTAAGGGAGGTCCAGTGGTTCCTAAGCTAAAGGAGGTTATAAAGGCCACCAGACCAATCAGAGAGTTGCATGGAAATACACGTGTGCTTGTGTCATTCAAGCTCGGCTCTGTGTGTGTGTGGCAATAGCGCATTTAGTGTGATAGAGAGAGAGGGAGATAGGGAGAGAGGGAGAGAGAGGGACCGGTGCTAGCGGGGACCGTGATGTTAGCATCTGGTTAGCTAGCTGCACTAACGGACATAAGGAGTTTCCACAACAAGCTGGAGGAGAGTCCTCCCCTGTCAGACTGAGGGGCTCAGGTGAGCTAAAGGACTCTCTGAGTGTTTAGAACGGTTTTGTCACAAATTATTCAAAAGATTATTTCCGAGGCACACCTTCATATGATCATTATAGTTATACAAACAATAAGAGAATACATGAAAAACAGGTATGAAATACTATATGGCAGTAAAACAAGAATACAGTTTAAAAGCGGAGTGTTTACAGTTCTGTTTCATCTGGGTGCTGAGAGAGGTATCCATAGATCTCTTCATGTTGCTCTCAAAGTGCACCAGATTGATGCTTTCAACTTCAATATTTAAAAATAAAAAATTCCCGGGGGAACATCCCCCCAGGCCCCCCGAGAAGAGGTGAGGACCTAGAGGAGGTGAGGACCCCCCTGGAGGAGGTGAGGTCCGCCCCCCACTCATAAAAAATAGCACTTTACCCCTGCCTATATGCCGTGAGCTGATTATGGAGCCTTCATTGTAACAGTAATTCAGATGCAATTAGCCTATATAAAAGGCCTCAAATTGGAAGCACTGTCTGGGCCGTCTTTTTCACTCAATTCTGCAATAGGTAGATCTCGCCTTTCACCTAGGCCAGGGGTGCCCAACCAGTCGATCGCGATCGACCGGAGATTCCCAGTCGATTGCGATATGTGTCTAAAAATAGAACAACAATATTCTGTTTTATCGTTAATGTCCTATAACATAATCTTCCTGTGCCAGAATAATGCACTTGAACGCATCAAAGCTTTGTGATTGGCCGGCGTGACCCCATGTGTCAGGGCGTGGCTGGTGGGCAGTGGGCACTATTTCGCTGACGTTGTCCGTGTCAACAGGAGTTCCAGTCCACACACACACACACAAGACCGCAATTATGGCAGAAGCAAAAAAGCCCAACATATATAATTTTCACTCCGAGTGGGAGGATGATTATTTTTTATCTATTCCAATTCAAAGTCCATCTGTCTCATCTGCAATGCGAGCGTGACTTTATCGAAGAAGGGTAATTTAGGAGCGGCATTTCAAAACAGTGCACAAACGCTACGAGACGGAATTCCCTCCTAATTCTGCCCTACGCTCCAAAAGGGGAGGGGCCTGAAAGGACAACTAAATGCACAGCAGTCCATTTTCACCAGGCCCAACAACAAGAGCAAGGAAGCTACCATAGCATCTTATCGTGCCAGTCACGTTCTTGCGAAACACATGAAGTCTTGCCAGGCCCGGCTCCAGGATGAAATGACTGAGGGGGCTGTTCAAAAATCCTAGGGGGCGACTTCTTTTTCACAACAACGAAAAATACGGGCAATGTAATGAATTGACACACCAAGTTTTTTTCATTCTCACTGCTCTACAATCTCTTTGCTTCTTTATTTGTATTCCGGATTGACCCCTCTCATTCTGTTCTTTTCCTCTGATCTTTAATAATAGATAGTACATTATTAGATGCCTGCACTTTGTTAGTCACGTGAACAGACTAACATTGATTTCCTCAATTTATAAATGGACAGGCTCTGTAATTATACCATAACCTTTTCTCCTCTATCCCTTAACTTGTCTTCCTATACAGATTTACTTACTTACTATCTACTCTAGTCATGTCAGGATTAACCTCTTAAGCCCGAGGGTCCCCCCAGTGGACCCCTCCCACCGTTTTTTTACGAGACTATGTCTCAGGGCTTCTTAACATTTATGAAACTATTAATGCTCCATACCCTTTTAACGGTAAGAAACTCAGCTAACTGACAATGTGAACCATTTTTAGCTAAAAGAAACACAAGAGTAATACCAAGCCTTTGAATTAGCATGGAGCGAAAAAATGCTAACTAATGCTAACGGACTTTTGCACAGCACTCACGGTAGAAATGCCCTTATTACTATCTTAACTGCACAAACAAGATATACGATTTAAAGCTGAGACTCCACAGATTCCAGACATGTAATATCATCACTGTACGACCCAGAATTGCGGAGCCATCAGCCAGAAAAGAGAAAGTAAACAACATCCGGTTTCAAAAATATTACAATAATTACGTCTTACCTTTTTTGATTTGTGATCAAAAGTTGTGTTCAACGGAATAAAAACGCCGCTCAAGGTTAATCCAATGTCTTTGTGTCACGTAGAAATTTTGACTGATAATCCATCATCATATTTATGGCAATATACTGGGTATAAAGTTTTGCCGTCCAGGCTTGTACTTTCAGATATGCTTCGTTTGCTTCTCTATTACGTCCGCAATGGTAATGTTTACGTGGATTTGGGAACTGCCCATCGATTCTATTGGATGTAATGGTTAAGAAGAAGGTGTAAATCACACGAATCGACCAATGGCTTCCAGAGATATGGTCCTGCGTAAAGTATAAAGAATGCCAGCCAGTTTAAGTACATTACGCAGCAGACTTTACTTATTGTTTACTACGTAAGGAAGCAGGACCCAGAGCGCACGGAGCACAGAGCGGACAGCAGATAACGGAATTGCAGTTTTATTGCTTATAGATTATCAGAACATTTCAAAGGGGACACAGCCACATTGGATATTAACCTATGGATTAACTACATCATCGTTTTTATCGTTTTAATGCCATTGAAGACCAGTTTAGACCAGGCAAAGAGGAAGGTAAGCCGTTAGCCTAGCGCATGCTAGTACCTAGCACCACTGGTTTTGATGTACGTTTTTGTTGATAACGTAGCGAGTTTGTATCTTTCAGTGTTGAGGTGGGCACCGTTAGATTCTGTGTCTTTACGATCATAAACAATGTGTTGGATGTGCAGCTAGGATAAGTAATAAGGGAGCTAGGAGTGATTTTCGGTGCAGTAATAGGTTAGCATTTTTCGCTCGGGGCTAATTCAGAGGCTCACTGTTAGCATTGTGTGTTTTTTTTGAAAAAATAAATGAAAAAGATAAGTTAAATGAGTTTTTTCCCGTTATATGGATATAAAATATTCATAGTTTATTAAATATTAAGGTTCCTTAGACGTTGTTTCCTGCAAATGACGCGATTTCGGGCCGTGGGGCCTAAGAGGATAACAGAGTATGTTTTTATATATTTTTTTTTTCTTTTTCACAACAGTTGTATTTGGATGGAATGAATACCTATAGTGATAATTCAAAGTAATAAAATGATTTTTACAGTGAAAAAGTTCAAATGGAACTGATGGTTCCCAAATTACCCAGAGGTGAGTCCGCCTGGACTTTATTTTTCTAAATCTCTCTAAAAAGGTCAAATTGCACTTGTTTTGCATCAATCTTGATACAGGGTACTTATTATATGTTATAGTTTGGATTCCTAAAGCTTTTAGTCTACTAACCCATCATTCAAGGGTGGTTTTTACTATAAGTAATGTTTTTTTTTTAGGCGGACATTAGAATTTACATGTTTTTACTATGTTCAATCTGAATTTACTTTAAAATAAAAACATCTATATTGATTCTGACACTTCTACATCACAGATGTAACCTTGCTTTGAGAGAAAAGATTATTAATTTACCCCTTTTAGAAGTGAAGATATAGTCTTTGTTGTGTTAGTGGCCTTTTCGAGCCTGAAACCTGAAAAACAGGCTCAGGGCTTAAGAGGTTAAAGAAAAATTAATCTGGTTGATTTTTTATTTTCAGGATTGAATGTTCAAACCAAGACCTAAAACCTGGCATTCCATAAGAAAGTGACTAATATTTAAACCAAATGTAATATTGGATCAAATACTACACCAAATGGACAGACACAGATTAAAAATCCGTCACTAGATGTCGCTCATTGTACCAATACGGTTTATATAATAACATATTATTATTATTATAGTAAAAGGGCTCGCTTTGGCAAAAACCTGATCCATACAGGCAGCCCTAAATAATAACAGGTAAGCATCATGTGTGGTGCTATCTGTAGTTGTCTTATTTTTTGTCGATTTCATCTTGTTTTCACAGAGCTGTGGAAATGAATTTCCCCCTGGGGACAATAAATCTAATCTAAACTAATTTAATATTCAATCCCACACTTGGCGATTGAGAACATACATTCGTAATTTACCTCGTTTAAATCACTTTTGTTCTAATACTATGGATTTAGTTGACACTACTAGCCGACTTTCTTTTGTCCAATATTTTGCGGGAAGGTACATTGAATTAGAAGAAGAAGAAGAAGAAGAAGAAGAAGAAGAAGAAGAAGTAGAAGAAGAAGAAGAAGAAGAAGAAGAAGAAGAAGAAGAAGAAGAAGAAGAAGCTTCTTATTATACATCCATTGGTAGAAGAAGAAGAAGTAGAGGTAGAAGAAGAAGTATTAGAAAAAGAAATACGCTAACGCTACAAACAGGCACAACACTGTTACTCTGTTTTTACTGACATGTAACATTTTATTTCACCTTGCTCTATGTTTTTTAACGCACATTCCGAAAACCGGGACTTTGCCCGGAAAACAGGGACGTTTTGGTCCCCCATCCGACTGTGTTTACAGCTAAGCACACATGCTAACATTAATTAAGACTACAAGCTCACTTGGGGGTTGAGGCTTGTTTACACGTTGCTTGACTGCCTGCCCACATATCTGATCTAAACATAGTAACGTGTGTTGGGGAAAATAATTATTTAAAGTTATTTAATAATTGTGACATTTATTTAACTTTTCGATGGCTGAATGATGCTCAAAGTGAGGGGGCAAAATAAAAACTCAAGTTAGATACCGTTATTAATCAGCTGTACGTTTTAGTTTGTTTGAACTTATTCATTATAATTATTGTACAAAATGGTATAAGATAAAGATAAAGGTTATAGTCTATTATCAATTCAGGTTAAGTTAAGAAACTAGTGTTGCTTGCATCCTATTTTAAAAAAGGCATTTCTTTTTATACTCTACTAAATGCAACAAAAAAAGGGTTTGATTCTATTAATTTTGTCTTTTTTATTGCACTTTGTCAGCAGATTCCTGTGTAGCTTCAGATCTGAGTTGTCTTATTAGTGAGCCTAATTTATGTAGCAACACTACTCAGTTTTATACAAGTAGAAGTGTGTATTTACCTGGTAGTAGGCCGTCAGTAATGGCTACGCCTCTCTATTTGGACTGGTAGATCTCGGCAGACTGGCAACTTTAAAAGTAGCTCTCGGTTCAAAAAAGATTGGGCACCCCTGACCTAGGCCGAGGTCGGTGATCTTGGGCTTAAAAAGGTTGGTGACCACTGCATTAAAGGATACAGCTTCTTAGCAGCGTAACCAGTCTTAGCCCGTTAGCATTGCACTAACGGGCTAACGCTGCTAGCTAAGTTCATCTCTCCCTAAACAGTTGAACTTTAAAGTGTCAAATGAACTCTTTTTCAAAGTATAACACATCGTTTGAGTTGCGCTAAAGTGCCAAGCTTGTCATGTTGTTTATAGCAGCTAACTGCAGTATGACTACTCCGGTTTAGTTACCAAAGGATGCTAACAGCCAGTTATTAATGCTAACTTCAGCCTTTAATTTAGTGGGAATGCTGTTAACAGCATTCCAACTAACTGTTATTCTACGCACGAAAAGTTTATTATTCCGCCGACTTATTTTGGCCCTCTTCTCCTCCCGCATTGAACATCGCAGAAACTCCGTTCAAACATCAAAACGTTCAGCTCGGTCGGGAATCGATGGCTATTACTTTTCTCATTCATAACTTTCATAATTCCAGAGATACATCCCATAATACATCACATTTTTAACATTGAACTTTAACATCAACGCATCTAAGCGTATTATGGGGTGTCATCAAATGCCATTGGCATGGCGACAGATCATTCGCCATCAAGTTAGTTCAGAAGTTTGCAGTTCAAATATTCTGCTGCTTTTCCAAGCCTTTTTACTTTCTTTTCTTCTCTCATCACACATTCAAGCCCCCAGTGTTCACGACCCTAAATGTGTCTCTTTCTTTGTTTTGCTTACATTTTCTACATCTGCTTGCTCCCTCTCTGTTTAGTTTTTTACCGAGTTACGGTGCAACTTTGTAAATTTTTCCAAAAATGGAAATGGCCATAGGTGGCGAGAAAAAACCAGAGACCAAACTAAATGTTGCCGACACACACATCCATGGTCTCGAAACATAAAAAGGTCAAGGTTATATTGTTATATTTGGAGTCTTTCTGTGCACATACTTGATATGGTGCAGGATCTCCTGGCAGTAGTCGTGGTACTGGTTGAGCCAGTACATGATCTGCAGCGGGGCCACCAGGAACACGGGGGTGAACGGCTTGCCCAGCGCTGTCTGAAGCACACAAACATCGTTTCAAGTTATTCTAAAACATTAAATGACCAAAAGTAAACCATGTTTTAGGACTAATTGCTTTGTTCCTTTACATACCAGTGCTCTTTCCCTCTGATACAGCAACATTAGCAGCCCCTAAGAGGAAAGAGATGATTGACTGATTTTATATATGATATAAAATCCAAGGGATAAGATGTAGAAGTGCGAACACAGATTTCCAACTTGGTCACCGAGGTTATAAAAGAACGGGACAGACCATCACATAAAACAAGAACAAGTCAAGAGTCTGGAACGGGTCTGCTTACTGAGTCAAAACTAAACATGCAGCGTTCAGTTTTTATATGTACCTGGAACAAACAACAACAGGCGCAGGATCTGCCTGAACCTCTTGTCATTTTGACGCGGCTCAGTTTAAGATCATCCCTTCTGACATGTATTAACGTGCAGCTGCTTACCGTGTGGTGGTCGGCGTGCAGGTGTGAGATGAAGACGGTGGAGATCTTGGACAGAGCTTGGTCCACGGCGTCTCCGTAGTGTCTGCAGAGCTGCCCGAAGGTCCCCTCCCCACAGTCCAGCATCAGGGACTGACTCGGGCTACACAGAGAGAGGACATGAGGACAGGGTTTGTTTTAACTGCCATTGTGGAGTTACTCCAGCAACGGAAATTGTATCATTTTTGTATTCAAAGCTTGAATAAAAAACAAATCAAAATTCAATTACATTGTGTCACCTTTAAGGCCTTATCCCTACCTACAGCACTATTTCTGTAACCATAGCTTTTCGATCTGCTTTGGCCTCTTTTATGTCTCAGAAAATGAAGTGAGTGGAATAGTGTTGCCATGTGGAAAGAGGAAACTAATTTTTTAGGTTTGTACAGTCAAAGTGTATGCCTTTCCTTTGGGAAAAGGCCACTTTTTTACATGTTTGAAAAATCCATATATGCAGAACCATTATAATGATAGGGATAGTGGTGGTTCAATGGATAGTGAGGTGGGGTGAAGATCGGAAGGTTGTGAGTTCAAATCCCGCCAGGAACACCACCACTAGTGTGCCCTTGAGTAAGGCACTTAGCCTTAGTTACTCCAGGGAGAATGTCCCTGTAACTGGTAATTGTAAGTCGCTTTGGATAAAAGTGTCAGCTAAATGAAATGTAATAATGAAAAACAGAAGCGACACAAAGCATTACTAAGTTTTGACTGCTGCTACTTTATAAGACTGAGGACTGAGACTCAGGCTGATAGGTGTGTGTTTGTGAGAAAGAGAGAAGGGAGGTTGTGGGAGAAATAATCATTTGAAGCGTGTTATAGCTTTAGTCAGGGCAAGTGAACGTTTGTGCCAAATTGAAATAAACCAGATGAAAGGTTGGACATAATGGGATGATTTCCAGGTGCAATCCAAGTTCAAATATTAAAAGTACATTATTTTATAACCTGTGATCAATACCTGATATTCACTAAAGTGCCACTGACGTTTCTGATCTTCATCGGAAGAGCGGATCCTGTTCCCAAGAAAACCACCTCGAAGGATTTCTCTCTTTGCCCTGCAGATAGAAAAAGATACACGATTAAACTCTTTTTTTCCGCCAAGACCATCCACTTAAAAAGTAGGAAACAGTTTGTCAGGCTTTGAAGTAAGAAACATCCCTTCTGGGCTTTTAGAGAGGAGAACTCACCAGAACGCTGAGCAGCGGCAGTGGAGCAAATCTCCCTGCACTTGTCCACTTCCTCCAGAAAGTTTGGGACCTCCGACGCCTCTTTCACAAACTCCTCCGTGTTGCAGGAGGGGATGGCGTCTCTAACGAATGAGAAACAGAGTGAGGAGGAGGAGGAAGAAGAAGACACACATCACTGCCTGCAACAACACTGGCAGGGGATTCTTCCTGACCTTGATGCGCCTCTACAGAACTTGACAGAAACAGCAAGGAGAAAACACTGACACTTGTAAGACGAGGTGAAGAAGAAAGAAGAAGAGAGCGGCCGAGTACAATGGTCCATTCCAGATTGTTTTCTGTGACAAGGCAGCAGAGTAATGTCGGCTAAATTGGGGGGATTGAAGGACAGACTGACCTTTGCCACCCCATTACGGGTCTGAGCTGGAACTTGAGCAGACACTGGGCTCTGACGCTGGAGACGTGCTGCGCTGCCTCGGCCTCCTGGGGATGAAACCAAAGCTTTTCATGTTTTCTTATAAACTACTTTTTATGGACCATACTTGAGTTATCCCTTTGTGAAGGCTGCTTTCAAAGCCATAGGGAATATAGTTATCGAAAGCCACTGCAGTAAATCCTGTCCTGAAACTTTATATATATTTATTAGTATTTCGGCTATTTTGATAAATGCTGTTGCTAAGAACACTTAAAATATTTAGTTTGCCTAAATAGGTTGTTCATTGTTTACAATCTTTTTTGATGATGTGCAGAAAACTATTCAGTTGATACATTAAAAAAAATTAATGCAAATTAAGTGAAGAGCTATTGAAGCAGACAGAGACGATAACCTCCTAAATGAATGTTCATTTAACTGCAGCAATTTTGTGACATTTAGTATTATCAATAATATGAGCAAAAATAAATAACACTCCTCTCTGAATATTGCCATCAGCCATTGAAAAACCCATTTCCATAACAAAACTGAGATAAAAGAAATTAAATATTTACAAAGGTCAAAACCTAAAATATGATACTATTTATTTTCAAATGAGAGCAGATTTTGCTGAAGTAAAAATATCATCATCATAATTTTATATAAATAATTTTCACCGTGACTTAAATGTATTATAGCTGCAATCAAGCATTGCTTTAATTATCAAATAACATCACTCCCTTTTACCAATTGACAAAAACTCATATGTAGACACAGCTACATCTATTTCAAATAACGTACCTAAACCGAGGGGGAGAGATGGCTCCAATCGGTTAAGTTGAGTTCAACACGTTTTTAAATAAATGTAGTTCCTCAAATTGTGCTTTACAGACAGTTCAGCAGAACACTAAAAGGGATACATCTTACTCTACCAATTATTTATCTCACACAGGCTCCGCCCTCTACTGGGCTCTATTGGTACTACTCTCATTAATGACACGCGAGCGTTCACACATTGAAGTTGTATAAACGTAGCCGGCCAATCAGGGCGAGCCTACCTGAATGCGCGCGCAGGCACACAGTATATAACGCAGCCACGCCTCCTGACTGTCATCCTTTTCTCTTCAGCGAGCAGGACAACACCTGACAGAGAAAAGTAAAACATTTGAAAGAAGAAGACTCATGGAGTCGCCATGTCTAGAGACCTGGGCCTGTCCTTCTTGGCCTGGCTTAATAGCGGGCGCCGATCCCCACCACCTCTGCTTCGAGTGTTTGGGGTACCAGGATATGGCTGAGGCGGTGCCATTCACGTTCGCCATTCCAGCGGGGCGGATGGCTCTGTTTGCCGGGGAGGAGGATGACGAGTACTTCTCGTTGTTGGGCACTTCCGGGTCCGGCGTCCATGGAAGTCCACCGCCCAGGTCTGTCCGCCAGGACTTACCCCTGTTGATGACCATGGCGGCGGAGAGAACCTCTGCCCCGCTAAACACACCTCGTCTGGTATAATAGCTCCGATTAATGCATTTCACTGTTAATGTGAAACACAGCGTTAATGTGAAACACAGCCTTAATACGAAGCGAGAGTGGCCGCGGTGCTTTCAAGGACCTCCGCAGAAAATCGGCCCTTTGGAAGGTTTGGCGGAGGAGAGGGCCACCAGTGAGTACCACAGCTTCTTAGCTGCGGCTCCACAGCTCCTTGCATGTCCCCTAAAACACAGTTTTATGGGGAATAGAAGCTCAGCTGTTTACTGACAGAAGGGGTGGACAGGATACTGCGACTGGGTTACTCACTCCAGTTCTGCAGCGTCCCTCTTCCATTCAGGGGTGTAAGAGAGGCAAATCTATCATCCTAGGAGATAGGTTTCCTTTCAACAGAAATGCAGGCCCTGTTGCAAGAACGGTGGGTTACGTATTGTAACCCTAGTTCTAGAGTGATGTATGTGTGAAAAATGCATTCAATAAAAACGATTGCATTTATCCCAGAGTAAGAGTCATCTCTCTCCACATTTCCCCATAATGTCTCGTTGAAATCGGCAAGATCCGTTTCATACGATGTTAATTGGGCACCCATTATGAGACACGATTCCCCACTCGCCGCCTCAGTTGTAACTCCAGTACATGAGGCAGCCAGTGGGCGCGCTCATGTGAGTGTGATAAACCGCGGGAAGTGCTGTCAAAGTGCTATGTGGGTGCAGGGACATTATGGCCGGCGTGTTGTCAGAAAACACACCTCGTCTAGTGTAATAGCTCCGATTGATGCATTTCCCCGTCTGTGTGAAGACGGCATTATGACGAAAATCGGCCCTTTCTGTGTCAGCCCCCCATGGGCCAATCTTCCTTTTATGGAAGGTTTGGCGGCGGAGTGGGCCACCAGCTGCTTGCAGGTCCCCTAACACAGTTTTATGGGGAATGGAAGCTCAGCTGTGTACTGACAGAATGGATGGACATGACACTGAAACTGGGGTACTCACTCCAGTTTTGCAGCGTCCCTCCTCCATTCAGGGGCATAAGAGAGGCACATCTATCATCCCTGCAAAAACAGGCTGTGTCTGTTGTGCACTCTCAGGACAGAGAAAAGGGGCTTTACTCCATGTACTTCCTGGTTCCCAAGAAGACAGCAGAATTCAGACCCATTCTGGATCTTCGCAGCCTGAATCAGCACATTGCCTGCAAAAAGTTCCATATGTAAACCAATTACTGGAACTAGGGCAGCCGGGCGATTGGTTCACAACCATCGACCTGAAGGACGCTTACTTTCATGTTGAACATTAGTCCAAAGCACGGAAAGTATTTGCGTTTTGCCTTCCAGGGGGCTGCTCACCTCGTGGTACCGCTGGGGTTACTGCATGTGTCGCCTGCAGAGGTGGTTTGCCGGCCTTTGTTTAGATCCCAAGAGGCACAAACAACGTCTGGTGACCATCCCCCCCCGTCAGTGGAGAGCAACCTCCGATACTGGGGGTCCCCAAAGCATCTGCGGAGGAGAACTCTATGGGGGCGGGTGACCTCCTACATCACGGTGTTCACAGATGCATCCGTGACACGATGGGGGGGGGGGGGGACACCTGCCTAGAGAGAGCTATAGGTGGTGGCTGGCCTCTGACAGAGACTCAGCACATCAACCTTCTAGAGCTGCGGGCAGTAGTGTTGGTCCTATAGCAGGGGTTCCCAACCTTTATTGTGCAGATACATTAAAAAAAAATCGCGGACCGGTTGTCAATTTTAACTGATTTTAATATTTACTCACCACCAGCAGGTAGCAACAGAGGCTAATTGTATGTAACAGCCTGAACAAATACTAGAACAATATGCATCCAAAACATATTAACAACGTTTAAAAAAGAACGGTGTCGTTTTTCGGAAAAACGGAAAACCAAAAAACCGACGTTATTCAGTTTTTAAACCAAAACGGGAAAACAGATAAATCAACGTTTTGGTTTTGTTTGATTTACGGATAATCCAGTGAATGCTGGGAAAACGAGGAGAAGGCACATTATGAATGAGATGTCCGGTCGCCAGGGTGTGTGTGTGTGTGTGTGTGTGTGTGTGTGTGTGTGTGTGTGTGTGTGACAATGGCATAGATTAAACTAATTTATTTTGGGAACACCCGCATGGCTACCTATGGAGTTAGCCAGATGTGTGTAAATTACTGTTCATGGTCATTTGAAAACAAATGCCGGTGTCGGACAGACACAAACACACCGAACACACAGAGCTGAGCTGAGCAGAGCACATACACATCATGTGCCTTGGTGACTGGACATCTCCTTCATAAAACTAATAAAAGGGGGAGTAATCGGGCAGTTCGATGTGTGTAGAGATGTGTGTAGAGGTGTGTGTGGTTAACACGTAGCAGCCTGCAGTCACTCTTAAGCTGTTCTGATGAAGGTAAACACAGCGAAGGCGGTGCGTAAAAAGGCACAGCTCTCGGCGTGCTGGTGCTGCACTTCTCAGAGGCGGAGTATACGTCCCGCTGCCTCCTGATGCTGCAGCCATTTCATGAAGTGAAGGAGGTTTTCCTTCTATAAAACAGCTGAGGGCAGCAGATACCGTGAGAGTCCCGGACATGAATTCATAGATCAAGGCAGACTGTTACTCTCCTGTTTTGCCAATCCGGTGCTTAAACAAATAGCTCTACACCCCTGGCCGACATGTCCTTAAAATGAATTCAGAGTTTGAAATATATCTCAAATAATATATGCACTGCCATTTCCCCACATAAACATAACAGTCTGCAATTAAACGGTTGTCTCCTGTGTGCTCCTCTTCCTACTTGGCGCACCGGTAACTTTCTCGTGCGCACAAGAGGCTGAGCCGCCGAATCCCTCGGAACATCATAAAAGCCATTTTCAACGGTTTTCTGGTGAAAGATTAACTAGGCTACTGGATGAAATAATATGACTGGTATAGGTGCGAAAATTAAACACTTTTTGAAAAAAATATTATGATAAAATATTTGTACATATTTATAATTCTGCAAATATTACGATAAACTCACAGCTATTTCGCGGCCCGGCAGTAACACCCACCGGGGGTTGGGAACCCCTGTCCTATAGCACTTCAAACCCTTACTACAGGGCAAACATGTGCTGGTGAGGAGCGACAACTGCACCACAATTGCTTCACCCGGAGGTGGTGAAGCAGATCTGGGCCCAGTTCGGGAAAGCGGAGGTGGACCTGTTCGCCAACCAGCGCAACAGCCACTGTACCTTATGGTTTTCCCTAGCTCGGCAGGACAATCCACCCTTGGGGTTGGACGTGTTTGCACACGAGCCATGGCCAAGAAAGCTGCTCTACACCTTTCCACCGCTGCGTCTCATTCTCCCCCTCCTGGAGAGGGTGAGACGAGAACAATTGTCAGTCATCCTGGTAGCCCCAGGTCGCCGCTCGGCACCGTGTTACGCAGAGGTGACACAGATGATGGTGGGCCAGCCCTGGGCGGTTCCTGAGGTCTGAGGGGTGTTGTCTCAGGGAGCAGGTTGGCCCAGTCCCACTCTGGGGCAACCTCTCCAGGCTTGGCTCCTGAGAGGGACAGGCTGAGACAAGGTTATTCAGACTATCCAGGCAGCAAGAGCAGGATCCACCACTGCCTGTTACAGGACGAAGTGGTTGGGATTCCAGTGGTGGTGTGAAGAAAGGAGTCTAGAGACTCTATCCTGTACGTTGGGCTCTATTCTGACCTATTTACAGATACTGGTAGACAGGGGGCTTGCTCATTCCACAATTAAGGTGTATGCAGCAGCCATCTCGTCCTGCCATGAGGAATTTGGCGGAAGGTCAGCCTTTAGTCAACCGTTTATGTTGCGTTTTTTGCAGGGGGTCAGGAGACAGCGCCCAGTGATGCATGTCTCCACCCCGCAATGGGATCTGCCGGTGGTGCTCGAGGCTCTGGTCACAGAACCATTTGAGCTCTCCTCCCTGAAGGCACTATCATTGAAAACAGCCTTGCAGTGTGCGAGCTGACCGCTCTGTTTGTGCACCCGAGTTGCCTTTTGATTCGGGGTGACCGTAGCGGGGAGACACTCAGACCGAGCCCTTCCTTTGTTCCCAAGAACCTAAGGAGTTCGTTCAGGTTGAGGGCTATACAGTTAGACGGCTTTAGTCTTCCACCCCATATTGGGGACAGGGAGGCTAAATTGCACCTCCTCTGCCTGGTGCGTGCGCTGTCATGTTATGTAGGGCGCACGGCTTCCATTAGGCGCACTGAACAGCTATTTGTGTGCTTTGGTGATGGTGTGGCCGGTAAAGCTCTGCCCAAGAAACGCCTGACAGGACAGCATTTCACATGCCTATGGACAGGCGGGGAGAGCCTTCCCCACTGTGGTCCATGCACACTCTTCACGTGGTATGGCTGTATCAATAGCCTTTTTCATTGGCGTGAGTGTGGAGGACATATGCATGGCCCCTTCATAAGGTTTTATCTTTTGGACATGTCTGGCTCCTTTTCATCGTCTGTGCTTGCTGGGGCAACACAGGACTGGTGAGGGGGGAGGCTGTATGTCAGTAGGTATCTGACCCCTTCCCCCTGGACATAATGCACTTATGTTTTCCCATGCTCCTTAGGGACCCGGGAAACATGGTGCGCAGTAAGCCCCATGGTGGAGAGAGCCTTCCCCACTATCGTCCATGCACACTCTATGGACCTGGGAAACGTAGTGTGCAGTGTTAGTCACTTGCGCTGGCACCTGTAGGGTGGAGCTATGAGCTTATTCAGACCAATTAGGCTCTGCCCAGCCAAGTGAGCTGCGGCCCCGACTTCTCCACGGTCACAACCGGATGAGAGGAAGTTGGGGTGCGGTGGCTGTTAACAAAAGGCCGGTCAGGGGCAGTGTGATGGGTCGGTGTTGTAGACGACAGGGCGTTTATCAATCGGGGCTCCACCCACTGTACCCATAGAGTCCAGTAGACTCTACCTAGGGGCCCTGTCTTTCCTATGCTGCTTGCTGAAGAGGGTGTAGGATGACAGTCAGGAGGCGTGGCCGGCTTATATACTGTGTGTCTGCGCACGCATTCAGGTAGGCTCGCCCTGATTGGTCGGCTACGTTTATACAACTTCAGTGTGTGAACGCTCACGTACCATTGATGAGAGTAATAATAATGCATTTTATTTATATAGTGCTTTTCACAACTCAAAGACGCTTAAGTAGTACCCATAGAGTCCAGTAGAGGGCTCCGCCTGTGCTTATATAACTAGAGTTACAATACGTAACCCCCGTTATTAGACTCCATGGAGACATTTACAAATATATTTTTTTTATCCTTTATGTTTGTATATTCTTATTTTTTTGTCCAATTTAGTCTATAAAAAGGTATAAAACACAGAAAATAAGTTAATGCAAATATTAGAGAAGCTGGAAACAGTGAATCTTGATAAATGCCCAGTAATTTCTGCGTAATAAAACGATGCGTATTGTTTTGTGTTACCTTTGTTTTGAAAGTCTTGAGCTCTGGAAAGATCTCCGGGTGGATCATGTTCAGCTGGGCTTGGATTTTGTGACTTCTAACGTTGTGGACCGTGCGATTGTGTTCATTAAGGATCAGATGTTCAGTGGTGGAGGGGAATCTGCAGAAACACAGGAAACTGTTACGGGGGTGGGGCTTCAGGTGAATGGGGTCTTTTAACTAATAGATATCTCCATGAACTTCCCCAATTAATGGATACATTCAGACACTTTTCTTTGTACAACAATATTTTTTAAATGTTATTTTAAATACTTAAATCAAGCTCAAACAGAAATGTGAACATTGGATAAAGTCAGGTTCAACATTCTAGTTAAATTTGCTGACATATTAGAGTTAAAATATTAAGAGTTTAGACTGCCTTCAAATATATGTTTTGTGAAATTCCTACAATTTGCAAGACCCTTAAGGTAAATGGAGTTATATATCTTCAAGAAATGTCCCCAGTTCATAACCTGTAATACAATAATACGAGTTTAATATGCTAATTGTGCAAACGTTTAATGAATTTAGTAGAAATCTACAAACACATAGTTTAGATATTCAACTAGTCTGAAATAAAAACATATCATGGAAGCAGAAACTGTCAAACTGTAAAAGTGCACCATAATGGGTTTTTATTATCTCGCCTTAACTGAATGTTAAAAAAAAGCACAACAGCTTAATAGAGTCTGGCTTTATGGTGCGGCATCACAAACCTCTCCATCCACTTCCTGTATTGATCTGTTTTCAAAACACATTCTGGAGTCATATGGACGACCATCACTGCAGAGTCCTCTGTCCCTCCTGTCTGGTATCTAGAGACAATATTTAAATACTTTTATTTCACATGAAGAAACGAGCATTACTGAGTTTTCAAAAATAAATATGACCGATTATAACCTTCTCATCTGCTGATTGGAGCAAACCGCCTCGATGAAGTCCTCAGACGGACACTCGATGATAATAAAGGTCGGTCCCGGGTCAGCAGGAGTGCAGACCTGCTCCGGCTGGATCTAAAGACAACAGAGAGGAATAAGTGACCCGAAATAGTTTATAGATACAGGATAAAACATTGTATTTCATATCAGACAGAGCATCTGTATACAGCACCTCTTTGCCTTCGTACATGACGCTTTTTCCGCACTTCAAAGACGCTATGAGAGGACCAATCACTGATGTGCCACTGTGGGGAAAAAAGGTTTCATAATAGTTATTTAAAAACTTTGTGAAATACAGAATTATTGTACAGGATTTTAAATGATATAACTTTGTTTCTGTTTTACAAGATCAGAAATTAAATATGTGAGGGTTTTGAATAGGTAACTGGGCAATTTCTGACATTTCATGCATCAAACAGTTAATTGATTAATGTAAAAAAAAGTCGACAGATGAATACGACATTTATAATTTGTAGTCACATGAATGGATTAATCAAAAATGGTGGCTATACAAATATTTATATAAAGTGCTATGGTAAATAATAATATTAAGTATTGTTCAGTTTGACAATTTCAAAACCATAAAACAAAAATAAGTGCGTCATGATTAACTTCTAAACAGCTGTTAACAAGTGTGTTGTTGTTATTATTATTAATATTAGTGTTTAAATGAAGTAAGATCTGATTGCTATCCACTGGGTTCAAGCTGTTTGTATTTATAGCTTTTGTTAATATTGAAATAAATAAAATCTGTGAAAATGCACCCATATGTTTGCATAGTAACCTTATTAACAGATCAATCATCTGTTCTGTTGACTTTGTATTTTTTTTAAAGTCCACTCACACAGGCAAACCCAGCTCCCTGGCTTGAGCGACTAAGAAGTTTCCTTTCTTTGGGTGAAGCTGTGGATGGAAAGGAGAATGTCAGATACAACGTTCCCTGCTGTGAACTTCACACATCATTTCTGAAGTTTCCTACCTTGCAGACGTAGGAAACAACCAAAGACTTGTCTCTAGTGGCTTTTTGTCTTTCACCTTAGACATTAGAAGAAACAAAAGTCACACATCACTGATATCACTGAAATATCAGTTCATTCCAGCTGAATTCAGCTTATTTATTCCCACCCTGCATTGCATTGTGGGACAACAGCGTCATCCAATTAATGATTTGAGACTTCCTATTATACTAGGGCTGCAACATCAACTCATCGATTATCAAAGATGTTGGCAATGAGTTTTCGTTATCCATTGGTGGGCTTTATGTTATGACTCATGTCTTCTATGATAGGACCTTGGATAGCTCACATCATGAATTACAGGAAATGACGATGCCTCATTTCCAGCATTTGAAACATTGATTAACAAAACAACAAAGCAAAGTGCAGAGGCTAACGTTTATTTTAAATGTCAAGTTGTTTAGAAGTAGTACAATAAGACAATAATGTAATAATTGTTGGTTGCAGCCCTTTACTAGCCCGATATCAGACCAAATAAAATCGTAAACGTGGGCATATTTAGAATCGGCAGTTTGACTTTTCAAGTCATGCTAGCAGCTAGAAAATGTGAAACTCACATCAATGCTCCCCTCATGATGATTCGTAATAACTCTGGCCATCCTCCGACTCTTATGTAGTACAAATATTGGGTAAAATTCTGTCCAGTACATCAATTTAAGAACCAAAACCTTCTTAGGTATCAGCCTCAGCTGTATTTGTGTTCACTGCTAATAGGCTAACGTAAACGTTAAACAATATACCTGCAAAACATCCATACTTTAGCATGCTAATGTTAGCGTTTTAGTCTCCTGGCCTCACCTGGACTGTCTCCACGGCTGTTGCTGTAGGAGTCGTCTCTCCTGGGGGAGGGAGGGCTGCGGGACGGGCTGCTCCTCCCCGATTTGGGGGAGAGCGATCTGTCGTCACCCTTCAACTGCGCTGCAGAGTGAAGACAGGAACGGGTTAGCAGCAAACCCAAAAGCACTTAAGAGGAAGTGTAAGTGAACATCAAAAGGATCAGGAAGGACTCACCAAATATTGGCACTTGATAAACTGTCATCGTTTCATCCGTGTACATCTCTTCGGTGTACGGTCGCACAGCTAGGAGTGTATGATACCGTTAACATCAAACAGGACTCACATGATAATAAATAACGCCAATACGTTTGGAAATGTAACATACACAGCTTGATGTCCTCCAGTGGTCCAGAAAACGACTTGATGGCTTTCACATAGTTCTCCTGTGACGGAAAAAGGCAGCGAAGAAGATGCATGATTATTTATCAAAATGTGTGAATTAGTATGGTTACAATTTGGATATTGATGTATTTGGTCATACATTTTTTGATATATGATTTATTCATATTTCTCAGCCCTACATACTGCAGGGTTGAGTTTCTCACCAGCTGTGGAGGTCCAGAGAGAACACACTCTGGCACACCTGTGTCCTTTAGAGTCAATATCATCCCTGCAGCGGAAAGAAAAACATTTAATTAAAATGTTCAGTCTCTGATGTGTCTTCATCACTCAAAACAGGAATAGGAAATCCTTTACACTATAGAGGTGCAACTGTAAACAATAATTGTTTTGATAAAGGGTTCAAAGTTTAACTCGCTGCAAATATAACACTTTTTTTCCAATATT
Organism: Pogonophryne albipinna; assembly: GCA_028583405.1. Taxonomy (NCBI): domain Eukaryota; kingdom Metazoa; phylum Chordata; class Actinopteri; order Perciformes; family Artedidraconidae; genus Pogonophryne; species Pogonophryne albipinna. The sequence continues at coordinate 794 of JAPTMU010000526.1, read as the reverse complement.
GAATGTCCCTGCTTTCCTCGGTTCCATAATGTATTGTAACTGGGATGCACACTTTTCAATATTTTCTGACACATTTAATAGACCACACGATTACTCAAGAAAATCTTTTTTCAATGTCATAATGCACATGCAAGACATAATATCTGAATAAATTAAAATGTAAGATTAAAGTGATTAAAATAAGCATTCAATTTAGAGGTATTAATTTGCTTGCATTAATTGAAACCGCAAAATACTTTTTTAAAGAATATTACTATAAAAAGGTCAAACATTTGCAATTGTGTGTTGCTCTTCAAGTTGCTTATCCACACATCAAGCAGTACAAACATAATCATTCATTATGAATGTTTGGTGTAAAGTAAGTAAGTGTAGAGTAAAGTAACATGCAAGATGGATGGAAAAAAAAGTCACTCTAAAGCTCTATAAGGCTGAGGGCTGGTACTGACCTGATAACCCCCCCACATTCTCCCAGCTCATCCTGGTGAGGAAGATGTTGTCCAGTCGAGCAGCTTTCAGTCTGTCAGAGGAAAACACAACAATATTTACTATGTTTGACCTCACCCATCAGACTTACTTAGATAAACAACATCTGTTTAACCTATGGACAGTATAAAATGTGTTACTTACTTGTGTTCCTGCATCAGTCTCTGTGTTCCTTCTCCACAGTTGAACAGGTATCTGCAGTAGAGAGAGGGGGGGGGGGGCACTCCATCAGATTGCACGTGTTATGCATCTTTATATCACTCTGGCAGAGCTTCTAATATTAATTGATTGCTGTTATCAAGGTTATCTAT
>JAPTMU010000525.1:27500-67998 GCA_028583405.1 Pogonophryne albipinna | reverse complement strand
GCCTCAGGAGGAGCAGCACCTCACATAAGGTACTTTTCATTTATTTAAAATGAGTGTGTGCTTATTCCATTACATGATCTGATGTTGTTGGTGTTTATAGTACTCGTAATGTATTTAAATGTTTCAAAGGAAAGGGGTTAGGGTTCGGAGAATAATGTTCAATTAATAAATAGCTGGAGAAAAAATATTGAAAAACATTGAAAGCATAAATTCAATAATTCAATAAATAAGGTAGACGTGATGTGATATACTACACATGGATGCTCTGCACGTATTCTCTTTATAGAGAGGCGAAGTCACGCCCATCTACTTCCGGTCCATGGGACCTTATTTATGAATAATAATGCATTGAAGTCAATGGAGAGAGAAAACGTATCTCTCGATCCCGTTTGAATTGTGCCATGAGTTACACATATGATGTTTGTCAATTTAAAAAATCATTTCCAAGTCAAAAAAGTCACAGTTTGTCGTAAAAATGTTGAAATATAAGACTATGAAAAATACGCAACTAGAAAGACTACAAATCCCAGAGTCGCGTAAGTGATGTCACAACTGTTTTCCTCCACTAAGAGATAGCTAAGATCAGCTATAGATAGAATCTATCTATAGGCGCTGGCTAAGATAAGATAACTTTAACAAGATGCCTGTGTGCTTAGTACCAGGTTGTTATCATACCAGCAATGGGTCTTGCTCATTCTTTCGCTTCCCGTCTGATGAAAGGACCAGGAGAGGCTGGATCAAGTTAGCTACCTAGCTAGTAGCTAGCACGTTAGTTAACATTACAGCCTTGTCATTTTTATTAGCCTTAACATGAAGTAACATCAAGTAACCCAACATGTTAAACAATAAGAGTGGTAGTCATATTTCGTGAACCCTTTGAAGAGTACTGTCACCGCTGTGATCATTCTATAATACACCATTTAAGCCCGGGGGAGAAATGCTAATGCTAACGCTACATTAGCATCTGCGATCTGTTCTACTTCATGCTATCTGCACAAATGGTTGACGTTAAACATTAAAAAGACCAGGCAGTTCAGAGAGAATCAAAGGAAGGCAGCTTTGCATGACATTCTTCTGGACGTGTTTCATTGTGGTGATAGTGAAGGTGAGGGTGAGGGTCAGGGTGAGAGGGTGATAGTGAGGGTGAGGGGGTGATAGTGAGGGTGAGAGGGTGATAGTGAGGGTGAGAGGGTGATAGTGAGGGTAAGAGGGTGATAGTGAGGGTGAGAGGGTGATAGTGAGGGTGAGAGGGTGATAGTGAGGGTGATAGTGAGGGTGAGAGGGTGATAGTGAGGGTGATAGTGAGGGTGATAGTGAGGGTGATAGAGAGGGTGAGAGGGTGATAGTGAGGGTGAGAGGGTGATTGTGAGGGTGATAGTGAGGGTGATAGTGAGGGTGACAGGGTGATAGTGAGGGTGAGAGGGTGATAGTGAGGGTGAGAGGGTGAGGGTGAGAGGGTGATAGTGAGGGTGAGAGGGTGATAGTGAGGGTGAGAGGGTGATAGTGAGGGTGAGAGGGTGATAGTGAGGGTGAGAGGGTGATAGTGAGGGTGAGAGGGTGATAGTGAGGGTGAGAGGGTGAGAGGGTGATAGTGAGGGTGTGAGGGTGATAGTGAGGGTGAGAGGGTGATAGTGAGGGTGAGAGGGTGATAGTGAGGGTGAGAGGGTGATAGTGAGAGTGAGAGGGTGATAGTGAGGGTGAGAGGGTGATAGTGAGGGTAGTCAATCCTTTTGTTGACAAGACAGTAGTGACGGCCATCTTGGTGACGTGTGTTGTTCTGCGAGACCAGAGTTGTAGTTCATTCAGCGTTTCACACAAACAAAGTGTAACTTCACACTTTTACGACACATTTTTTTTTTTTACTTGCAAAATTATCTTTTAAATTGATAAACATCATGTGTGTAATTCGTGGCACAATTCAAACGGGATCGAGAGATAATCTTTCTCTCTCCATTGACTTCAATACATCATTTTTCCTAAATAAGGTCCCATGGAGGTCCACCGGAAGGGGAGGGGCTTCGCCTCTCTATATGGTTGGGGTGTGGCGCCCTCTGGTGCTCGCCCTGGGAACAACAGCCACATCAATTGTTCATTTTTATTCTATTTCAATTCAATCTGAAGCCTGCAAGATATATTACTTTCTATTAAACTTGAGAGAAATACATCTGTTGTGTCGTAAATTAGTTTTTGTTATTTTATTTATTTAATGAAAAAAAAATAATAATTAAAGCTACGAGCAGCAATGAGCGGCACGTTGACGTCACGCAGATGTTTTCCGGACATGACCGTTGGCTAACGTGGGAAGTTTCCTGCCGATCAGACAATGTCTAAAGGAGTTACAGCAACTTCGTGTTTGATGTCGAGTGGTCTGTCGCCACGGCAACGGCTTATGATGACACACCATAATACGCCTTAGATGTGTTGATGGCTGTATCCAGGGGCGGCGGGTGCTGTAGGCTAGGGAAGGCTAAGCCTTCCCAAATATTGTTGTCACTGCATCCTGGTAAAATACAAATATAATGTATAATGTCTGTGTCTTTGACATTAGCGCTGCTAGCCACCTGTGCCCTGTACTACGAAGCCAGTTCAACATACCCTGAATATGTTTGAGTAACAAACTAACTAACAACAACAAACTAACAAAGAGATCTCGCTAAGTGGTCCTACGACGCTGGTTATCAACTCGGTAAATCAAGCCAGGGATTCTCTCTCCAGCTGAGAGCGCGTTCAAGTGAAAGGGGCGGGGTTAGCTACATTCAACCAATCACAAACAGGGACAAGTGTACTGACAGCGCAGCGTCATACTTCATTAATGAAAAGTAAACTAATATTACACAAATATGAACTTTAAACATGACTTAAACATATAATCCAGGATACAAGCCACCTGCAAGGTGAATACAGAACAACTGGTTAAAAAAAAAAAAAACGACAGAGAGTTTGAAAGCGTACAACAGGTTTATGATATCACTGCCCCGTCTAAGACACGAGTGGATCTGACTTTAACTACATTTGAGTTGAGTGTTTCCTCAACTTAATGTGTTGCTTAAAATAATACTTCTGCTGTGACACTGTGAGTGTTGCACGGCCAGATGCGGCTCGAGAAGCTGACTCAGATAAGGAAATATATGATATTATATGATCGATGATCTGATTGATGATGTGATATCAGTGTGATATGAATGATAAGTGCGACACGTCGGCGTCTTCTCTGCATACGGCAGTTTAAACTGTATTTCCTTTATCCTGTAATATGACTTGAGAGATTTAAACCCCGCACACTGAGCTCTGATTGGTCAGCAGGCGGTGCTTTCACTGAGTTGATCTCTTTTCTATAGACGCTGGAGGCGGGCAGCGTCAGGTAAAACAATTATTTAGCCTTCCCAAACCTGAGCCTCACGCGCCGCCTATGGCTGCATCGTTACCAAACATGTGACATTTTGGGCCGTTTGGAGCATTTCCACTGAAGTTATGAGAGAACCGTGTTTCATTGCGAGCATTGTGTTGCCATGGCAACGGCATTTGACGAAATCTCAAAACTGACACGTAGATGTCTTCACGGCTGGACTGTAAGCACACATGTGAAGTTTGAAAACTTTTAGACAAGTTTCATAGGAGTTATAGCAATATCGTGTTTTACGGCAAGGGATGCGTTGCATGGCAGCAGCTTTTGAGGAAAACTCACAAGTGGCACATAGACATGTTGAGGTCTGGACCATTAACCATCATCTGGAGACTGGTGGCGTGTGGACCATTTTCATGACAACATGGTGTTTCATGACGAGGGACGCGTTTCCATGGAAACGGCATACGAGTAGACCTCAGATTTGACGTAGAGCTGTTCGGGGCCGGAGCGTTAACCATCAAGTGAACTATGGGGCGTTCGGAGCATGTCAGCTGGAGTTATGACATCATCGTGTTCCATGGCGAGGGATCGCCTAGCATCGACCGAACATGAAAATGGGCGCCGCATCACGGCTACGTCGTGCGGTGAAAAGTTTAGATTTGTATATCTTTTCATCCCCGAGGTCTCGAGACGTTACCTGACGAATTTGGAGTCGATCGGATAAAATCCCCAGGAGGATAGATATAAATAAATCACGTTTTTCCAATGCCAAATTCAAAATGGCCGACTTCCTGTACGTTTTTTTACACACCTCCAAGAGGCTTTTTTGTTCGTCTCCGCACCCTAGATATACGTAGCGATTTTCGTTCGTTTACGTCAGTGGTTCTCAAACTTTTTCTGTCAGGCCCCCCCTTTTGGAGAAAAAAAAAAGTCGGGCCGTAATGTGCCAAGTTACCATTTATTAAAATACATCAATATGAATGTGAGCAGTCCTTTAAAAAATCCCTTTGCTGGAACAATAAGTTATAATACTTTGCCACTTTGCAATCTGTGCAACAAAATGAAAAGAAAGAAAATGCTGATATTTGGCAAAGTGTGTCTTATCACAGGTGTCTGCAATGAGCCTGTTTGCACTGCACATTTCTTCAAAACGGGGCTGCAGGCTCAGTGGCGGCGCCAGAGATTTTCTTTTGGGGGTGCTGTGGGGTAGCTTGACGTTTCATAGAGGGTGCTCAAACATTTAGGGTTTCCCATGAAGGTACCGGGCGCTGGAACATTCTACTGTAACACTCGCACTCACACAGTACACCCGCGACTGTTACAATGAAGGCTCGATAATCAGCTCAGCCATATAGGTGTAAGCGGGGGTAAAGTGCTAGGGGGGTCCGGGGGCAAAATCATTAGTTTTTTAAATGTTGAAGTTAAAAGCATCAATCTGGTGCACTCTTACCTCATTCACACCAACGCAACTCCGGTTCAAACTCCGTGCTAGAGCTTTTCAGGTTCAGAACCGGTTCTTCGGTTAAGCTCCGGCTCTTTTCACACCACCCAGAGTCCGACTGCTGCTGCGTCATTGCGTCATCGTTTGCGTCATGACGTAACCGTTTGCGTGCCTGCTTCATAAAGCCAAACCGCGCGGATGAAATCAATTGCATTCATGTCTTCATATTTCATTGAGAAGATGGTCACTACGTGTCAGAAGTTTTCAAAACCGTTCATGGTCTCCGGTACTTCCAGTCCAACGCCGACTGCATGCACAGCGTTAGAAAATCGGGCCTTCAAAATAAAAGTTTGACTTTTCCCGCCAAAAAAAAAAAATTTCTTAAGGTGGACTGAACCATGAGTGCGGAGTAACGTTGTATCTTTCATTTAAATGAACTGTAACCTTCACCCAGGTATGTAATGCTGTTCTCAAATGAACACGTGAAGTAAAGTTTAATATTTCTAGATTTATAATGAGTTATAATGAGAGGTGATCAACGTGAATGCTCAGGTTCCACCTTAACACGCAGACACGTTGCTTCACCATGAGCAGAAACCTTTATACAGTCTATGGCAGAAACACTGAAACTCTGAAACTCTTGTTAAGTTTCTCCATCGTTGTGTGCAAACTGGATAAAATGCGGGCTTGTTGTTGTTGTTCAGGAGTTGATCTGTCTCTGCCCCCGCCTCGACGTAAGCGTGACGTATGCGGTGCTTTTGCTCTGGCCGGACAATTTGTTGGTGCTTGAAACGAACCGGATTCCGGAGCTAAGAGGCTGCTCCACTGCGGTGTGAACAGGAAAACCCGGTGCTTTTCAAGCTCCAGCTCCGAACCGGCCCTGAAACACCGTTGGTGTGAATGAGGTATCAGTGAGCAACATGAGAGATCTATGGATCCCTCTCTCAACACCAGATGAAACAGAACTGTAAACAGATTTTCTTTTTCTTTATGGATATTTTACAAATCACTCCCCTTTCAAACATTATTCTTGTTTTACTGCCATATAGTATTTCATACCTGTTTTTCATTTATTCTCTTATTTTTTTATACCTATAATGATCATAAACGTGTGCCTCAGAAATGCTTATTTACATAATTCGTGGCCAAACTGTTTTGAGACCCACTGAGATAACTGAGACTACAGTTAACTATCTAAACACTGAGAGTCCTTTAGCTCACTGAGCCTCTCAGTCTGACAGGAGAGGACTTTCCTCCCGCTTGAAAAGCTCCTTATATCCGTTAGCGTAGCTCGCTAGCACCAGAAGCTAACAACAACGATCTGCGGTACCGGTGCGCTCTCGCTCTCTCTCGCACACAAAATGGCTCGTTCCACACACACACACACACACACACACACACACACACACACACACACACATACACACACACACACACACACACGCAGAGCCGAGCTTTAATGAAACACAGAGACCCAGACGTAATAGTACTGTATCATATTATTTTCGAATCAATAATTTTCCAAATTGTGATTTATTTATTTATTTTTTCATAACCATTTTCCCCCCTGGTCTCTCGCGCCACTTTGAGAAACAAAGGGGGGAGTTTATGTTAAAAACGAAAGTGGGCGTTGCTTGCACATTTTATTATGCAAAGTTCCGGAACCCATTTCACACGTTTATTTTCACCCGTCCTGACGCGCATTCAACACTTGGTGAGTTTTCATATATATTCAGGGGGTCAAATTTGCGTTCAAAGTGCGCCCACGTCACACAATTTGCGTGTGTGCCATGTTGTGATGTGTGTTTCTGTGCTTTCACCCATTGTTTTCCCTGTTTTGTGTGTTTGGTGTGTGTTTTGTGTGTTTGGTGTGTTTGGTGTGTGTTTGGTGTGTGTTTGGTGTGTGTTTTGTGTGTGTTTGGTGTGTGTTTGGTGTGTGTTTGGTGTGTGTTTGGTGTGTGTTTTGTGTGTTTGGTGTGTGTTTGGTGTGTGTTTGGTGTGTGTTTTGTGTGTGTTTTGTGTGTGTTTGGTGTGTTTGGTGTGTGTTTTGTGTGTTTTGTGTGTGTTTTGTGTGTTTTGTGTGTGTTTGGTGTGTTTGGTGTGTTTTGTGTGTGTTTTGTGTGTTTTGTGTGTTTTGTGTGTTTTGTGTGTGTTTTGTGTGTTTGGTGTGTTTTGTGTGTGTTTTGTGTGTTTTGTGTGTATTTGGTGTGTTTGGTGTGTGTTTGGTGTGTTTTGTGTGTGTTTGGTGTGTTTTGTGTGTGTTTTGTGTGTTTTGTGTGTATTTGGTGTGTGTTTGGTGTGTTTGGTGTGTTTGGTGTGTGTTTGGTGTGTGTTTGGTGTGTGTTGTGTGTGTTTTGTGTGTGTTTGGTGTGTGTTTTGTGTGTGTTTGGTGTGTGTTTGGTGTGTGTTTTGTGTGTGTTTCGTGTGTGTTTTGTGTGTTTCGTGTGTGTTTCGTGTGTGTTTTGTGTGTTGTGTGTGTGTTGTGTGTGTTTTGTGTGTGTTTCGTGTGTGTTTTGTGTGTGTTTGGTGTGTGTTTTGTGTGTGTTTCGTGTGTGTTTTGTGTGTGTTTTGTGTGTGTGTTTTCATGGTTGTCGCTCACTTTGCGAGCAGGGACTGTTCTTTCTCCTTTGTGTTTCCTGTTCAAAGTTTAGAGTTTTAAATAAAGTTATTTAAATGCTTTCAAAAACCAGAGGTATTTTTCTCGTCGTTAAAACCTGCCGCCTACATTACCCATAATGCATCTGCATCTGTGTGTTTTTCCAGGGATCATGGGAGGGGACCTGAACGCCTCCCTGTGGCTCCACCCCTGCGTGAACGCCTCCTACTGTCATCCAATCAGAGCGTCCTCCTGGCCCTACAGCACCGCCCAGCTGGTCCTCATCGCCGTGGCGACTGCCTCCCTGAGCGTCGTCACGGTGACGGGCAATGCGCTGGTCATCCTGTCGGTGAAGGTGAACCCTCGTCTGCGCAGCGTCAACAACTACTTCCTGTTGAGCCTGGCGGTGGCCGACCTGCTGGTGGGGCTGCTGTCCGTCAGCCTGTTCTCTCTGTACGGTGCTCAGCTATTATACATGTTCTGTTGGAGGAGCCATTTCTACACTGAAGCTTAAGGATTCAAGGCTTTTGTTATCGTTTGTGTCCCTAGCTACGTGCTGATTGGCCGCTGGCCGCTGGGCCCCGCCTCTTGCGACCTCTTCCTGGTCCTGAACCATGGGGTGAGCGGCTCCTCGGTGCTCCACCTGCTGCTCATCAGCCTGGACCGCTTCCTGTGCGTGTGGCGGCCGCTCAGCTACCCGCGGCGCCGCAGTGCTAACGCAGCGAGGCTCATGATTGGCTGTGCCTGGCTCCTCCCCTTCCTGCTCTGGACCCCCTCCATCCTGAGCTGGCAGAGCAGCGGGGGGGAACGTCTGGTCCCGGACGGAGAGTGCTTCCTGCAGCTGATCTCTAGCCCCGCCGCCACACTCGCCACCACGCTGCCCTCCTTCTTCCTGCCCGCTCTCACCATGGTGGCCCTCTACAGGTGAGAGAGACACAGAGTAACATGCTAACACACACACACACACACACACACACACACACACACACACACACACACACACACACACACACACACACACACACACACACACACACACACACACACACACACACATACACACACACACACACACACACACACAGAGAGACACACACCTTACCTTATCTTTCCTTATCATATTTCATCTCACCTTACCTTACCTCATCTTATCTCACATTACCTTACCTTCCCTTACCTTACCTTACCTTAACTCACCTTACCTCACATTACATTACCTTACCTTACCTTGTCTTCCCTTACCTTACCTTACCTTACCTTGCCTTACCTTACCTTACCTTGTCTTACCTTACCTTACCTCACATTACCTTACCTTACCTTGCCTTACCTTGTCTTACCTTACCTTGTCTTCCCTTACCTTACCTCACCTTATCTCACATTACCTTACCTTACCTTGTCTCATCTTACCTTACCTTGCCTTACCTTACCTTACCTCACCTTGCCTTACCTTGTCTTACCTTACCTTGTCTTCCCTTACCTTACCTCACCTTATCTCACATTACCTTACCTTACCTTACCTTGTCTTACCTTACCTTGCCTTACCTTGTCTTATCTTACCTTGTCTTCCCTTACCTTATCTCACATTACCTTACCATACCTTGCCTTACCTTACCTTACCTTACCTTACCTTACCTCACCTTATCTCACATTACCTTACCTTACCTTGTCTTCCCTTACCTTACCTTGTCTTACCTTACCTTACCTTATCTTACCTTACCTTACCTCACCTTATCTCACATTACCTTACCTTACCTTGTCTTTCCTTACCTCACCTTATCTCACATTACCTTACCTTACCTTGTCTTACCTTACCTCACCTTGTCATCCCTTACCTTGTCTTACCTTACCTCACCTTATCTCACATTACCTTACCTTACCTTGTCCCACCTTACCTTACCTCACCTTATCTCACATTACCTTACCTTGCCTTACCTTGCCTTACCTCACCTTGTCTTACCTTACCTTACCTCACCTTATCTCACATTACCTTACCTTACCTTGTCTTACCTTACCTTGCCTTACCTTACCTTACCTTGTCTTACCTTACCTTTCCTTACCTTGCCTTACCTTACCTTGTCTTACCTTACCTTACCTCACCTTATCTCACATTACCTTACCTTACCTTGTCTTACCTTACCTTGCCTTACCTTACCTTACCTTACCTCACCTTATCTCACATTACCTTACCTTGTCTTACCTTACCTTGTCTTACCTTACCTTACCTCACCTTATCTCACATTACCTTACCTTACCTTGTCCCACCTTACCTTACCTCACCTTATCTCACATTACCTTACCGTACCTTGTCTTACCTTACCTTGCCTTACCTTGCCTTGCCTTACCTTACCTTACCTTACCTTGTCTCAGCTTACCTTGTCTTACCTTACCTTACCTCACCTTATCTCACATTACCTTACCTTACCTTATCTCACATTACCTTACCTTGTCTTCCCTTCCCTTACCTCACCTTATCTCACATTACCTTACCTTACCTTGCCTTACCTTACCTTGTCTTACCTTACCTTACCTCACCTTATCTCACATTACCTTACCTTCCCTTGTCTTACCTTACCTTGCCTTACCTTACCTTGTCTTACCTTACCTTACCTCACCTTATCTCACATTACCTTACCTTGTCTTACCTTACCTTACCTTGCCTTACCTTACCTTGCCTTACCTTGTCTTACCTTACCTTACCTTGTCTTCCCTTCCCTTACCTCACCTTACCTCACATTACCTTACCTTACCTTGCCTTACCTTACCTTACCTTGTCTTACCTTACCTTACCTTAACTTAGGGACTTGTGTGTCCACTGTGTGGACATTAACTACAGGTCGCGGTACTCCAAGTGTACAGGCATGCAGTTCGGCCCCAGAGCGAAATAAAAATAAGCTGGGGTGCTACATAGATAGCCAGTGCAGGGGCCTTCCACGTGGAAAAAGAACCGGAGACGGGCGAGCTTTCCCCGCAGAGATATAAAAGGTTAAAGTTTTGGGGTTTCTCGCGTAATTCAGGACAAATGCACCGGGGGGCTTAATGTCCAGTGAGTGGACATCATTGTCCGTGGCGTGTACAGAATAATATGTCCATATCACGGACATTAATACATAGAGTGGTGTCCATGAAATGGACATTGCAAATAAGTGTTTAAAACGTGCGGAAAACTGTTTGAAATGTCGGGGAAAGGGTTGTGAATACAGACCCAGAGCACAGGTGGTGCAGCACCTGACTTTTCAACCCAGGAATACGTGTTTGAAAGGGGGGGGAAAGTATTGTAAATAGAGGCTATCTCAGACTTCCATGAAATACACCGGGGAAAAGCACCTCTCTGTGGCCCTACACAGAGCCCCAAATCACAGACTAAACAGCTACAACAACATTTCATCCACATTTGACTCATGAAATGTATAGGAATATGTCCAGGCTGTGACCCAGAGAGAGCAGCTCCATCCAGCACCTCGCTCAATCCCACCCAGAGTTGACAGGCTGCTGCTTACAGAGTCACTGGTCCCACACTCACAGGCAGAGCTCCAGGGTGATGCACATGGCTTTATTACCCCGGAATGAGTGTTTAAAAGCCGGGTAAAGTCTCCCTGCAGCCCCTCCATAACGGTAATAATGGTTAGAAATCATTGCCATGTAACCCCGGCAGCAGGTTCACTGCTGTAAGCAGGGTCCCACACTCACAGGCAGAGCTCCATGGTGATGCACATGGCTTTATTACCCCGGAATGAGTGTTTAAAAGCCGGGTAAAGTCTTCCTGCAGCCCCTCCATAACGGTAATAATGGTTAGAAGGGCTTACAAAGAGCTCCAGGGTGATGCACATGGCTTTATTACCCCGGAATGAGTGCTTACAAGCCGGGTAAAGTCTTCCTGCAGCCCCTCCATAAGTAATAATGGTTAGAAGGGCTTACAAAGAGCTCCAGTGTGAGGCACATGGCTTTATTACCCCGGAATGAGTGCTTACAAGCCGGGTTAAGTGTCCCTGCAGCCCCTCCATAACGGTAATAATGGTTAGAAATCATTGCCATGTAACCCCGGAAAACAGCTTGAAACCTGTCCATTTCATCCACATTTGACTCATGAAATGTACAAGAACATAAGTACGGCTGTAAGCAGGGTCCCACACTCACAGGCAGAGCTCCATGGTGATGCACATGGCTTTATTACCCCGGAATGAGTGCTTACAAGCCGGGTAAAGTCTTCCTGCAGCCCCTCCATAACGGTAATAATGGTTAGAAATCATTGCCATGTAACCCCGGCAGCAGGTTCACTGCTGTAAGCAGGGTCCCACACTCACAGGCAGCTCCAGCATCTCGACCTGACATGAGCAAACAGCCTATCTCAGACTTCCATGAAATATACCGGAAAAGCACCTATTTGTAGCCGCTCACAGAGCCCTAAACCACGGACGAAGCAGCTGCAGCATCTCGACCTGATGTGAGCAAACTGGCTGGCAGGTAGGTGCTGAAGGAAAGCAGGCGGAAATACATTGATTGTTTTACCCGGGAATAAGGGCTTACAAGGCGGGTTAAGTGTCCCTGCAGCCCCTCCATAACGGTAATAATGGTTAGAAATCATTGCCATGTAACCCCGGAAAACAGCTTGAAACCTGTCCATTTCATCCACATTTGACTCATGAAATGTACAAGAACATAAGTACGGCTGTAAGTAGGGTCCCACACTCACAGGCAGAGGTCCAGGGGGATGCACATGGCTTTATTACCCCGGAATGAGTGTTTAAAAGCCGGGTAAAGTCTTCCTGCAGCCCCTCCACAACGGTAATAATGGTTAGAAATCATTTCCAGGGCAGAAAGCTGTTTTTAAAAGTGAAAAAATGATTTAAAACCCTTTGAAATGACTGTCAGGTGCTGATGGAAAGCAGGCGGAAATAGGTAGGTGCTGAAGGAAAGCAGGCGGAAATACATTGATTGTTTTACCCGGGAATAAGGGCTTACAAGGCGGGTACAGTGCTCCAGCATCTCGACCTGACATGAGCAAACAGGCTATCTCAGACTTCCATGAAATATACCGGAAAAGCACCTATTTGTAGCCGCTCACAGAGCCCTAAACCACGGACGAAGCAGCTACAGCATCTCGACCTGATGTGAGCAAACAGGCTGGCAGGTAGGTAGGTGCTGAAGGAAAGCAGGCGGAAATACATTGATTGTTTTACCCGGGAATAAGGGCTTACAAGGCGGGTAAAGTGCTCCAGCATCTCTCCCTGACAGGCACACTACCATAACCTCGCGCACCGTGGGTCCCCGGGCCCCCGAACTTAAGCACTCCCCCACGGACTAAACCCAGATGATCACACCCTCAAGAACCTCGTGCCCCTGGTAATCTTAAAGGGGGGGTGTAGTTTGCGGTGCTTTACAGTCCGCCCACCAGCATCCATATTCATCCTTATTAACAGCCCCACCCACCCTCCTGCGGAGGATGTTCTCATGGCCCTGGTAACACTTAAAGGTGGTGGATTGTGTGGTGCTTTACAGTCCGCCCACTAGCATCCATATTCATCCTTATTAACAGCCCCACCCACCCTCCTGTGGAGGATGTTCTCATGGCCCTGGTAACACTTAAAGGTGGTGGATTGTGTGGTGCTTTACAGTCCGCCCACTAGCATCCATATTCGGCTTTATTCACAGCCCCACCTGCCCTGCTGGAGGTTCACACTTTAACTTTTTTTTACCCTCCTCTGCCTTACACATCCTCCAACACTTGAGCACCCCTCCATGCACACCACCAGAACCTCGTGCCCCTGGGGACCTTAAAGGGGAAAACACCCTTATTTCCAGCATATTGCTTTACCTTCCCTCTCATGCTACTCACTATTGTCACTTGTTCCGCTCCAATTATCCGGTACCAACTCATCATTCTCCACTCCCATTATCCGGTACCAACTCAACTAGGGTGTAATAGTTTTTAAAAAAGAGGACCAAGTAAGTAATTTTAACAAACTTTATTACAATAAATAAACATGCATTACAGAACTATATACATTGACATGGTCGCTTTATAACATGCTAACATTATTCACTCATCCAGCACAAGGGGACTGATTTGAACAACACATTTCATATTTACAAGTTGGTCAGTGGCTTGTGCACTGGTAACGTTGTCCGTATCGGGTAAAGTTGGTGCAGAGTATGGCACCCTCTCTTCACCCATGTCTGAGGGACTGTGTTCGGCCATTGACTGTTCCCTCTTCGCCACTCTCCAAGCGTTGAAGTTTAAGTAGAATTCTTCGTCTGACGTCTCGGCATCGGGGGAGTCTTGGTAGGGAGTGGGGCTATGCACCTCTCCAGAGCTGTCACTGTCAATGTCAATGTCCCCCAAGTTGTCTTCACTCCCCCCTGATGCTGCTGCTGCTGCCGCTGCTTGCAGTGACTCTGTGAAGAGCAGCCGTATTTCCGCAGCCTCCTTCAAAGAAGGATTATTGGCATAAAATTTGTCTGCAGTTGCAGTGTTGTGACACATGAAATCACTCACTCTTTGGCGGTTGCCTATGTCCTGAAACCTCTTCGCATTATCTGCGTGGACTGTGCGGAGGTCGGTGAAGTTAATGGGACCGTTTAGTCCCACATCAGCCCATGCCAACCTCAGGAAGTAGGCAAGGTTCCTCGACGGGTTCTTCCCCGCTGTGTATAGGAAGTAGCGGTTCTGGGTGCAGGTCAGCGTCCCCTTGATTTCCAGCCACCTCTTCATCCATCCGAATTCTTCTATGGTGAGGTACAGCTGCGCTTCACCAAACGCGTTGGCCGTCTTGTGGTTGCTTACCTGTTATGACAGAGGTAGAGAGCGTCAATACAAATATCAATCATGCACAACATGTTTATCACTGCCAGAACTAAACACATTTTGTAATAGCACTCACGTGGATGAGGTAGCCAAAGGCAGTGCCAGTTGTCTCCGCCTTTCGGACCTCGGCGTTGGTCATGTTGGAGTAGACCCCCGGACGGTGGCCATAAATGCAGCTCCAATGGAGGGTCATGTACCCATAGAGCAATAGCCGGGTTGCGGTAGTCGGATTGCTGGCCATCACGTCCAGGAGCTGAGGGATGCGAGTGTTGGCCGCAGTCAAACATGCCATGATGTCTTTATGGCTCGGCAGACCTTCCATCTTGTCCCGCTTCACCTGCATCTGGTGGATAAGCACCTTCTTCCTCAGGGACTTCAGGATGGCAACAACTTCCCGTTTGATTACAATCATGTCGTATTGGTTGAGCCTGCCCCCCTTGCATGGTGTGTCTGCCATGTACTTGAGAAAGTGTGATATATTTTTGATATAGAAGTCAGAGGTCGTGACCTGTAGGCTTGACTTTATCAGGCTCCGGGACCAGCTGTTGGCAAAGGAAAACGCATCAGTACATCGTATTGCGTCAATGTGGAGAACACACACAATGATGGTAACATCATGGACAGTTTTTTGATGTTACTCACCCACGTATCCTCTTCAGATCCCTCAGAAAGAGCCAGTCAGACAGGCGTTTGAAACCGTGTGCCATGAAGCTTAGGAACGATTTGACTCTTCTCAGTTTGGAGACTGCGTTTTCTTGGAGCCTCACTGTTGGGTCGATGCCCTCGTAATGCTCCCGATATCCTTGTAGATACTCCTCTGTGAAACATAACAGTACTTTAATGACAACACATTGTGTGTTACAGAAACTGCATTTGTTGTTGTTATTCAACACACTTACCCATGATGGGTGGGAATGTTATTTCCCGCATTATATTCCCCCGGCCCCTGCCGCTGAACCAGGGGGAATTTATGGGAGGAGAGGTTGACGAGGCCTCTGTATCTATGGATGCCGGTTCAGAGGAGCTGGATACAGGTGTCTGAGAGGCAATGGGGGACTTGCTGCACGAGGGAATGGGAGACTTGCTGCGCGAGGGAATGGGGGACTTGCTGAAGGAGGGACCTTTGGACTTGGACTGCCTCTTTGGTGTTGCCTCTGTTCGGGGTCGTTTCTTTAGAAACACCCGCTCTTGTTCCTCCCCATCCTCTTCATCGAACCCATGCATGTCCTCGGCCCTCTGGTTCCTCCTCTGTCGCTTGTGTTTTATCATCTTTTTATATTGCCATATTTTATCCAATTTGCTCCTTTAGATATATTTTTACTTATTCTTCCGTATAGCTTTGTGAAGCACCTTGAGATGACGTTGTTTTTAAAGTGTGCTATACAAATCAAATGCATTATTAATATTATTATTATCTTCTGCAGCTTGCTGCGCAGGGCTTTCACCCCAGCAGCATACATGTCCCTCTGATTCCTCATGGTGTTTGCCTCCATCCTCCATTCAATACACTCCGGTTTGTGACATGAAATCACTGGGGACAAGGGTGGAGGTGGTGACAGGACCTCATCACCCTCATAGTCCACCTCCCAAGAGGTAATCATCGCAACTGGAGGGTTTTTCAATCGAAGGTCATGAAGCTCCTTCGTTGCTACTGTCATTTTTACTTTATTTACGACCACATGTATCTCCTCTCGGGACAGCTCAACATGGTCTCTGTCCAAGTGCCGGTCCAGCCTTGTCCCGCTATATTCACATCCTGCAATGGTGCATGGATGGAGCCTAATGTTTGTACGTCCATTGGCCAACAACAGCAGAATTTTTCGTTCAACTAAATTATGCACACTATGGTGCCTTTGCAAGTGCTTGCTCAGGGCCCGGTAGGACGTTTTACAGATCGGACAACCGATCAACATCCTATCTGTATGCATGAGCATTTTGGTACCGGGAAGTGTACCCAGTATAATGTATAGAACCGGGGGCGACAAAGAAGGAAAGTTGCACTCAGCGAACTAGGAAGACCCCTGTCAAATCTATCCAGTTTATTTTCAAAACATTGTTTTGTTCATTTGCATCATCGTGCGAAAGGTGTCCCATTTAGGCACTCGTTAGGCGGGCAGAGATCCCTGTCATCTCTCGGTCCTATCCTCCAGGCAAGGCGGGGGCCAAAACTGCGTGGAAAAGTATCCGAAAATAGTGCATCATAATGCGGGTAGAGTCCCATCAAACTTCCCTTGCAGTCCTCCAGAGTCTGGAAATACTCTGTTATCTTTTTGGAGTACCATGAAAACCGGCCAAATGTATCCGGAAATAGTGCATCATTATTCCGTGACAACTCTCCTTGAATTCCTCCAGAGGCACGTTCAAAAACTTAAAGTTTGTTAAGAACCATGATTCGGGTCCTCCAGGCAACAATTGTATCCGAAATAGTGTCTCATTATTCCGTGACAACTCTCCTTGAATTCCTCCAGAGGCACGTTCAAAAACTTAAAGTTTGTTAAGAACCATGATTCGGGTCCTCCAGGCAACAATTGTATCCGAAATAGTGTCTCATTATTCCGTGACAACTCTCCTTGAATTCCTCCAGAGGCACGTTCAAAAACTTAAAGTTTGTTAAGAACCATGATTCGGGTCCTCCAGGCAACAATTGTATCCGAAATAGTGTCTCATTATTCCGTAACAACTCTCCTTGAATTCCTCCAGAGGCACGTTCAAAAACTTAAAGTTTGTTAAGAACCATGATTCGGGTCCTCCAGGCAACAATTGTATCCGAAATAGTGTCTCATTATTCCGTAACAACTCTCCTTGAATTCCTCCAGAGGCACGTTCAAAAACTTAAAGTTTGTTAAGAACCATGATTCGGGTCCTCCAGGCAACAATTGTATCCGAAATAGTGTCTCATAATTCCATGACAACGGCCCTTGTATTCCTCCAGAGGCACGTTCAAAAACTTGAAGTTTGTTAAGAACCATGATTCGGGTCCTCCAGGCAACAATTGTATCCGAGCCAAAGCACTCTTGTAGCGGACACATTCCTCCATGATGTGAAACAGCCGTTTTTTTTCTAAGTGCTCTCAAAAACCGGGTTTCCGATTTCGTGCAGATGGTAGCTTGGAAAAGATGAATAGATTTATTTGACGGAGGAAGGGAGGTCTCGAAGCCCCTCTCCCTTGTAAAATGAAACGTGGGGGTGAAAATGTGTCCGGGGCTTCCGCCGGAAGCGCCGAAGACTTGAGTTTTTGTGAGCCCCTCCTCCGTTGGCACTTAGCCGTTTTTTCGAGAATTTCGAATAACCTCCATAACCTCGCACCGTGAGACCCCGGGACCCCGAAATTAAGCACTCCCCCACGGACTAAACCCAGATGATCACACCCTCGAGAACCTCGTGCCCATGGGAGCCTTAAAGGGGGGGGGGGGTGGAGTTTGCGGTGCTTTACTGTCCGCCCACTAGCATCCATATTCGGCCTTCTTCACAGCCCCAGCATATATCCCTAACATGCGCACTTCCATAACATCGCACACCGTGAGACCCCGGGCCCCCGGACTTAAGCACTCCACCACGGACTAAACTCAGATGTTCACACCCTACAGAACCTCATATCCGTCATGTCCTGTAAAATAGCATTTTTTGTTTCTTTCCATCATTCAGGCAAATACACATATATCTGTCCGCTCCAGGAGCTTCAAAGTGCAGACCCCTGAGCCCTGTAAAATATTATTATTCCGACCGCCAAGCACCGGCATGTGGACCCGGGGAGAAGGCCCTCCGATGGCGGGTCAAACTTGCTGTTAGCACAGCTGACGTCTGGACACTAGCCGTAGAGGAACACCAGGGCAGGACCAGGCAGTTCCCTCTTTGCAGACAAGCACATATGGTTGTTACCCAGGATCAAACAGGTAGCCTGTGATGAAGTAGGGTCGACCCTATATCATGTGAAGCCACCGAACACTGGTCCCCGGGGGAACCGGTGCCCGGAGCAAGGCCAATTGCTGAATGCCGCAGCCGACGAAGGCCGCTATGCAACAGTGGAGGGTAAGAGAAACATGAGTTTTTGCCGGGCGCAGCGCGGCGGAGGTGGGGTGGTTCCAGCCCGGAACCTCTGTCCCGCTGCGGGACCCGTGGTGGGACCCCTGAGTCAGACGGTTCGTCTCGGTCACGCTTCATATCGGGCGGCCCGGGAGGGAAGAGACACGCAGGGTTACCCCCACACAGCACACCCTCCCGGCCATTAGAGTCGAACCCGCAGTTCGGAGGAACCGACAGCCAAAGCACCGGCACGTGGACCGGGGGAGAAGGCCCTCCGATGGCGGGTCGCGTTTACCATTCGATCAGTGAGAAATCAGGAAAAAGTCTGAGTTCGCCTTTGGGAGAACCATGAAAAGCCGCCAAATGTATCCGAAAATAGTGCACCATAAGGCGGGTAGAGTCCCCTGACAACTCCCCTTACATTCCTCCAGAGTCTGGAAATACTCTGTTATCTTTTTGGAGAACCATAAAAAAGGGGTGAAAATGGATAAAAGTACCCCAAAATAGTGTTCCATAAGGTGGGTAGAGTCCCCTGACAACTCCCTTTACACTCCTCCAGAGGCAGAAAAAGTTCAAGTTAACTTTTGGAAGAACCATAGAAAAGGGTGAAAATGGATAAAATGTATCCGAAAATAGTGCACCATAATGCAGGTAAAGTCCCCTGGCAACTCCCCTTACATTCCTCCAGAGGCAGAAAAAGCAAGTTAACTTTTGGAAGAACCAGAGGAAGGGGTGAAAATGGATAAATTGTATCCCAAAATAGTGTATCGTAATTACGTGACAACGCCCCTTGTATTCCTCCAGAGGCACGTTCAAAAACTTAAAGTGTGTTAAGAACCATGATTGGGGGTCCTCCAGGCAACAATTGTATCCGAGCCAAAGCACTCTTGTAGCGGACACATTCCTCCATGATGTGAAACAGCCGTTTTTTTTCTAAGTGCTCTCAAAAACCGGGTTTCTGATTTCGTGCAGATTGTAGCTTGGAAAAGATGAATAGAAATATTTGACGGAGGAAGGGACTCTCGAATCCCCTCTCCCTTGTAAAATGAAAGGTGGGGGTGAAAATGTGTCCGGGGCTTCCGCCGGAAGCGCCGAAGACTTGAGTTTTTTTTAGCCCCTCCTCCGTGGGCACTTAGCCGTTTTTTCGAGAATTTTAAAAAAACTTCATTTTTGACTATTTTAAGATATAATTGACCGTTTTCTTTACTTTTTTTTGCTTTCCAGGCCGCCAATGAGCTCCCAAATTCGGCCTGGAACCTCCGGGAATTGTGGACTAAGCTCCATAAACTGACAAAGTCACCCAGAAATGTCATTTTAATAGCCCAAAAATATATAATACAAATACATTTAAATAGTAAAAGGTACAATTGTGCTCCTAATTACCCGGAATTTGATTTATATAGCCCCATGATAGTGATTAAAAATCATTTTCATGGAAAAAAGTGTTAAAATGCCTGATTAATATGTTTGTAATGCTGGCAGCAGGTTCACTGCTGTAGGCAGGGTCCCACACTCACAGGCAGAGCTCCAGGGTGATGCACATGGCTTTCTTAGCCAGGAAGAAGTGTGTGAAAGCTGGGTAAAGTGTTCATGCAGCCCCTCCATAACGGTAATAATGGTTAGAAGGGCTTACAAAGAGCTCCAGGGTGATGCACATGGCTTTATTACCCCGGAATGAGTGCTTACAAGCCGGGTAAAGTCTCCCTGCAGCCCCTCCATAAGTAATAATGGTTAGAAGGGCTTACAAAGAGCTCCAGGGTGATGCACTTGGCTTTATTACCCCGGAATGAGTGCTTACAAGCCGGGTAAAGTCTTCCTACAGCCCCTCCATAACGGTAATAATGGTTAGAAATCATTTCCAGGGCAGAAAGCTGTTTTTAAAAGTGAAAAAACGATTTAAAACCCTTTGAAATGACTGTCAGGTGCTGATCACTGCTGTTAGCAGGGTGTCAGCTTCGTGGACCCCAAAGTTAAAAGGAAATGTCCAGGATATTGACATAGCATATTTATATACAGAATGATGATTATTTTACCCTCAGATCAGCGCTTTTATGCGGGTATCATCAGTGCTGTTAGCAGGGTGTTTGCTTCGTGGACCCCAAATGTAATGTCCATGATCCACGGGGTGGACACAGACACATGCGTAGAGCACGTAGGACAAATTTGACCAACTGTACCTACAGTTGGTCAAATTTGTCCTGTCGGTGGCAGGGACTTTGCATTATAAGTTGACGTCACATTTCTATTGTGCGGACATTTGTACATTTAAACGACAAATCACATGTTAAATCTGTCCATAAGGCAGACCTTTCCCTTCCCTTACCTCACCTTATTTCACATTACCTTACCTTACCTTACCTTGTCTTACCTTACCTTACCTTGCGTTACCTTGTCTTACCTTACCTTGTCTTACCTTACCTTACCTCACCTTATCTCACATTACCTTACCTTACCTTGTCTTACCTTACCTTGCCTTACCTTACCTTACCTTACCTTGCCTTGCCTTACCTTACCTTGTCTTACCTTACCTCACCTTATCTCACATTACCTTACCTTACCTTATCTCACATTACCTTACCTTACCTTGCCTTACCTTACCTTACCTTGTCTTACCTTACCTCACCTTATCTCACATTACCTTACCTTACCTTGTGTTACCTCACCTTATCTCACATTACCTTACCTCACCTTATCTCACATTACCTTACCTCACCTTATCTCACATTACCTTACCTTACCTTGCCTTACCTTACCTTACCTTGCCTTGCCTTACCTTACCTTACTTCATCTCCTCTCCTCTCCTCGTACAGCCGTCTCTCGGTGGCGAGTCGTGGCAGATTGAGCGTTCGCACGGCGACCTCCAGCCCCTCGATCAAGGACTTCCTGTTGAAGCGGCGTCGCAGCGTGGTGAGCAGAGAGCCCGCCTCCGACGTGTCTCTGAACCAATCAGAGAGCAGCACGCCCAAGTCTGGGAGGAGCAGGAAGACGTCCAGGAGTCCTGCTGTGGACACTCGTATCGAAGACTCCAACAAGATGGAGACGGACTCTTCGTCCAACGCAGACGCCAACAAGACGACGTTCTCCACCTTCAGCAGCTTCAGGTCTGTGGGGGAAACTCACTGAGACAAACCAGCACAGAGGGAACAAGTACACACACCCTTTACTCAAGCAGAAGTGCAGATATTCCTGTTTAAAAATACTCCGGTAAAAGTAGAAGTACTGACTAAACTTCTTTACCCAAGTGAAAGTAAAGAAGTATGGGCTTTGAAATGTACTTAAGTAAAAAGTACCCTAACTTTGTGTCCTTGGGCGAGACACTTCACCCTAATGTTCAGTATTCACTGTTACATGTCTGATATGTGTAATATGTGAAACACTTTGAGCATTCGGAAAAGTACTCGTATAAATGTAATGAAACGCAGATTCAAACTAAAGTAACCAGCCTGTTTTGAAAATGTAAGAAGTAGAAAGTACAGGTATTTGTGTTCAACATGTAAGAAGTAGAAAGTACAGGTATTTGTGTTCAACATGTAAGAAGTAGAAAGTACAGGTATTTGTGTTCAACATGTAAGAAGTACAAAGTACAGGTATTTGTGTTCAACATGTAAGAAGTAGAAAGTACAGGTATTTGAGTTCAACATGTAAGAAGTAGAAAGTACAGGTATTTGTGTTCAACATGTAAGAAGTACAAAGTACAGGTATTTGTGTTCAACATGTAAGAAGTAGAAAGTACAGGTATTTGAGTTCAACATGTAAGAAGTAGAAAGTACAGGTATTTGAGTTCAACATGTAAGAAGTAGAAAGTACAGGTATTTGTGTTCAACATGTAAGAAGTACAAAGTACAGGTATTTGAGTTCAACATGTAAGAAGTACAAAGTACAGGTATTTGAGTTCAACATGTAAGAAGTACAAAGTACAGGTATTTGGGTTCAACATGAGAGAAGTAGAAAGTACAGGTATTTGAGTTCAACATGTAAGAAGTAGAAAGTACAGGTATTTGAGTTCAACATGTAAGAAGTAGAAAGTACAGGTATTTGTGTTCAACATGTAAGAAGTAGAAAGTACAGGTATTTGTGTTCAACATGTAAGAAGTAGAAAGTACAGGTATTTGAGTTCAACATGTAAGAAGTAGAAAGTACAGGTATTTGGGTTCAACATGTAAGAAGTAGAAAGTACAGGTATTTGGGTTCAACATGGAAGAAGTAGAAAGTACAGGTATTTGTGTTCAACATGTAAGAAGTAGAAAGTACAGGTATTTGTGTTCAACATGTAAGAAGTAGAAAGTACAGGTATTTGTGTTCAACATGGAAGAAGTAGAAAGTACAGGTATTTGTGTTCAACATGTAAGAAGTAGAAAGTACAGGTATTTGTGTTCAACATGTAAGAAGTAGAAAGTACAGGTATTTGTGTTCAACATGTAAGAAGTAGAAAGTACAGGTATTTGTGTTCAACATGTAAGAAGTAGAAAGTACAGGTATTTGTGTTCAACATGGAAGAAGTAGAAAGTACAGGTATTTGTGTTCAACATGTAAGAAGTAGAAAGTACAGGTATTTGTGTTCAACATGTAAGAAGTAGAAAGTACAGGTATTTGCGTTCAACATGTAAGAAGTAGAAAGTACAGGTATTTGTGTTCAACATGTAAGAAGTAGAAAGTACAGGTATTTGTGTTCAACATGGAAGAAGTAGAAAGTACAGGTATTTGTGTTCAACATGTAAGAAGTAGAAAGTACAGGTATTTGTGTTCAACATGTAAGAAGTAGAAAATACAGGTATTTGGGTTCAACATGTGAGAAGTAGAAAGTACAGGTATTTGGGTTCAACATGTGAGAAGTAGAAAGTACAGGTATTTGGGTTCAACATGTGAGAAGTAGAAAGTACAGGTATTTGGGTTCAACATGTGAGAAGTAGAAAATACAGGTATTTGGGTTCAACATGTGAGAAGTAGAAAGTACAGGTATTCAATGTTTACTTCAGATTAGCTCCACGTCAGAAATGAGCATGCTTGATGTCTCTCTCCACAGAGGCTGAATCATCATGTTAATCACATAGCTATCATCTGCCTCAAACAGTCCTGATGCTCTTCTAGGTAATCACACATCCTGTCATGTTCACAGCTACAGTTGGGATACCTTTGTTAGCATGTTGCTCTCATGTTGGAAGATACATTCAGGATGTTCCCAACACTTAGTATGATACCGTTTTCCATCGCAGGTCTCAGGAGCGGCGGCTTCAGAGGCTCACGGCGAGGGAGAGGAGGGTGACGAAGACCATCCTCTGCATCCTGATGGCCTTCATCGTCACCTGGACGCCGTACAACGTGATGGCGGTGGTCGCCGCCTTCTGCCACGTGTGTGTGCCGGGCTTCCTCTGGACGGGGGGGTACTGGCTCTGCTACATCAACAGCGCCGTCAACCCGGGCTGCTACGCCCTCTGCAACGTGACCTTCAGGAACACCTTCCTCCGCCTGCTGCGCTGCAGGAAGAGCAGCCGGTGAAGCAGGGAACTGTGACGCGTCTTCAATATATTCTCACATTGTAATGACTACTGATGAAGCAGCTCGGCCTGACCGTCAGTGAGAAACTTCCCATTGGACTCAGAGAAACCGGAACATTCTTCAATATATTCTGACCTTTTATAGATTAATAAAAGGCAGATTAAAACAGAGCTGCAGGGATGCTGGTATTGAACTGTGTTGGTTCCTGAAGGCAGCATCTCTCTGGTCCAATGAGATTCATCCATGTGATTTTGGATTATGTCAGAAAATAATCTCTGTGTCAAACAAACGTTTATGAGCAGCAGGAAAATCTCCACATGTTAATACCACTTTGTGATTTCTGAGGTAAAAAGCTAATGTTGGGCTATAAAGGAACTACAGCACGGTCACATGACTTCACGTCACCACCGCTAAGCTAAAGGTGGCTAATGTTGGGCTATAAAGGAACTACAGCACGGTCACATGACTTCACGTCACCACCGCTAAGCTAAAGGTGGCTAATGTTGGGCTATAAAGGAACTACAGCACGGTCACATGACTTCACGTCACCACCGCTAAGCTAAAGGTGGCTAATGTTGGGCTATAAAGGAACTACAGCACGGTCACATGACTTCACGTCACCACCGCTAAGCTAAAGGAGGCTAATGTTGGGCTATAAAGGAACTACAGCACGGTCACATGACTTCACGTCACCACCGCTAAGCTAAAGGTGGCTAATGTTGGGCTATAAAGGAACTACAGCACGGTCACATGACTTCACGTCACCACCGCTAAGCTAAAGGAGGCTAATGTTGGGCTATTTAGGAACTACAGCACGGTCACATGACTTCACGTCACCACCGCAAAGCTAAAGGAGGCTAATGTTGGGCTATAAAGGAACTACAGCACGGTCACATGACTTCACGTCACCACCGCTAAGCTAAAGGTGGCTAATGTTGGGCTATAAAGGAACTACAGCACGGTCACATGACTTCACGTCTCCACCGCTAAGCTAAAGGTGGCTAATGTTGGGCTGTAAAGGAACTACAGCACGGTCACATGACTTCACGTCCCCACCGCTAAGCTTAAGGAGGCTAATGCTGGGCTATAAAGGAACTACAGCACGGTCACATGACTTCACGTCACCACCGCTAAGCTAAAGGTGGCTAATGTTGGGCTATAAAGGAACTACAGCACGGTCACATGACTTCACGTCACCACCGCTAAGCTAAAGGTGGCTAATGTTGGGCTATAAAGGAACTACAGCACGGTCACATGACTTCACGTCACCACCGCTAAGCTAAAGGTGGCTAATGTTGGGCTATAAAGGAACTACAGCACGGTCACATGACTTCACGTCACCACCGCTAAGCTAAAGGAGGCTAATGTTGGGCTATAAAGGAACTACAGCACGGTCACATGACTTCACGTCCCCACCGCTAAGCTAAAGGTGGCTAATGTTGGGCTATAAAGGAACTACAGCACGGTCACATGACTTCACGTCACCACCGCTAAGCTAAAGGCGGCTAATGTTGGGCTATAAAGGAACTACAGCACGGTCACATGACTTCACGTCACCACCGCTAAGCTAAAGGCGGCTAATGTTGGGCTATAAAGGAACTACAGCACGGTCACATGACTTCACGTCACCACCGCTAAGCTAAAGGCGGCTAATGTTGGGCTATAAAGGAACTACAGCACGGTCACATGACTTCACGTCACCACCGCTAAGCTAAAGGCGGCTAATGTTGGGCTATAAAGGAACTACAGCACGGTCACATGACTTCACGTCACCACCGCTAAGCTAAAGGCGGCTAATGTTGGGCTATAAAGGAACTACATCACGGTCACATGACTTCACTTCACCACCTTGTTTTTGTGCATTAATCAGACTCCAGGCTTTTTTAATGGAACAACAATGAAATCCGGAGTCCAAAAATAAAACCCTATAAACTTTAATCAATATGTGTCTGGAGCGGCCTCTCTGTGTGTTGAAGCTCTGTGATTGGATGTTTGATGCCGCAATGCACCTTGGGATACGTAGTTGACTCTTCTGTCCAGGATTCGTGTACCTCTGACCTGTTATTGAAGAAGCTAATATCTTATATTCTTTACACAGTGTCTTTGTTTATGTTTATTAAGGATCCCCAGTAGATTTTGCTCTTGACAAAAGCTACTCTTCCTGGGGTCCGACACTTAAAACAATACAACAACATTCAAGACATAAGTCCTGCATCATTAACAACATTAACAACATCACCAACATCATTAACAATCTCATCCACTTTCAATATCAATCTCATCCAAGGATGAGTGCACTAGACCCCCACCAGCACAAAGCATGAGATTAGGGTTCACAGCTCACAGGGTACGGTCATCAGTAGAAGGCCCTTCCATCTCTTCTTGAAAGAGGCTCTGGACTCTCTGTCAGCGAGGTGGTTTGGCAATGAGTTCCTTTATAGCTCTATAAGACACAGAAGAGTTCAGGAGATGTGTCCTGGGTTTAGGTGCCCGTAGATGGCCTGATGTAGCTTGGTCCTGGGTTTAGGTGCCCGTAGATGGCCTGATGTAGCTTGGTCCTGGATTTAGGTGCCCGTAGATGGCCTGATGTAGCTTGGTCCTGGATTTAGGTGCCCGTAGATGGCCTGATGTAGCTTGTCTAGTCTTATGGTCGTGCTCGTCTCTTGTGTAAACTATTTGATCATAAAAATACAGTGTTTTTTGTTACATACTTTGTACATTTTCTCGTCACAGCTATGCTCCTTCCCATTTTAGTTACGATACTGTCAATTTGCTTTGTCCA
This sequence comes from Pogonophryne albipinna, assembly GCA_028583405.1. Taxonomy (NCBI): domain Eukaryota; kingdom Metazoa; phylum Chordata; class Actinopteri; order Perciformes; family Artedidraconidae; genus Pogonophryne; species Pogonophryne albipinna. The sequence continues at coordinate 41,512 of JAPTMU010000525.1, read as the reverse complement.
CCGTAAACCAGAATCAAGAACAATGCCAAGCAGCTTAGTCTCGTTGACCTGTTCCACTGGCTGACCAGCCGGCGTCAGGCTTAATGAGGATTGCTGCTTAACATCTGTCTGGATCCGAACACCATTGCTTTTGTTTTTGCAATGTTGAGTACCAGTTTGTTATTGTTGACCCAGTCTGCTATGGCTCTAATCTCTATTTTAAGTAGATAGTTTAACTCACTGCATGTTGAGGCTGTACTGTACATTGTGGAGTCATCAGCATACATTATTACACTGGACTTATTTCATACGTAAGGAAGGTCTTTTGTGAATATAGAATACAACAAAGGCCCAAGCGAACTCTCCTGTGGGACCCCACACTGCAACACCTTACTTTCAGAGAAGCTCCCATTGAAAAACACTTGCTGCCTTCTCCTAGTCAGGTAGCTCTCCATCCAACACATAGCAACAGAACCAAAGCCATAGCAACAGAATCAAAGCCATAGCAACAGAACCAAAGCCATAGCAACAGAACCAAAGCCATAGCATTTGAGTTTGTTCAGCAGCAGACTGTGATCGATTACATCGAAAGCTGCGCTAAAGTCTAACATCACAGCTCCTACAAGCCTCCTATCATCCATGCTCTTGAACCAGTCGTCGGTCATTTGTGCAAGTGCTGTTCTTCAAGAGTGACCATCTCTATAGGCATGTTGGTACTTCGTTGTCAGATTGTTACTTGAAAAGTAGTATTGAATTTGGGTGTATACTATTTGTTCTATGAATTGACACTGGGAGGAGACTTATAGGTCGACTGTTGGAACCAGCAAAGGTCTTTCTTTGACCCTCGGGTAATGGGATGACCTTGGCTTCCTTCCAGATCTCGGGGCACACGCCTTGCTCTCAACTTTCATTAAAAATGTGACTCAATGGCTTGGAATGTATTTGGCCGTCATTTTGAGCAGTTTCCCATCCAAGCTGTCGATCCCAGGAGATGTATCATCGGACATTGTTGTGATGATCCAACAGGAGAGATGTCCTTCAGAGACCTCACCTCACAGATACGGAGCGACGCTTTAACTCTTTCATTCAATTAAGTTTCTCTGGGATCAACAGCACTTTCCATGAAACGTCTGATCATGACCAACAGTATGAAACACCTCTGTGGCTTTAACCTGATTACAACCTGCTGTGACACAGTGTTCCTGTTTTCCTGCTGTCCCTGAATGTTACACAATGCATAAATACCATTTGATTAACCTGCAATCAAAACGTTACCCGAGTAAAAGTAGAAGTACTCAGATCAAGTACTTGAGTAAAAGTAGAAGTACTCAGATCTTGTACTTGAGTAAAAGTAGAAGTACTCAGATCTTGTACTTGAGTAAAAGTAGAAGTACTCAGATCTTGTTCTTGAGTAAAAGTAGAAGTACTCAGATCTTGTACTTGAGTAAAAGTAGAAGTACTCAGATCTTGTTCTTAAGTAAAAGTAGAAGTACTCAGATCTTGTACTTGAGTAAAAGTAGAAGTACTCAGATCTTGTTCTTGAGTAAAAGTAGAAGTACTCAGATCTTGTACTTGAGTAAAAGTAGAAGTACTCAGATCTAGTACTTGAGTAAAAGTAGAAGTACTCAGATCTTGTACTTGAGTAAAAGTAGAAGTACTCAGATCTTGTACTTGAGTAAAAGTAGAAGTACTCAGATCTTGTACTTGAGTAAAAGTAGAAGTACTCAGATCTTGTTCTTGAGTAAAAGTAGAAGTACTCAGATCTTGTTCTTTAGTAAAAGTAGAAGTACTCAGATCTTGTACTTGAGTAAAAGTAGAAGTACTCAGATCTTGTACTTGAGTAAAAGTAGAAGTACCCAGAGTGTAGGAATACTCTGTTACAGTAAAAGTCCTGCATTCAAAATGTTCCTCAAGTGAAAGTATAAAAGTATTCTCATCAAAATATAGTGAAAGACAGTAAAAGTAGTCGTTGTGCAGATTGGTCCATTTCAGAATAATATATATGATATGTTTTATAATGATTGATCATGAAAGTGTTCTCAAAGCTGGTGAAGGTGCAGCTAGTTTGAATGGCTTTGTAGACTGCAGGGTAGCTGGTGAAGGTGCAGCGAGTTTGAATGGCTTTGTAGACTGCAGGGTAGCTGGTGAAGGTGCAGCTAGTTTGAATGGCTTTGTAGACTGCAGGGTAGCTGGTGAAGGTGCAGCTAGTTTGAATGACTTTGTAGACTGCAGGGTAGCTGGTGAAGGTGCAGCTAGTCTGAATGGCTTTGTAGACTGCAGGGTAGCTGGTGAAGGTGCAGCTAGTCTGAATGACTTTGTAGACTGCAGGGTAGCTGCTGAAGGTGCAGCTAGTCTGAATGGCTTTGTAGACTGCAGGGTAGCTGGTGAAGGTGCAGCTAGTCTGAATGACTTTGTAGACTGCAGGGTAGCTGGTGAAGGAGCAGCTAGTCTGAATGGCTTTGTAGACTGCAGGGTAGCTGGTGGATTTACTCCAGGTGGAACTAAAGTCTGATTAATATCTGAAGCACAATTAGACGATCTCATATTCATCACACATCTCAACACTCAGATCCACAGAAACACAAACCCAGAACAATGTACAGGTTTTATTTTGTTCATTCAGACAAGTCTCATCTTGCAACGTCAATAATCTAAAGTTCAAAAATAGATTTCATAGAGGATTGATCCAGACGTTATCTTCAGCTACTGGGAGGAGCTTCACTACGTTAAACACTACGAGCTACAGCGCTACTGCAAACACGCGGGAAGAAATCAGAGCAAAGGTCGAAGGTCGGAGTGTTTCAGAGGAGGCTCGGTTTGTGATGAAGAAGAGGATCGTCAGGAGGAAGTCATCTTCGTCTTCTTCTGTCCTTCAGTTGGTCTTCTTTTCCCCTGGAGGACAAACACACATTCAGACGAGTCAATAACTGAGCCGACTCAAAACCTTCACTAAACCAACAGCCAGAAATGAGTCCTGAACCCTGACCTGAGTCAGCATCATGAGTCCTGAACCCTGACCTGAGTCAGCGTTATGAGTCCTGAACCCTGACCTGAGTCAGCATCATGAGTCCTGACCCCTGACCTGAGTCAGCATTATGAGTCCTGAACCCTGACCTGAGTCAGCATGATGAGTCCTGAACCCTGACCTGAGTCAGCGTTATGAGTCCTGAACCCTGAGTCAGCATGATGAGTCCTGAACCCTGACCTGAGTCAGCATGATGAGTCCTGAACCCTGACCTGAGTCAGCATCATGAGTCCTGAACCCTGACCTGAGTCAGCATTATGAGTCCTGAACCCTGAGTCAGCATTATGAGTCCTGAACCCTGAGTCAGCATTATGAGTCCTGAACCCTGACCTGAGTCAGCGTTATGAGTCCTGAACCCTGAGTCAGCATGATGAGTCCTGAACCCTGACCTGAGTCAGCATGATGAGTCCTGAACCCTGACCTGAGTCAGCATCATGAGTCCTGAACCCTGACCTGAGTCAGAATTATGAGTCCTGAACCCTGAGTCAGCGTTATGAGTCCTGAACCCTGAGTCAGCATGATGAGTCCTGAACCCTGACCTGAGTCAGCATGATGAGTCCTGAACCCTGACCTGAGTCAGCATCATGAGTCCTGAACCCTGACCTGAGTCAGCATTATGAGTCCTGAACCCTGAGTCAGCGTTATGAGTCCTGAACCCTGACCTGAGTCAGCATTATGAGTACTGAACCCTGACCTGAGTCAGCATGATGAGTCCTGAACCCTGACCTGAGTCAGCATTATGAGTCCTGAACCCTGACCTGAGTCAGCATTATGAGTCCTGAACCCTGACCTGAGTCAGCATTATGAGTCCTGAACCCTGACCTGAGTCAGCATGATGAGTCCTGAACCCTGACCTGAGTCAGCATGATGAGTCCTGAACCCTGACCTGAGTCAGCATTATGAGTACTGAACCCTGACCTGAGTCAGCATGATGAGTCCTGAACCCTGACCTGAGTCAGCATTATGAGTCCTGAACCCTGACCTGAGTCAGCCTGATGAGTCAGCATTATGAATGAGTATGGAATGAGTCCCCAGCCCCCCCACAGAGCCTCACCCCTGGTCTTCTTCCCTTTGGAGGCGCAGGGCTTGGCCACCGTGACGCTGGGCTGGCACTCTGCGTTGAACAGAGCTCTCTTCAGAGTTCCTGAGCGGCTCTTCGTGTTCGTGTCGGCGTCGCAGGACCCCCAGGGGGCGAACTTATACTTACAGTCGCCTGCAGAGGAAGAAAACGTACTTTAATATACTTATATATTGTATATTTATGTGTGTAATCAGTGTGTTTGAGATGTATATAAAGTGTCTATTCAGTGTGTATTGTGTGTGTGTGTGTCTCTCTCTGTGTGTGCGTGTGTGTGTGTGTGTGTGTGTGTGTGTGTGTGTGTGTGTGTGTGTGTGTGTGTGTGTGTGTGTGTGTGTGTGTGTGTGTGTGTGTGTGTGTGTGTGTGTGTGTGTGTGTGTGTGTGTGTGTGTGTGTGACTCACTGATGTCCTTCTTCCAGTTGCAGGGCACTCTGCAGTGGATCTTTTCTCTCGTCTCTCCACACACTGCGTCTCTCAATCCGTCTCCACAGTCTCCCTGCTCTGGGACACACTTCCCGTACTGAGTCTCTGCGGGGGGGCAGTCTGAGGGGGGACGGGTCTTATCATGTTTACCACCTGGGGGGGGGAACATTGGTTTAAATTGGGAAGAAGTCCGAACATTTTTGACAGAAACACAGGAGTATATATTTTGGAAAAACAAATTTGGTTTGGAAAAAGTTCAGATATTTTGTGTTAAGTTTCAATGTTTTTGAAACATCACATGTTTTTATGAAGAAGTTGGAAATCTGCATATTTTTTACATAAGATTCAGAAATGTTTTCATATTTTGATTCACATTGAGTTCAATCGGGAAAGAGTCAGATCATTTGACAGAAACATGGGAATATATAAAAAAATGGAGTTTGGAAAAAGTTGAAAATATGTTGTGTTAAAGTTCCAATCTTTTGAAACATCACATATTTTTAGATCAAATTCAGAAAATCTTTGATTATTTTCAGAGAAAAAATTGAATTGAACGCTAAAGAAAAACTCAAGATTCTCTTTATTGTGAATCAGAGATAAGTCTGAGCTTCACGTCGGGGTTCACATCTCTCTCAGCTCTGCAGCAGTTCAGCACAACTAAACACAGGTGTGTGTGTGTGTGTGTGTGTGTGTGTGTGTGTGTGTGTTCATGATAAACTGGATAGGAGTTTTGAATCAGAGTTTAAGGGACTGCAGAGATTAAAATAGGGAACAAACTCAGAATCAGAGTTTTGATTTGATATTAGAGTGTGTGTGCAGTGTGCATTAGTGTGTGTGTGTGTTGAAGATGTCAAACTGCAGTCGCTCATTTCTCTCCAGCAGGTGAACCCGGTCGTCCCACTGTTCACCTGCAAGCTGGGGGTGAAATGCATTGTGGGAAACAGCAGGGAGCTCTCTCACCTTTGTGGTTCTTGTTCCTCCGGCTGGCCTCACAGCTGAGAGTCAGCAGCAGCACGAGCAGCGTCACTGAGAACACACCTCGCATCCTGCACAAACGCAACAATTACAAATTAATGTTTTACATTATTCTCTGGCTTTCATTGTATTCATTCATCACATCACATGTTACTTGTTAGACGCTTTTATCCAAAGCGACTTACACTCAGTACTGTGGACACTCCCCACAGGAGCACTTTGGGGTGAAGAGTCTCAGGGACACAACGACATGCTGACTGCAGTGGGGTTTGAACCTGACCCCCTGATCCCAACACCAACGCACAACCCACTGCGCCACAGCCTCCTCATCCCTGTGTGTTTTCTCCTTTGAACTATCTGTGTTTCTGTTGCTGCTCTAACTTCTGAGCTTTACTAAGTGGATTGATAAAGGTCCATCTGATCGGATGATGGTGTGAGACTCTCTGTCTTACAAAACAACTGCAACCAGATGCAAAACTACAAAAGAAAAGTTACAACCAAACGTCAAAGTTATAGAAAGGACAAAAAAAACTCAAAACTACTAAAAGAGATGCAAAAGACAGAAAGTGATGAAGCTGGCGCAATAAACTACAAAGGTATAGAAAACTACAAAAATGAATATGCAAAAGGCCTAAAAAAAAGCTACTTAGATTCTCAAACAACTTCAAAGATATACAAGAAGCTACAAAGATACTCAAACAACTACGAAGAGTTACAATGAGAACTACAAGCAGTTACAAAAAGAACTACAAAGATGGGGAAAAGAACTATGAGAGTTACGATAGAGTGGTGAAGTCACACCCATCTACTTCCGGTCCATGGGACCTTATTAAAAAAATTATGTGTTGAAGTCAATGGAGAGAGAAAGGTTATCTTTCGATCCCGTTTGAATTGTGCCACGAATTACACATATGATGTTTGTCAATCTTAAAAAATCATTTCCATGTCAAAAAAGTCACAGTTTGTCGTAAAAATGTTGAAATATAAGACTATGAAAAATACGCAACTAGAAAGACTACAAATCCCAGAGTCGCGTGAGTGATGTCACAACTGTTTTCCTCCACTAAGAGATAGCTAAGATCAGCTATAGATAGAATCTATCTATATGGCGCTGGCTAAGATCAGATAACTTTAACAAGATGCCTGTGTGCTTAGTACCAGGCTGTTATCATACCAGCAATGGGTCTTGCTCGTTCTTTCGCTTCCCGTCTAATGAAAGGACCAGGAGTGGCTGGATCAAGTTAGCTACCTAGCTAGTAGCTAGCACGTTAGTTAGCATTACAGCCATGTCATTTTTATTAGCCTTAACATGAAGTAACATCAAGTAACCCAACATGTTAAACAGTAAGAGTAGTAGTCATATCTCGTGAACCCTTTGAAGAGTACTGTCACCGGTGTGATCATTCTATAATACACCATTTAAGCCCGGGGGAGAAATGCTAACGCTACATTAGCATCTGGGTCATTCCAGAATTGGAGGACATTTCATATCCCCCATATATAAAATCTAATAATCCATGCCCAAAATGCTAAAACATGCACTTGTTGTGTTAAACATACTTGTCTTGAGACAAAATGTATATAAAGTTGTAGAAAAAGTGGTTTCAAAATATTATTTAAATGATCAAATAGCTCTCGAACATCCCCTAAAATGGCATTTTTCTCTTGTCCCCGCTTCTTGGTGACCAACTTGCATGCCAAATATAACATTTAAAATATGGATTGTATTTACGTTTTTTGGTATTATTCTATTGATATATGTCTCTTGTAATGGTAAAATCAATTTGTTAAATCATAAACATATTTTAGATAACAGTAATTTTGCACAGAAGGTGTGTCCCTCAACATGCGTTCAACCCATAGACTGTATATATAAATGGACGTAGTGTCCGTGACGTCACCCATAGGATTCTGCAGAGTTGCCGTGAAGCCCTTAGTAGGCGGAGTCGGCCACTAACGGCTCGACTGTGACGTCAGAGTCTAATCCCGCCTGCTCCAAATAAGGGCAAAGAGGCGGAGCCGAGGCGGGACCTGCTGCCTCCGAACTGGAAGTAAACAGAGCTAGCTCAGGCTAAGAAGCTAAGCTAACATGAAATACATGCATACCAAGTTACTGCTAACAGTGTAGTTCCCCTATATAAACGTTACATTCATAATCAAATGAGACAATCTGCAAGAGAATTAGCTATATTTTGTTATTCTTAATGCTTGTCATTCACACGTTGAGAAAAGACGGACTCCACCGCCCGGACCTAACGGAGCCGCAGTGGGCTAGCTCCGGGACGCCGGCTGGAGCTAGCCCCCTGCGGCTCCGTTAGCTCCGGCGGCCACCACTGGGATAATTGGGTCCCCTATTAACATTTGCTCCCGTTTAGCATTATGGGCGTCATAGCCATAGACTATAAAAGTCTTACCCAAGGCTGAATCATAAACTAAAATGTATATGTATGCATAAAGGGTTACGTCCTTAGCTGGCTAATAAGTAACAAGCTAAGCTACCAAGCACACAAACACCTGCGAACGGGGTTAACATGTATAATATTATCATTTTAGACTTCTTGGAAGTTCTGTTAGTACATTCAAGCGCACAGCACAACATTTTAATTGTCTGGTATTTGTAACAATATTCCCTAAAAGGCACAATCACCACGAACACGGCTAAAGCTAAAGGGTCAAGTACAGTACTATGACTAACTAACGTTGTAGCCTCTATGGTTGTAGCCTAGCAGAGTGGACAAGTTGCTGTTAGCTGACAGTGAGGCATGTACGTGTCCATCAAAGTGACCACGCCCTAATTTATGCAAAAACTTTAAGACCTAATATAAATAAAAGGGTCGTGTTAGAAAACAATTCACTCACAGATTCATAATCATGAAGGTGGAATCTAACTATATCCATAATAATATTTATTGCATCCATGGGTAGAAACATGTTTGTTTCTGCTGTAAAGTTGGGCATGTTAACATGGGGGTCTATGGAGACTGCTCCTTTCTGCAGCCAGTCCCTAGCGGCCCATGTATGAACTGCAGTGTGTGGCACTTCCGTATTGGCGTCCCGGCCGATGCCCAGAGTTTGCCGCTTGGTTCAACCCTGTTACCCAAACCTTTTTAGATTGGCACAGGAAGTGAACAAACTGTAAGTCAGATGACACAGTGGAAGTGACATCAGCAAGCCATGTGCTCGTGCCATGGGTAGACCACAACTAAGTCCTCTCTTTTATTTTTCATATTTTTACAATCTTTTCAGTCTTCAAAGAGTGTGGCACTCCGACCCACTCAACCCTGTTACTGATATTATCAGAATAAAGCATATTCATTTCAAAGTTATCTTTCTTGCATTAGATCTCCAAGTGTGTCCTTGCCTTGAATGTAGCATAACATGCTACATCTAGCAATACTTCCTGAGGTTAAAGCTCAAAGTAGCATTGATTTTCAACCCTGTTACTATAGTTAGAGTAACAGGGGTAATTCTTCATTGGAAAATATACATTTGATGCCTAGCTGGGCAAATCACTTTTTTTGATGGTTTATTATCTGTTTTTCCTAAATACATAAAAATCATAGAAAATAAAAGGTTCATTTTTCAAAAATGTTGGTGTTTAAATTGTCCTCCAATTCTGGAATGACCCTTATGCTAATGCTAACGCTACATTAGCATCTGCGATCTGTTCTACTTCACGCTATCTGCACTAATGGTTGACATTAAACATTAAAAAGACCAGGCGGTTCAGAGAGAATCAAAGGAAGGCAGCTCTGCATGACGTTCTTCTGGACGTGTTTCATTGTGGTGATAGTGAGGGTGAGAGGGTGAGGGGGTTAGGGTGAGGGTGAGAGGGTGATAGTGAGGGTGAGGGTGAGAGGGTGATAGTGAGGGTGAGAGGGTGATAGTGAGGGTGAGAGGGTGAGGGGGTTAGGGTGAGGGTGAGAGGGTGATAGTGAGGGTGAGGGTGAGAGGGTGATAGTGAGGGTGAGGGAGAGGGTGATAGTGAGGGTGAGAGGGTGATAGTGAGGGTGAGGGAGAGGGTGATAGTGAGGGTGAGGGTCAGGGTGAGGGGGTGATAGAGAGGATGAGAGGGTGATAGTGAGGGTGAGGGTGATAGTGAGGGTGAGGGTCAGGGTGAGGGGGTGATAGTGAGGGTGAGGGAGAGGGTGATAGTGAGGGTGATAGTGAGGGTGAGGGAGAGGGTGATAGTGAGGGTGATAGTGAGGGTGAGAGGGTGATAGTGAGGGTGAGGGAGAGGGTGATAGTGAGGGTGAGGGTCAGGGTGAGGGTGAGGGGGTGATAGTGAGGGTGAGAGGGTGATAGTGAGGGTGAGGGAGAGGGTGATAGTGAGGGTGAGGGTCAGGGTGAGGGGGTGATAGAGAGGGTGAGAGGGTGATAGTGAGGGTGAGGGTGAGAGGGTGATAGTGAGGGTGAGAGGGTGATAGTGAGGGTGATAGTGAGGGTGAGAGGGTGATAGTGAGGGAGAGGGTGAGAGGGTGATAGTGAGGGTGAGAGGGTGATAGTGAGGGTGAGGGTGAGAGGGTGATAGTGAGGGTGATAGTGAGGGTGAGAGGGTGATAGTGAGGGTGAGAGGGTGATAGTGAGGGTGAGAGGGTGATAGTGAGGGTGAGAGGGTGATAGTGAGGATGAAAGGGTGATAGTGAGGGTGAGAGGGTGATAGTGAGGGTTAGAGAGTGAGAGGGTGATAGTGAGGGTGATAGTGAGGGTGAGAGGGTGATAGTGAGGGTGAGAGGGTGATAGTGAGGGTGAGAGGGTGATAGTGAGGGTGAGGGTGAGAGGGTGATAGTGAGGGTGATAGTGAGGGTGAGAGGGTGAGAGGGTGAGAGGGTGAGAGGGTGATAGTGAGGGAAGGCAATCCCTTTGTTGACAAGACAGTAGTGACGGCCATCTTGGTGACGTGTGTTGTTCTGCGAGACCAGAGTTGTAGTTCATTCAGCGTTTCACACAAACAAAGTGTTACTTCACAGTTTTACTTTTTTTTTTTTTTACTTGCAAAATCATCTTTTAAGATTGACAAACATCATTTGTGTAATTCGTGGCACAATTCAAACGGGATCGAAAGATAATCTTTCTCTCTCCATTGACTTCAATACATAATTTTTCCTAAATAAGGTCCCATGGAGGTCCACTGGAAGGGGAGGGGCTTCGCCTCTCTATAAGAACTACAAGCAGTTACAAAAAGAACTACAGCAATGGGGAAAATAATTATGAGAGTTAAAATAAGAACTACAAGCAGTTACAAAAATAACTACAAAGATGGGGATAGAGATGCAACATTTCAAAAAAAGACATACAAAAGAACTAAAACAAAATAACTACAAATATATACAAAAAACTACAAAGATAGGGAAAACTACAAAGAACTACAAAGATGGGGAAAATAACTATGAGAGTTACAATAAGAACTACAAAGAGATACAAAGAACTACAAAGAGATACAAAAAGCTACAAAGAACTACAAAGAGATTCAAAGAACTACAAAGAGATTCAAAAAGCTACAAAGAACTACAAAGAGATTCAAAAAGCTACAAAGAACTACAAAGATAGGGAAAACTACTACGAAGAGTTACATAAGAACTACAAAGAGATACAATGAACTACTAAGAGATAGAAAGAGATTCAAAAAGCTACAAAGAACTACAAAGATGGGGGAGCAGCTCTTTGTCTCTGAATCCTCAGGAATATTCAGTTTTATTTATAATCCTGTGTTGTTGAGGCCGACCTGATCGAGCAGATGGTCCACATCTAGTCCAGACCCCCCCCCCCCTTAAACCCAGTAATCTGAGTATGGGGGGCCGCAGATTATAGAAGTGGGCTAATGTATGCAGATATTGTTCCTCTTTCTCTCCACTTCTTATTATTCCTCACGGATTGTCCGTCAGCCGGAGCAGAGACGTCGTGCGGAGTCAATGAAGAGATGCAGAGGACGCTGCTGAAACATTATGAAGCTGGCGCGTAAAACTACAAAGAGATGCAAAACCACACAAATAAATATGCAAAAGGCCTAAAAAACGACTTAGATACTCAAACAACTACAAGAGTTACAACACAACACTTCGAAGAGATGCAAGGCGCTTTAAACCTACTGAACTGTACTAAAGAAATATAACATGAAGCCGTACGAAGAGTTAGAACTTCAAAGAGAAAGAAACAACGTAAACCTGGGGTTATGGAAGCGCCTCCACTTCGTCTTATCCCTCGCAGATGCAGTGCGGAGTCAATTACCCACAATGCCCCTCTCTGCCCGGCTGTTGTGATTGTGCATGAAATGACAGGCTCGTCTTTCAGGATCCATTAAAGCAACGCTCCTCTTTCAGATGTCAGCTGCTCTCTCAGCGGGGGGCCGCCTCTCAAAGACCCTTCAGACCCTCCTCTAAAGAATACTGATTCATTGGCCCAGCACAAAGCCTCCGCTCGCCTCCTTTCAGCTCCTCTAAAGCCCCGGCACGTCTTGGAGCTGTGCCCCCCCCCCCACATTGACCCCCAAATACCCCCCCCCCACATTGACACCCAAATACCCCCCCCCCACATTGACCCCCATATACGCCCCCCAAAATACCCCCCCCCCACATTGACCCCCATATACGCCCCCGCCCCCAAATACCCCCCCCTCCCTGAATAGAGAGGGATTTGCATCAGAACACAATGAAACCTCAGCGTGAAGAAAAGCGAGGGTTCATCGAAACTCAGAGGAACTTCCTCCTGATCCCAGAGTTCAGATTCACATCCGGAGAGGACAACAAGAGGGACAACAAGAGGGACAACAAGAGGGACGACAAGAGGGACGACAAGAGGGACAACAAGAGGGACAACAAGAGGGACACAAGAGGGACGACAAGAGGGACGACAAGAGGGACACAAGAGGGACGACAAGAGGGACGACAAGAGGGACAACAAGAGGGACAACAAGAGGGACACAAGAGGGACGACAAGAGGGACGACAAGAGGGACAACAAGAGGGACACAAGAGGGACGACAAGAGGGACAACAAGAGGGACAACAAGAGGGACAACAAGAGGGACAACAAGAGGGACGACAAGAGGGACAACAAGAGGGACAACAAGAGGGACAACAAGAGGGACGACAAGAGGGACAACAAGAGGGACAACAAGAGGGACGACAAGAGGGACAACAAGAGGGACGACAAGAGGGACAACAAGAGGGACAACAAGAGGGACACAAGAGGGACAACAAGAGGGACGACAAGAGGGACAACAAGAGGGACACAAGAGGGACGACAAGAGGGACAACAAGAGGGATGACAAGAGGGACAACAAGAGGGACAACAAGAGGGACACAAGAGGGACGACAAGAGGGACAACAAGAGGGACAACAAGAGGGACACAAGAGGGACGACAAGAGGGACAACAAGAGGGACACAAGAGGGACGACAAGAGGGATGACAAGAGGGACGACAAGAGGGACACAAGAGGGACAACAAGAGGGACACAAGAGGGACGACAAGAGGGACAACAAGAGGGACAACAAGAGGGACGACAAGAGGGACGACAAGAGGGACGACAAGAGGGACAACAAGAGGGACGACAAGAGGGACAACAAGAGGGACGACAAGAGGGACGACAAGAGGGACAACAAGAGGGACACAAGAGGGATGACAAGAGGGACAACAAGAGGGACGACAAGAGGGACAACAAGAGGGACGACAAGAGGGACAACAAGAGGGACAACAAGAGGGACGACAAGCGGGACACAAGAGGGACAACAAGAGGGACAACAAGAGGGACACAAGAGGGACGACAAGAGGGACAACAAGAGGGACAACAAGAGGGACGACAAGAGGGACAACAAGAGGGACGACAAGAGGGACGACAAGAGGGACAACAAGAGGGACACAAGAGGGACGACAAGAGGGACAACAAGAGGGACACAAGAGGGACGACAAGAGGGATGACAAGAGGGACGACAAGAGGGACACAAGAGGGACAACAAGAGGGACACAAGAGGGACGACAAGAGGGACGACAAGAGGGACAACAAGGGGGACAACAAGAGGGACGACAAGAGGGACGACAAGAGGGACGACAAGAGGGACACAAGAGGGACGACAAGAGGGACAGCAAGAGGGACGACAAGAGGGACGACAAGAGGGACAACAAGAGGGACACAAGAGGGACGACAACAAGAGGGACAACGACAAGAGGGACGACAAGAGGGACGACAACAAGAGGGACAACAAGAGGGACGACGACAAGAGGGACAACAAGAGGGACGACAACAAGAGGGACGACAAGAGGGACGACAAGAGGCACGATGACAAGAGGGACGACGACAAGAGGGACGACGACAAGAGGGACGACAAGAGGGACACAAGAGGGACGACAAGAGGGACGACAAGAGGGACACAAGAGGGACGACAAGAGGGACGACAAGAGGGACGACAAGAGAGACGACAAGAGGGACACAAGAGGGACGACAAGAGAGACGACAAGAGGGACGACGACAAGAGGGACGACAAGAGGGATGACAAGAGGGACAACAAGAGGGACGACAACAAGAGGGACGACAAGA
>JAPTMU010000525.1:12500-15000 GCA_028583405.1 Pogonophryne albipinna | reverse complement strand
ATTTTACAAATCACTCTCCTTTCAAAATGTATTCTTGTTTATTAATAACAACTTTTTGTTACTGTCATATAGTATTTTATACCTGTTTACTTTATTCTCTTATTTTTTTATAACTATAATGATCATATAAAGATGTGCCTTTACCTCATTCGTTGTAGAAAAAGCTTCTTCTATCCGTTAGCATAGCTAGCTAACCAGATGCTAATAACAACACAGTTATTGACTGTATGCTCAGAATGACAGATGACCAGATGCCTCTGGGCTTTCAGCTAAAGACACAGCCACGCAGGAACTGCAGCATGTGTACGGCTCCTAACTGCACTTTCTGAAGTCCCGGAGCTGCGTTCTGGTGCTCTCCGTCAGAACTCTGAACCCTGTCAGTGAGACATATACCACGTGATGACACGTTAGGCTCGTGTTGTGTTCAAGGACCCTGACCGGAAAAACAGGCACTCGCTTGTTTAATTTTTTTGCGGTCTAGATTTCTTACACATTTTTCTTTTTTGCGTGTGTTTATAAATGACCTCGAGGGCCGGAGGTTCCCCACTCCTGCTTTAAATGATGTTCTTCCACAAGATGATACAGAACCACAAATAGAGAACATTATAATTTAGGAACACATGTTTGTGTCTCCATGGAGACCATGTATCTGAGACCCTCTACAGGTGAAAGGAGTTCATCACCTGGGGAGAAGGTAAATCACCAGTTACAGTTACAGTTACAGCAGGTGGAGGTCAGACAGGTGGAGGACAGACAGGTGGAGGTCAGACAGGTGGAGGTCAGACAGGTGGAGGTCAGACAGGTGGAGGACAGACAGGTGGAGGATAGACAGGTGGAGGTCAGACAGGTGGAGGACAGACAGGTGGAGGATAGATAGGTGGAGGTCAGACAGGTGGAGGTCAGACAGGTGGAGGTCAGACAGGTGGAGGATAGATAGGTGGAGGTCAGACAGGTGGAGGTCAGACAGGTGGAGGTCAGACAGGTGTCTCCTGGTCCTCCCTCTGGATCTGTCTCTTCTCCAGATACTCCGTCAGCTCCGGGTTCTTGTTGTTCTCGGCCCGCTGTCTGGGGGTCTCGCCCTGAAACAGATCCTGGGTCAGTTTATTTAAAACTCCAGAACATTTACAGAACTCTCCAGAACATTGACACGTTGTATCCAGTTCTTACTAACCCCGCCTCCCATGCTGTATCCAGTTCTTACTAACCCCGCCTCCTACGCTGTATCCAGTTCTTACTAACCCCGCCTCCCATGCTGTATCCAGTTCTTACTAACCCCGCCTCCCACGCTGTATCCAGTTCTTACTAACCCCGCCTCCCACGCTGTATCCAGTTCTTACTAACCCCGCCTCCCACGCTGTATCCAGTTCTTACTAACCCCGCCTCCCACGCTGTATCCAGTTCTTACTAACCTCGCCTCCCACGCTGTATCCAGTTCTTACTAACCCCGCCTCCCATGCTGTATCCAGTTCTTACTAACCCCGCCTCCCACGCTGTATCCAGTTCTTACTAACCCCGCCTCCCACGCTGTATCGAGTTCTTACTAACCCCGCCTCTCACGCTGTATCCAGTTCTTACTAACCCCGCCTCCCACGCTGTATCCAGTTCTTACTAACCCCGCCTCCCACGCTGTATCCAGTTCTTACTAACCCCGCCTCCCACGCTGTATCCAGTTCTTACTAACCCCGCCTCCCATGCTGTATCCAGTTCTTACTAACCCCGCCTCCCACGCTGTATCCAGTTCTTACTAACCCCGCCTCCCACGCTGTATCGAGTTCTTACTAACCCCGCCTCCCACGCTGTATCCAGTTCTTACTAACCCCGCCTCCCATGCTGTATCCAGTTCTTACTAACCCCGCCTCCCACGCTGTATCCAGTTCTTACTAACCCCGCCTCCCACGCTGTATCCAGTTCTTACTAACCCCGCCTCTCACGCTGTATCCAGTTCTTACTAACCCCGCCTCCCACGCTGTATCCAGTTCTTACTAACCCCGCCTCTCACGCTGTATCCAGTTCTTACTAACCCCGCCTCCCACGCTGTATCCAGTTCTTGCTAACCCCGCCTCTCACGCTGTATCCAGTTCTTACTAACCCTGCCTCCCAAGCTGTATCTAGTTCTTACTAACCCCGCCTCCCAAGCTGTATCTAGTTCTTACTAACCCCGCCTCCCACGCTGTATCCAGTTCTTACTAACCCCGCCTCCCACGCTGTATCCAGTTCTTACTAACCCCGCCTCCCACGCTGTATCCAGTTCTTACTAACCCCGCCTCCCACGCTGTATCCAGTTCTTACTAACCCCGCCTCCCACGCTGTATCCAGTTCTTACTAACCCCGCCTCCCACGCTGTATCCAGTTCTTACTAACCCCGCCTCTCACGCTGTATCCAGTTCTTACTAACCCCGCCTCCCATGCTGTATCTAGTTCTTACTAACCCCGCCTCCCACGCTGTATCCAGTTCTTACTAACCCCGCCTCCCACGCTGTATCCAGTTCTTACTAACCCC
>JAPTMU010000525.1:0-10000 GCA_028583405.1 Pogonophryne albipinna | reverse complement strand
GACAGTGGATGAAACTGGTAGGTTTTCGCCTGTTTGGGGATTTTATATCCAGTTTACTTCGTTTTAACATTGCTATTGCTTTGTATGTCGGGGGCGGGAGATTCATGTGATTGGTTGTTGGTCGCGTTGCTCGCAAAAAATCCCCAAGCTTCAGATACGCCCACCGCCAAGCGTCAACGCACGCTGCTGTGTTGTGGACGCTCCGTAACAGGTAAGAGTGTGAGTGTGTGTGTGTGTGTGTGTGTTACCTGCAGGTCAGTCTTGGTGAGCGAGGCTCCGGCCTCCACCAGCAGGTGGCAGATGGTCCTCTGAGAGGAGGAGACAGCTTTATGCAGCGCGGTTTCTCCTCTGAAAACACGCAGAGAACACGTTAAACACGGAGAACACGTTAAACACGGAGAACACGTTAAACACACACGGAGAACACGTTAAACACACACAGAGTTGCCTTCACTAGTTAACGTGTAAGATGCAATATGTATCCACTAGTTAACTAGTTGCTGTTCATATTCTTTCACACACAGTGACGTCACGAGCTACCCACAATGCAACGCGCGCCATATATATATATATATATAAATACGCCATTTTCCTGGAGGTGCAAATATCCTGCAGGTGCAAATATAAACAGCTAGCTAACGTAGCCAGGCAGAGCGCACTAGGTTTTTTTTCTGAATTAACGACCGAAGAAATCGCTGCATGTCTTCGGATTACATCTCTGGACTTGAGGGTGTGCTCTAGGTCGCTACCAGCGTGAACTAGAGCTGTGTGGGTTGTCAGATTGCCCTTACAGACTGCCTGCAGATGGATGGAAAACGACCCTCGAAAGTGGCCTTCGGTCGATTTTGGCTGCATCTCCGTCTATCTTCTGGAAACACCAGGTGAATACCCCACGTGTCACAATAATATTATCATGCCATTGCAGATATGTGGTATTTTAGAGTTGACTAGATATTGATTAAGGCAATAGACTATGATATTCTGCTTGCACCTCGCGTGAAATGGCGGATACCGGAAGTACGGTGTCGCCCTCGGCCCAATACCCGTATGTGTGTGTGAAAGAATGGCCAACACGTTCACTAGTGAGCCACTGTATGCAAATGAAGCAGGCAGGCCCAGATTCTGATTGGTCAGTTCAGCTCTATGAGGGAGAGCCTGAGGGGGCGTTCTCCTGCGATGTTTTTAGCAACGTCTCGAAGACGTGAGGCTCATCAGTCGGGTATTTAGTGCTGTTAACATATTGTCCGTGGGAAGTCAGTCAGTGTGTGTTTTGCATAGACAAATACATGTTTCTGCTTCTGCTTTGCTCCACTTTGTGTGTGTGTTTTTGTTGGTGCGAGTGTGCGTATGCTTGTGTGTGAGAACACCGGTGTTGTGTCAAATTATGCACCCCCATCATGAAATGCACCCCTTGTCACGGGAACGCGCATTTGTAAACATATATTTTGTTTATTATGTGACAAATATGTAAAATTAAACAATACATTTTAAAGCAGGACATCACAATTAAAAAAAAACACATATTAAATAAAAAAATGACTGAAAAAGACGAATGAATGAAAAATCCGGGATTCGACACCACTACCATCAAAATACGGAGCGAAAAGTTTAACCACAAGAATCAAGACTATATGAGCTACCACTAAGCGACTCACAGTCTGTAAATTACCATTACAAAAACCCTAGACGTTTACTTTTCGTTTTAAGCATCGTTTTAAGGTCTTAACGTTTCATTTACAAATGCGCGTTCCCGTGACAAAGGGGTGCATTTCATGATGGGGGTGCATCATTTGACACAACACCGGCACTCGAGACACAAAAGTATATGATCGTGGGACATTTTATCAGCGGTGCTCATGAAATGAATAAAGCAGAAACACTGGACAGATCTTAAAATCAGGGTAACGACAGATCCGTATCAAGATAAACAACCTCTCCATATTTTGCCTTAGCTAATATTTACGGAAGTCACGGCGATCTCTCAAAGCTGTGATCCGAAGAGGGTCACTCTTTCTATCCATCACTAATGTCCCTCTGTTATCACAGTGCTATTCTAATCCAGCTCCTTTCAAATTGCAGCTTAATAAAATGTTTTAAAGAGGATCTATATTCCTGTCTGCAGTCCGAAGGCAACTTTCTAATTTAAGAAAGTCTTCAATATTCTTACCTCATTTGATAAACAGTCATCTGATCATAATTACACAAATACTTTTGTTTTATATTTTTGTGTATTCAAGCTCTTAAATAAACGATTTGGGCTGGGTGGCGCTCTATAGCTCAGGGCCAATAGGAGACCTCGATGCGTTCTTTCCCCTCCTCCTCATTAGCAAGAGACCAGGGGGAAAAATGGTTATTAAAAAAAGATTTAAAAAAAAATCATATTTTGAAAAATGATTGATTGAAAATAATATGATACAGTACTATTACGTCTGGGTCTCTGTGTTTCATTAAAGCTCGGCTCTGTGTGTGTGTGTGTGTGTGTGTGTGTGTGTGTGTGTGTGTGTGTGTGTAACGAGCCATTTTGTGTGTGTCTGCGAGCGAGAGAGAGAGAGAGAGAGAGAGAGAGAGAGAGAGAGAGAGAGAGAGAGAGAGCACCGGTACCGGAGATCGTTGTTGTTAGCTTCTGGTGCTAGCGAGCTGCGCTAACAGATATAAGGAGTTTTTTCAACAACAAAGTGGAGGAGAGTCCTCTCCTGTCAGACTGAGAGACTCAGTGAGCTAAAGGACTCTCAGTCTCATCCCAGTGGGTCTCAAACGTTTTGGACACCATTAATGTAAACAATTATTTCCGAGGCACACGTTTATATGATCATTATAGTTATACAAAAATAAGAGAATAAATGAAAAACAGGTATGAAATACTATATGACATTAAAACAAGAATAACGTTTAAAAGGGTGATTTGTAAAATATCCATAAAGAAAAAGTAAATCTGTTTACAGTTCTGTTTCAAATGGGTGTTGAGAGAGGTATCCATAGATCTCTAATGTTGCTCTCAAAGTGCACCAGATTGATGCTTTAACTTCAATATTTAGATATAAATCTTCCCTGGGGAGCTTGCCCCCGGACCCCCCTAAGTGAGGTCCACACACCACCTGTAAAATAGCACTTTACCCCTGCTTACACCTTTATGCGGTGAGCTGATTATCGAGCCTTCATGTAACACTCACAGGTACCCTGTGTATTTGCGTGGGGATTGTTGCAGTAGAACATTCCTCTGTAGCGCTGGTACCTTAATGAGAAACCCTAAATGTTTGAGCGCCCTCTATGAAACGTCAAGCTACCCCACAGCACCCCCAAAATAAATCTCTGGCGCCGCCACTGAGCCTGACTTGTGTTGGGGGGGCCCGACTTTTTGTTTTCTCCAAAGGGGGGCCTGACGGAAAAAGTTTGAGAACCACTGAACTAGTGTGATTAGTGCACATTTGGGATCCACTAGTACTACTAGTGAACATTTTAAGCCTCACTAGTTCACTAGTGGAATTTAAATGTATCTCACTAGTTAACTAGTAAAGGGCAAAGGGTTCACTAGTTAACGTGTAGACATTTTGAGCCCCACTAGTTAACTAGTGAACCCTTTGCCCTTTACTAGTTAACTAGTGAGTGATTCTGGGTGCTACTAGTTAACTAGTGAGTGATTCTGGGTGCTACTAGTTAACTAGTGAGTGATTCTGGGTGCTACTAGTTAACTAGTGAGTGATTCTGGGTGCCACTAGTTAACTAGTGCAGACAAATGTATGCCACTAGTTATTTTGTGTAACTAGTTAACATGTCAGAGCTTTTGCAGCGCACTAGTTAACTGATAAGACTTTTAGTGTCACTAGTACGGTCAGAGGGTCACTAGTTCATAAAAAAGCTTACATGTTGGGACTTTGGCGCTACTAGTGCTGCTCCTGGCGTCACTAGTGCTGCTCCTGGCGTCACTAGTGCTGCTCCTGGCGTCACTAGTAAGGCTTGTGTGCTAACTAGTCGGACAAAAGTGCCACTAGTTGCTGAAAAAGAGCGACTAATGTAATGTTTTATTTAACTAGTAAAGCAGAGTGCCAAACTAGTTTGACCATATATCTAACAAGTGAAATCAACTAGTGTAGGTCCGCTGCCGTCTGATATCAAGGATATGGAATAAATACTCAAATGGCTTGCCATACAGGAGAACACGTTAACACACACAACAGAACTCGTTAACACACATAACAGAACTCGTTAACACACACAACAGAACTCGTTAACACACACAACAGAACTCGTTAACACAAGTGGAGAACACAAAATGATAACAGAGTGTACACGTGTCAGAGGAGAAATTAGAGGACTCACGTCTCCTTCTCCGTGATGTCCAGGTGAGACGTGGGAACTGAAGGAGACAGAGACACAATAATCAGAAAGACACTGAAGTTTATCTGAAAGGAGCCCTGAACACACCACGTCCCTGAACACACCACGTCCCCGAACGCACCACGTCCCCGAACGCACCACGTCCCCGAACGCAACACGTCCCCGAACGCACCACGTCCCCGAACGCACCACGTCCCCGAACACAGCACGTCCCCGAACACACCACGTCCCCGTCCCCGAACACACCACGTCCCCGAACACACCACGTCCCGAACACAGCACGTCCCCGAACACAGCACGTCCCCGAACGCACCACGTCCCCGAACACAGCACATCCCCGAACACACCACGTCCCCGTCCCCGAACACACCACGTCCCCGAACACACCACGTCCCCGAACACAGCACGTCCCCGAACACAGCACGTCCCCGAACACACCACGTCCCCGAACACACCACGTCCCCGAACACACCACGTCCCCGACCCCGAACACACCACGTCCCCGAACACAGCACGTCCCCGAACACAGCACGTCCCCGAACACAGCACGTCCCCGAACACACCACGTCCCCGAACACACCACGTCCCCGAACACAGCACGTCTCACTGAATCTACTCACACACACACACACAGTGTGCAACTCTTTTATTTATATTTGAGTGACATGTGTTCATCTTTTCCCAACTCTCAGTTTAAAAAAGAACAGGGGGGAGAAACTCCCTATGTAGGAGTCTGCAGGGATTTGATCCTTTGCAGACCATTGACATGCACTAACACCTATAGAACACACTACACCCATGTGTATAAGAAGAATAAAAACCCTGAAAGTAGTCCCACTGAGTCTCACTGAGTCCCACTGAGTCTCACTGAGTCCCACTGAGTCTCACTGAGTCTCACTGAGTCTCACTGAGTCCCACTGAGTCTCACTGAGTCCCACTGAGTCTCACTGAGTCTCACTGAGTTTCACTGAGTCTCACTGAGTCCCACTGAGTCTCACTGAGTCCCACTGAGTCCCACTGAGTCTCACTGAGTCCCACTGAGTCTCACTGAGTCCCACTGAGTCCCACTGAGTCTCACTGAGTCCCACTGAGTCTCACTGAGTCTCACTGAGTCTCACTGAGTCCCACTGAGTCCCATTGAGTCTCACTGAGTCCCACTGAGTCCCACTGGTCCCCAGACGCTCCCGTTCTGCTGAGCTGTTCCCACACCAGACAGGAGTGAAATCCATTTCCGGGTCACTACCGGAGGACCGAGGAGTCGAGGAGTCGAGGAGTCGAGGAGGGGGATTTGATGAAATGAGAAAGGGCCATAGTGTGTGTGTGTGTGTGTGTACCATGCTGGAGCAGGTACTTCAGGACCTGTGTGTCTCCAGTCATCACAGCGCGATGCAGCAGGGAGCAGCCGGCTGAGTCCTGCAGCGTCAGGTCAGCGCCCTGCAGGTGCAGCTCCGTCAGCTACA
Organism: Pogonophryne albipinna; assembly: GCA_028583405.1. NCBI lineage: Eukaryota > Metazoa > Chordata > Actinopteri > Perciformes > Artedidraconidae > Pogonophryne > Pogonophryne albipinna. Next base: position 4,205 of record JAPTMU010000525.1, on the reverse strand, counting down.
ACAACAACAACAACAACATTAACAACATTTGTGGGAGCCAAAATGATTGTTTTGCCTCACGGCCCGTCCACACGGCGGCGTGCGTTGCCGCTTCAACGCTTCTGCCCATTCACTTTGAATGGGGTGACGTCACGATTCGCCGAACTGCATTGTGGGAGCAAAGCATAGCTTCTCTCGCGGTGCTCGCTGCGAAAGTAGAGCAATGTTCTACTTTTGACGCCTCGACGGACGCGTCAGCCAATCGAATCATATGCCAGTGCAAGCTCTAGCCAATCAAACCGCGTGCTTGTGTGTCCGGGCGGGAGATCCATGTGATTGGCGCTCTGAGGGCTGGAGTTGCATAGTGTTTGTTTTCGTGTTATGAAACACCATGGCCTACAGATGACTACGGACGCTTACATGGAACACGTCACAGCAAAGAGCACTTTTTAGCCTCTCAGCAGCTCAGAGGGAGTTACTGCCGCGACAACATTATAGACAACATTTTAGACTGTAACATTATAAACAACAACAACATTTTAGACTGTAACATTATAAACAACAACAACATTTTAGACTGTAACATTATAAACAACAACAACATTTTAGACTATAACATTATAAACAACAACAACATTTTAGACTGCAACATTTTAGACTGTAACATTATAAACAACAACAACATTTTAGACTGTAACATTATAAACAACAACAACATTTTAGACTGTAACATTATAAACAACAACAACATTTTAGACTGTAACATTATAAACAACAACAACATTTTAGACTATAACATTATAAACAACAACAACATTTTAGACTGTAACATTATAAACAACAACAACATTTTAGACTGTAACATTATAAACAACAACAACATTTTAGATTGTAACATTATAAACAACAACAACATTTTAGACTGTAACATTATAAACAACAACAACATTTTAGACGATAACATTATAAACAAGACAAAAGTCAGAATTCATAACAGCCAACATAATTACAGAAAACAATACACATTGTTGAAACAAAAACAACAACAACATTATGAATAAACACGCCATAATACACAACAATATTAGAGACAACCAAAAACAACAACATTACAGACAACAACAGCAGTATGAACAACAACAACACTCCAATGGGTGGGGGGCTCACCCGGTTCAGGTCTCTGGTCTCGATGCAGTCGATCAGCTCCGAGTCTAAAAACACACCACAGTTTAAATGAAGGTTCCTCACAGAGTAACTGACTAACACTCGTTATCTTCCCTCTGTCCAATCAACACACTGATGCTGTTCACACACACACACACACACACACACACACACACACACACACACACACACACACACACACACACACACACACACATACACACACACACACACACACACACACACACACACACACACACACACACACTCCACCTGGTGGACAGAAACTCTCTTAGATATAAAAAGTGAACCAAATTAAACATGAAGTCAAACTGTTACCTGATTCAGAGGGACGTGAGGTAGCAGAGGAAGAACTGCAGGAGAGACAAGAGGATGATTACACACACACACACACACACACACACACACACACACACACACACACACACACACACACACACATGTCGTAATGACAGGGCTGAAATCGGCCAGGGTTGTGTTGGAGCGATGGACATTGATAATCTTTGCCCCTCTCCTTCAAATCAGATGAGACAAGATGGACATAATGGACAAGGAGGGACAAGATGCGTGAGATGAACATGAGGACCAGGACAGATGGAGACAAGACGCACAACAAGCTAGCATTCAACATGAAGGACAAGGAGGCATAGGACGAACAAGATGCACAAGAGGGACAACACAGAAGAAACGGACAAGACAGAATTGAACATGAAGACCAAGGACAAGGTAGATGAAGAGGACAGGAGGAAGAGGACAGGAGGAAGAGGACAGGAGGAAGAGGACAGGATGAAGAGGACAGGAGGAAGAGGACACGAGGAAGAGGACAGGAGGAAGAGGACAGGATGAAGAGGACAGGAGGAAGAGGACAGGAGGAAGAGGAAGAGGACAGGAGGAAGAGGACAGGAGGAAGAGGACAGGAGGAAGAGGACAGGAGGACGAGGACAGGAGGAAGAGGACGAACAGGAGGAAGAGGACAGGAGGAAGAGGACGAACAGGAGGAAGAGGACAGGGTGAAGAGGACGAACAGGAGGAAGAGGACAGGAGGAAGAGGACGAACAGGAGGAAGAGGACAGGAGGAAGAGGACAGGATGAAGAGGACAGGATGAAGAGGACAAACAGGAGGAAGAGGACAGGATGAAGAGGATGAAAAGGAGGAAGAGCACAGGAGGAAGAAGACAGGAGGAAGAGGACGAACAGGAGGAAGAGGGCAGGAGGAAGAGGACAGGATGAAGAGGACAGGATGAAGAGGACAGGAGGAAGAGGACAGGAGGAAGAGGACAGGATGAAGAGGATAGGATGAAGAGGACAGGATGAAGAGGACAGGAGGAAGAGGACATGATGAAGAGGACAGGAGGAAGAGGACAGGAGGAAGAGGACAGGATGAAGAGGACAGGAGGAAGAAGACAGGATGAAGAGGACAGGAGGAAGAGGACAGGATGAAGAGGACAGGAGGAAGAGGACAGGATGAAGAGGACAGGAGGAAGAGGACAGGAGGAAGAGGACAGACAGGTGTACCTGCAGAGGACGGTCTTCGGGGACAGAGAGCTGTCACTGGAGATCCTCTCCCTCTGAAAGTCTCTCACCCTGAAGAGACGGAGAGGAACCTGAGACCTGAGACCTGTCTCTCTTCCAGCTGTTACTAAGGACATGTCTCTGAAGTGTCCTGCTCCAAACCCCAAACAGATCCTTGTAGCCCCCCCCCTCTCTTCCAGCTGTTACTAAGGACATGTCTCTGAAGTGTCCTGCTCCAAACCCCACACAGATCCTTGTAGCCCCCCCCTCTCTCTTCCAGCTGTTACTAAGGACATGTCTCTGAAGTGTCCTACTCCAAACCCCAAACTGTCCTTGTAGCCCCCCCCCCTCTCTTCCAGCTGTTACTAAGGACATGTCTCTGAAGTGTCCTGCTCCAAACCCCAAACAGATCCCTGTAGCCCCCCCCCCTCTCTTCCAGCTGTTATTAAGGACATGTCTCTGAAGTGTCCTGCTCCAAACCCCAATCAGATCCTTGTAGCCCCCCCCTCTTTCTTCCAGCTGTTACTAAGGACATGTCTCTGAAGTGTCCTGCGCCAAACAGATCCGTGTAGCCCCCCCCCCCTCTCTTCCAGCTGTTACTAAGGACATGTCTCTGAAGTGTCCTGCTCCAAACCCCAAACAGATCCGTGTAGCCCCCCCCCCTCTCCTTCCAGCTGTTACTAAGGACATGTCTCTGAAGTGTCCTGCTCCAAACCCCCAAACAGGTCCTTGTAGCCCCCCCCCCCCCCTCTCCTCCAGCTGTTCCTAAAGAGCTGACTCTGGGTCAGTAGCTTCAGAGAGAGAGTAGATCTCATCAGGAGAACTCTCCCAGCAGAAACTCAGCTAAATGCTGCCGTGATGAAACTCCATATCATGTTCCAAACCACATCAAGGATTCTCTCTGAAACAGGATGGAGCTCAAACTCTTTCTCTCTCTCAGGTTTACCACAAGGTGACTTCCTTTTGATTTCCTGCTTCTTCACACAGACTCTCTCCAGTACAGGTTAGCTCTGAGTGTTAGCATGCTAATGTAAACACAGACCATATCACTTCCAGAACACGTCTCATTGTTTCTGACAGCAACGTTTCTGATTGGCGCGTGGGGGTAAAGCCCGCCCACATTTTAGTAATGTGGTCATGACGCAGCAAATCTGGATCAGCTCCGTTGTTCCCCGTTTTTAGAGATGTGGGTACGGAGGAAGAGAGAGAGGGATTTATTTCTGACACTTTGAGAGTCTCTGACACACCGGGGACACACCGGGGACACACCGGGGACAAACCGGGACACACCGGGGACAAACCGGGGACACACCGGGGAAAAACCGGGACACACCGGGGACAAACTGGGGACACACGGGGACACACCGGAGACACACCGGGGACACACCGGAGACACACCGGGGACACACGGGGACACACCGGGGACTCACCGAGGACACATGGTGATGTAGAGAAGACATCACTTTGTGAGTCTCCTGACACACCGGGGACACACCGGGACACACCGGGGACACACCGGGACACACTGG
>JAPTMU010000524.1:0-68358 GCA_028583405.1 Pogonophryne albipinna | reverse complement strand
TATAAAATCTGCGTCAACGTCTGTTAGCAACCTCTAGCTGCTGAGGACCGGAAGCTAGAAACGGACCGCCGCAATGCATCATGGGAGTTTCGTTTTTCTTTTAAACATAAATTCACTGCCTACCTGTGGTGAAAAACGGTATTAAAATACATATGAATTACAACAATAATAATAATAATAATAATATATATACAAATGGGACTGGTATGGCGGATTTTAAACGTTGGGAAAAATGTTTTTGTTTGTGATCATACATTTGTTTTCCATTATATAGGTTTTGATATTATGATTGATCATTAAAGTGTTATCAAAGCTGGTAGGTGCAGCTAGTTTTAATGACTTTGTATACTGCAGACGGGCCCGGCTCCACGAGGGGGCAAAAGGGGGCATTGCCCCCTCAGTTGTCTTATTTTGCCCCCTCACTTTGAGCATCATTCATCCATCGAAAAGTTAAATAAATGTCACAATTATTAAATCACTTTAAATAATTATTTTCCCCAACACACGTTACTATGTTTAGATCAGATATGTGGGCAGGCAGTCAAGCAACGTGTAAACAAGCCTCAACCCCAAGTGAGCCTGTCGTCTTAATTAATGTTAGCATGTGTGCTTAGCTGTAAACACGGTAGGATGGGAGAACAAAACGTCCCCATTTTCCGGGCAAAGTCCCCTTTTTCGGAATGTGCGTTAAAAAACATAGAGCAAGGTGAAATAAAATGTTACATGCCAGTAAAAACAGAGTAACAGTGTTGTGCCTGTTTGTAGCGTTAGCGTATTTCTTTTTCTAAAACTTCTTCTTCTTCAACCTCTACTTCTTCTTCTTCTACTTCTTCTTCTTCCTCTACTTCTTCTTCTCCTTCTTCCTCTACTTCTTCTTCTTCTTCTTCTTCTTCTTCTTCTTCTTCTTCTTCTTCTTCTTCTTCTACCTCTACTTCTTCTTCTTCTTCTACCTCTACTTCTTCTTCTTCTTCTTCTACCTCTACTTCTTCTTCTTCTTCTACCTCTACTTCTACTTCTTCTTCTTCCTTCTCTTCTTCTTCTTCTTCTTCTTCTTCTTCTTCTTCTTCTCTTCTTCTACCTCTACTTCTTCTTCTTCTTCTACCTCTACTTCTTCTTCTTCGTCAACCTCTACTTCTTCTTCTTCTTCTACCCATGGATGTATAATAAGAAGCTTGATCTCTACTTCTTCTCCTTCTTCTTCTTGTTCTACCTCTACTTCTTCTTCTTCTTCTACTTCTACTTCTTCTTCCTCTACTTCTTCTTCTTCTTCTTCTACCTCTTCTTCTTCTTCTTCTTCTTCTTCTTCTTCTTCTACCCATGGATGTATAATACGAAGCTTCTCTCTCTACTTCTTCTCCTTCTCCTTCTTTTCTTCTTCTTCTTCTTCTTCTTCTTCTTCTTCTTCTTCTTCTTCTTCTTCTTCTTCTTTCTACTTCTTCTTCTTGGTCTACTTCTAATTCAATGTACCTTCCCGCAAAATATTGGACAAAAGAGAGTTCTAGGGTCCATAGTATTAGAACAAAAGTGATTTAAACGAGGTAAATTACGAATGTATGTTCTCAATCGCCAAGTGTGGGATTGAATATTAAATTAGTTTAGATTAGATTTATTGTCCCCAGGGGGAAATTCATTTCCACAGCTCTGTGAAAACAAGATGAAATCGACAAAAAATAAGACAACTACAGATAGCACCACACATGATGCTCACCTGTTATTATTTAGGGCTGCCTGTATGGATCAGGATTTTGCCAAAGCGAGCCCTTTTACTATAATAATAATATGTCATTATATAAACCGTATTGGTACAATGAGCGGACATCTAGTGACGGATTTTTAATCTGTGTCTGTTCATTTGGTGTAGTATTTTATCCAATATTACATTTATATATTAGTCACTTTCTTATGAAATGCCAGGTTTTAGGCCTCGGTTTGAACATTCAATCCTGAAAATAAAAAATCAACCAGATTAATGTTTCTTTAATCCTGACCTGACTAAAGTAGATAGTAAGTAAGTAAATCTGTATAGAAATATTATATATATTATTATTAATATTATACCAATTGGATCAAATATAAAAGTCAGCCGAATTGGTGTTGATACTGCAAGGAGACGTATTGTGTGAAAAGAAATGTAAGATGTTGTTTAATTGCTGATATATTTATGATCCACGTCATGTTTTCAGTTTTGACGGCAGTTCCTCCTGTTTTGTCCAGAAGTCTTCTCATCAGGGCTCTATAAATACAGAACTACGGCAGGTATGTAATATTTAATGCAGCCGAACCGTGTATTACAATGCCGTAATGTGATGACTTTCAAAGAGAAAAGCAAGCACACTCGGAATAAAGTATTATTTTATTTAAAAAAATGTTTTCGGTCTGTTTCCGGTATGTGTTTATGACGATGTGATGTGAGATGTGAGACTGGAATTGCACAGGGTAGATAACGTAGATCTATGCCACAATTTTAGATGCAGATTTTGTTAAACTAATACGTTTGCGCTGTGGACCAACACTATAAATTGACGGGGAAGGGGGTAGCCATAAAGATAACACCATTAAACTGTTACACAACATAACAGAAATAATATCGATACCAACGTCCCTAGCAACCACCTTGGTAACAATGAAAACGTTGAATGGACACAATTTTCCTGAAGTAATCTTCGTAATAACTAGCAAACTCAAGATCATGTACATCCACTGCACACATAATCTGAAATAACAACTCATATTTCTCGCATCAAATGACATCAAAACGCATTTTAATGGCCAAACTAACCTTAAAATAGGCATTTTCCACCGAGAATAAAACGAAGGTCGGCCATGTTGTTTTTTTTATGCGGAGAGAAATTTGAAGATCATGTGACATAGACGCCAGCCATTGGAAATGAATGGTGAAAAAAAACGTAGGGATCTTACAATTTCAGAGGCGTTTTTGTAGAAATACTAAGTCCCAAGTTGTGGACCAACGTAGTTATTACACTTTTAGATGTGAGACTGGGTTGGTAGGACATATGCAGATTTCAACCAAATCCAAACTCACAGCTAATGAATGGTGAAAAAAAACGTAGGGATCTTACAATTTCAGAGGCGTTTTTGTAGAAATACTAAGTCCCAAGTTGTGGACCAACGTAGTTATTACACGTTTTTTGTGTGAAACTGGGTTGGAACGTCAGAACCGGCTCTGCTTCCTCGGAGGCTCTTGTGGAGCAGACCAGGATAGAGAGAGAGAGAGAGAGAGAGAGAGAGAGAGAGAGAGAGAGAGAGAGAGAGAGAGAGAGGCACAGCTGGACTGATCTCAACCAATGACAGCTCTGCAAACTGTCTCTCCCCTGGATATTAGGCTGCATTTTTTTATTAACTGCTTTAATCGTGACGTCATGTTTACAGTGAGAACAGCTGCTGAGGTCCGTGCAGAAAGCAGAACAGTGTGTATAATAGCCCCGGACAATTTTCCCTCAATAATATAAAACATTAACCTTGCTTTACCTGAACCTCATCATGACACTAGAGATGACGGCAGGATTGTAATTTCCCGTGTTCAATGAATGCAACAGAGGCAAGCAAGTTATCTCAGTGGGTCTCAAACGGTTTGGTCACTCATGAATTATGTAAAAGATTATTTCCGAGGCACACCTTCATACGATCAATATAGTTATTAAAAAAAAAGAGAATACATGAAAAACAGTTATGAAATACTATATGACAGTAAAACAAGAATACAGTTTAAAAGGGGAGTGATTTGTAAAATATCCATAAAGAAAAAGAAAATCTGTTTACAGTTCTGTTTCATATGGGTGTTGAGAGATGTATCCATAGATCTCTTAATTTTGCTCTCAAAGTGCACCAGATTGATGCTTTTAACTTCAATATGTAAAAAACTAATCTTCCCGGGGGAGCATGTCCCCGGACCCCCCTAGAGGAGGTGAGGACCCCCCTAGAGGATGTTAGGTCCACCCCCCACTTAATGGGAAACCCACATGTTTGAGCACCCTCTATGAAACGTCAAGCACAGCACCGCCAAAAGAAAATCGAAGCCCAGAATGTTTCCATGTCCAGGAAACGCCCCTGATAATAGCACTCAATTATATATATATAACAGGCCTGAATTACACTCTTTATTTGCAGGCTTTAGAAGATATCTACTAAAAAGGGTAGATCGTTTTCATAAAACTATATAGTGCTTCACATAATAAAATACACAAGGGCTGTAGCCTGATATTATATGATATGCTTTAGGAGCTGTAGGTGTGTGTTGTACAGTGTATAGGTGTGTGTTGTACAGGTGTGTGTTGTACAGTGTGTAGGTATTGTACAGTTGTTACGTTCCCTCTAAATCTAGGGGTACCAAGGGAAGTAACAAAACACAACGTTGATCAGGCACGAGAAAAAAGAGAGGAAAACCGTTCTCTGGAGTCACGAACAGGCCTTTTAATAGTCAAAAAGAAGAACACGGCTGCTCACCAGCTCGTTTGCACATTTAAACTAGTGTCCCATACCCAGGAGCACATCTCATATTGAGCTACAGAACACAGGTCGCATGCAGCCAGAGGAGGAAAATGGGGGCCTCACTGCAGTCTTCCTCCGGTCCTATATGGAGGCCCTGATTGGGAATTAGGTGCACCTGTGGAATCAGAGGGAGAGAGAGAAAGACACACACACACCCACACAAACACTACAGCACGTAACAACAGTGTGTAGGTGTGTGTTGTTCAGTGTGTAGGTTTGCGTTGTACAGTGTGTAGGTGTGTGTTGTACAGTGTGTAGGTGCGTGTTGTACAGGTGTGTAGGTGTGTGTTTTACAGTGTGTAGGTGCGTGTTGTACAGGTGTGTAGGTATGTGTTGTACAGGTGTGTAGGTGTGTGTTGTTCAGTGTGTAGGTGTGTGTTTTACAGTGTGCAGGTGTGTGTTGTACAGTGTATAGGTGTGTGTTGTACAGGTGTGTGTTGTACAGGTGTGTGTTGTACAGTGTGTAGGTGTGTGTTGTACAGTGTGTAGGTGTGTACAGTGTAGGTGTGTGTGTACATGTGTGTGTGTGTTGTACAGTGTGTAGGTGTGTGTTGTACAGTGTGTACTGTAGGTGTGTGTTGTACAGTGTGTAGGTGTGTGTTGTACAGGGTGTGTTGTACAGTGTGTGTTGTACAGTGTGTAGGTGTGTGTTGTACAGGTGTGTGTTGTACAGTGTGTAGGTGTGTGTTGTACAGTGTGTAGGTGTGTACAGTGTGTAGGTGTGTGTTGTACAGTGTGTAGGTGTGTGTTGTACAGTGTGTACTGTAGGTGTGTGTTGTACAGTGTGTAGGTGTGTGTTGTACAGGTGTGTGTTGTACAGTGTGTAGGTGTGTGTTGTACAGGTGTGTGTTGTACAGTGTGTAGGTGTGTGTTGTACAGTGTATAGGTGTGTGTTGTACAGTGTGTAGGTTTGCGTTGTACAGGTGTGTGTTGTACAGTGTGTAGGTTTGCGTTGTACAGTGTGTACTGTGTAGCAGGGTTTCCGTTAGCCGGTATTTACCGGTTTTTAGCTGGTCAAATTGAATAAAACCCGGTAAATTCAAAATCTGCCGGTCAAAATGTCCGATGCTCCGATCGATTGGCCGCCGATCATTATCGGCCGATATTCACTCTTAATAGCTTGATCTGTGCTCTCTATAGGCCGATCAGGAGAGCTGGGTCTGATCGATATGGACATAAACGCGAGTGAAGTGTAACCGGACGCGAGAGAGAGATCAGATCAGCTGCTGAGTCTGACCTGAAGCCCCGCCCACTGTTTAGCACGCTGCATGAGAAACTGACGGGCTGTCAGGAGAGAGAGGGAGGGAGAGGAAGAGAGAGGATCCGTTTCTCCCGTGTTATTATTCAAAGTTAATGTAAACTTTTGAATAATGTACTTTATCTACTACAAATAGTTTCTTTGAATGTAATAATGATGTTGTTTGTTGTTTGTGGAATCATTTATTGAAAAATGAATCTGAATTTTTCGATCTGTTACGATTATAAACTGAAGCAATATAAAAATGACTCCCATTAACTGAGTTTTAAACATCAGCATATCCGGTCCTAGTCCGGTAATTACCTGCTAACGGAAACTCTGCTACACAATTATTATTATTATTATTGAAACATGACCGGTAAGTTTCAAATGTGTCCTGTAAAATAAATTCTGTTCGGACATTTGACCGGCGAAAAAAATCCTAGCGGAAACCCTGCTGTGTAGGTGTGTGTTTTACAGTGTGTAGGTGTGTGTTGTACAGGTGTGTGTTGTACAGTGCGTAGGTGTGTGTTGTACGGTGTATAGGTGTGTGTTGTACAGGTGTGTGTTGTACAGTGTGTAGGTGTGTGTTGTACAGGTGTGTGTTGTACAGTGTGTAGGTGTGTACAGTGTGTATGGTGTGTGTTGTACAGGTGTGTGTTGTACAGTGTGTAGGTGTGTGTTGTACAGTGTGTAGGTGTGTGTTGTACAGTGTGTATGTGTGTGTTGTACAGTGTGTAGGTGTGCGTTGTACAGTGTGTAGGTGTGTGTTGTACAGGTGTGTGTGATACAGTTTATAGGTGTGTGTTGTACAGTGTGTAGGTGCGTGTTGTACAGTGTGTAGGTGTGTGTTGTACAGGTGTGTGTGGTAGAGTGTGTAGGTGTGTGTTGTACAGGTGTGTGTTGTACAGGTGTGTGTTGTACAGGTGTGTGTTGTACAGTGTGTAGGTGTGCGTTGTACAGTGTGTAGGTGTGTACAGTGTATAGGTGTGTGTTGTACAGTGTGTAGGTGCGTGTTGTACAGTGTGTAGGTGTGTGTTGTACAGGTGTGTGTGGTACAGTGTGTAGGTGTGTGTTGTACAGTGTGTAAGTGTGCGTTGTACAAGGGTGTGTGTGTGTGTGTGTGTGTGTGTGTGTGTGTGTGTGTGTGTGTGTGTGTGTGTGTGTGTGTGTGTGTGTGTGTGTGTGTGTGTGTGTGTGTGTGTGTGTTGATGTGGTGGACAGACAGGTCTCAGTTGGTTTGGTTTCCTCTGCTTAATTTTTAATAATTGTGAATAAAACTTTTATCCTCTCATTTCATTTCCCCATTGTAGCGACCACTCTCTAGTGTTATATTATTAGGAGAGTGTACCACCCAAGGTTCTGTGGGTGAATTATGTAAACCCACCACAAGAGTATATTTAAGCAATAGCTCACGACAGGCCGTGGTATATGCTCATTAGATCACAGCTAAGGGGCGTGGTTCGGCCCGACGCAAAGCGGAGGGTCGACAACCCCCTTAGCTGTGATATAATATAATCGCAATAATATTTTATGTGATATAAAACGGTTACCAAGTGTGGCAATATGAAAGAAAAATACACACTCTAATTTAAATAGTTTTTATTAGTAAATAATGATGTTTCAAAATAAAATAGTCCCTCCGTTGCTTTCTACACGAAACATAGTGCGAGGTGGTTGCTATGCAACAACACTAACAGCTAGCGAACATATTAGACAGAGAGCGTTGATCCATTATTTGGCTATTTATTTACATTCATTTGTATGTTGCCGTTTATTGTGCACCCACTGAAAAACTGTCCAGCATCAGTAGCATGGCTTACGAGGTTACTTGTATAGGTTGAGGTTGTTCTAGCCTGTTGCTTTGCGTGGCGAGAATATTGCTCCACTTTCTCCGGTCCCCGAGATTCGGCTTCCAGTAGCTCTGGAGAGAGCTTTCGCACCTGTGGCCACTAACGGTCATCATTTCTCTGCTTTGTTTCAAGACCCGCATCAGAAAGCTTTTGAATGGTGGTACTTCTCCAGTTCGTCTACCTGCTCTTCACGGAGCTCTGCATGTCGTCGTTTAGGTGCTATTTTTTCTGGAGATAGGCACTGCTCAATCCACTCCTCCATAGTAAGACCCCCCCGGAGGTCGAAGTTAATCTTAAATGTTTCTATTTTATGCTTTGTAAGTTTGTTTCGTAACGGAAGAAATGTAAATATATTTATAAAACTGACGAGTCAAATCAAGCAATCTGATTGGTCGATAGTGTTTTTGCGGACCTCTTTGATTACAGATTTGAAAACATCGTTGCTTGCTTTAAAAGTAGCACAACTCATTATGTCAAACCTTGGAAAGTATCTAGATACCCCTGCCCTAATGCCAAAGGAACTGCACACTGAATATGTTTTGCCATTTGATGTCTATGTCTGGACCGCTGCGTAAAAAGGAGGGTTTCTGCCCCGTTACTTCTCCGCTGCTTTCTTGTTCCAGTTTGCAACGGAATACTGTTTTTCTCAGACGCGGAGGGATACTGACTTGCTGTGAAAATCTACCCGTGGTATACGCTCAGTATATCACGGCTAAGAACCAATCAGATTGCTTGATTTGACTTGTCCGTTTTATAATTAAGCAATAGCTCACGACAGGCCGTGGTATATGCTCATCATATCACAGCTAAGGGACGTGGTTCGGCCCGACGCGAAGTGTGTGTGTGTGTGTGTGGTGTGTGTGTGTGTGTGTGTGTGTGTGTGTGTGTGTGTGTGTGTGTGTGTGTGTGTGTGTGTATATATACTGCAGGGTAGCTTGTGAATTTACTCCAGGTGGAACTAAAGTCTGATTTAACACTTGATTATATTTCACATCATTCATCGAGATCTGTAAAGTAACTAAAGGTATTAAATACATGTAGTGGAGTAAAAGTACAGCATTTACCTCTGAACTGGTCTAAAAGTACAAAGTAGCATTACATAGAAATACTCAAGTAAAGTAAAAGTACCTCTAAATGGTACTTAAGTACAGTTCTTCAGTAAATGTACTTAGTTACTTCTCACCTCTGCTATGACCCTACGAAGTAGCTCTAGATTTATTTTGTTGTGTCTGTTGGTTGTATTGAGTTGTCTTGTTTTGTGTCAGCTGTAGTTGTGTTGATTATTTCAGGGACACAGCTGGAGAAGGAGCACTGAGAGCAGCATGGAGGAGAACAAAAAGACCCCTGGAGCTCAGGTCAGTGTGCACTATGAATGCACAATATGGTTAGATATAGCTTAGAACGTTGTTGTATACATACCTGTATATGTGTGTGTGTGTGTGTGTGTGTGTGTGTGTGTGTGTGTGTGTGTGTGTGTGTGTGTGTGTGTGTGTGTGTGTGTGTGTGTGATATATATGTCGGCATCTGTAGCCTGTTATTGTCTCATTATACCAAACTGTGAATGAGTTCAAGTAAATATATAAGTTGTCATGAACACAGTTCTGTCCATCTGTCCTGAGTGCTGCTGTATCATTATTAATAGACGTCGCTTTAAAATGAAGATCAGGGGAGAGGATTTCTAATTTCTCTAAACGCCTGCTCCTTCCACTCCTCTCTCCTGTTTTACACAAGTACAAGATCTGAGTACTTCTACTTTTACTAAAAGTACACTATCTGAGTACTTCTACTTTTACTCAAGTACAATATCTGAGTACTTTTACTCAAGTACAAGATCTGAGTAGGCTACTTCTTCTTAAATTACTCAAGTACAATATCTGAGTACTTCTACTTTTACTCAAGTACAAGATCTGAGTACTTCTTCTTAAATTACTCAAGTACAATATCTGAGTACTTCTACTTTTACTCAAGTCCAAGATCTGAGTACTTCTACTTTTACTAAAGTACACTATCTGAGTACTTCTACTTTTACTCAAGTACAATATCTGAGTACTTCTACTTTTACTCAAGTCCAAGATCTGAGTACTTCTACTTTTACTCAAGTACAAGATCTGAGTACTTCTCCAACCTCTAATATTTAAAGTGCATTCCTCCTGACTGGTGGTTGATATCTTGCAGTACCGCAGTCCAGCCGCTAGATGGCAGCAACATATTTCCTGAGTCTTTTTAAAGTCAGCGGATCTGCTGCGCTTCCGCCTTCAGCAGAACAGTCAAAATGTAAACAAACTCTTCTTCAAGAGGATCATCAGCTCCTGGTGTGAGTCGGCTGTTTTTAAATGTGATTTAAAACATGCTTCAGTTGTATTTGATGCTAACGGTTGACTGCTACTTGCTAACTGTACATTACCAGCATAGCTTGTGCTACATTAGCAAGAACTAGCTCCTAAACTGAAAGTAAATCCAGTTTAATTAACCGGTGTTTTACAGACTTGTTTATTAGGAGGATCAATCATGTCAGAAAACGATTTACGTCATTTGAAGAGCCTGTTTTTAATCCGTGGTGTATCGGGGATATGCAACTCAAGTACTGTACTTAAATACAGTTTTGAGTTACTTGTACGTTAGAATCCGACTCACGATATCGTCCCACAGATGTACATTGTTACAGTAAGAGAAGAGCCAAAGATAGCTTCATGTTAATTAAGAAGATTGCATTACTTAAAGATAAATATAGAAAGTACACATTTTAGAATATACACATCTAGTACCAGGAACAATTTTGAGATAGCAGCCAGGTGAAAGTATTCAGAGGTGAATGGTGTACTTTTACTCCACTACATGTATTTAATACCTTTAGTTACTTCACAGATGTGGATGAATGATGTGAAATATAATCAAGTGTTAAATCAGACTTTAGTTCCACCTGGAGTAAATCCACTAGCTACCCTGCAGTCTACAAAGTCATTCAGACTAGCTGCACCTTCACCAGCTTTGAGAACACTTTCATGATCAATCATTATAAAACATATCATATATATTATTCTGAAATGGACCAATCTGCACAACGACTACTTTTACTGTCTTTCACTATATTTTGATGATAATACTTTTCTACTTTCACTTGAGGAACATTTTGAATGCAGGACTTTCACTGTAACAGAGTATTCCTACACTCTGGTACTTCTACTTTTACTCAAGTACAAGATCTGAGTACTTCTACTTTTACTCAAGTACAAGATCTGAGTACTTCTACTTTTACTCAAGTTAAATATCTGAGTACTTCTACTTTTACTCAAGTTAAATATCTGAGTACTTCTACTTTTACTCAAGTTAAATATCTGAGTACTTCTACTTTTACTCAAGTTAAATATCTGAGTACTTCTACTTTTACTCAAGTTAAATATCTGAGTACTTCTACTTTTACTCAAGTTAAATATCTGAGTACTTCTACTTTTACTCAAGTTAAAGATCTGAGTACTTCTACTTTTACTCAAGTTAAATATCTGAGTACTTCTCCCACCTGTGGTAAAGAAACGATACCCAGTGAACTTTGAAATCCTGCTGTTAGTGAACTCTGTAAATGATTGGTCAAATAAATAACTTATTAGTCTGTTTAATGTGGATTGGTTCAGATAGACAGTCCACATATATATTTCATAATGCATAAAAACATGTACTCCACTACTGTTTACATCTCTTTATATATAATATATATATAATATTATTAATGTATTATTTAAGCATATATATATATATATATATATACAAATAAATAGTGCATTTCTGATTTCATGGTTTATACTTTCTACCACACATTCATATTACTTTATTTTACATTTAATTACATTTAATATTTCTTTATACTCTATATACTAAAAATACACATTGATTGATATACATGATACACTTACCTTTTGATCTTTAAAACACTACTACTCGTTTGTACTTGTTGTCCACCTGCCTGTGTATTTTTGTAAATGGTCATTTCTGTAATATCATCTTTATCTTTAATATTTAATGCCTGCCTCTTAATTAATATTAGCTATGTTTGGCTCTAACAATGTAAATGTCCCCTATGTGGGAAGCACTAAGGTATTCTGATTTATTTAGGCCTTTTTATATTTAAACTGTTTGAACGACTTCTTTCAAATGTTGTGTTCATTTGCTGATTTTCTCTTTTATTATGTATTCACATTTAATGAGCCTCAGATTTAAGCTTTTTATCGTCATTCTGTTCATATGATCATGAAGGACTTACAAGAGCCACTCCAGATCTTGCACTATTTCTATTTTATTTCTATTTACTTGCACATCTCAAAACATTCTCTTGCACTATTGTATCTGTTTTATTTGGTCTATATCCTTTATATATTCATGTTGCTCTGTTGGAGGAGCCTGGGACTTCAGTTTTCCATTGACATATCTGACATATGACGATATGTCTTTATTAGGATCCCCATTAGCACTAGCATGAGCATTGGCTATTCTTCCTGGGGTCCTCACACACACAACACATGCATACATAAAAAATTAAAACAAAACAAAACAGCTCGTCATTTCATGCAATCTACAGTGCTGTATGAAATGAAAACTTAAATGGTCGTCCAATTTTTGCCATCCTAAGGCCAATCAAAAGAAAATACAAATAAGTGTACATAATAATATCTACATACATTCCCACAGGCACAGTTCAATGTTACGTTACTTTACAATAAAGCCTTGAATCTTGATCTTGAATGTTGAATCAAAGATTATCATCACTCATGAGCAGGTTAGGGTGAACAACAGGCTGCAGGGCTCCACATTATAAATGGCCCGCTGGCCCGGAAGCACTATTTAGACACCCCAGGCCAGCATAACGTACTTTCCATTTGCACGCTCGGGCCACTAAAAATATTTCTTTAAAAAAAAAAAACATTGTCCCGTGGTATTGGTATTTTGACAAGCAATTTTGTTAAATTGTTTCGTTGCTACAACATAGCGTTTCGTGAGGAGGGTGAAAAGCAAACAGCTGTTTTTGCAGGCTCCCGTGCTCGTTCACTACAGACTTTCTCGCCACCTAACCATTCGCCAAAATGATTTTAAACCAGCGGTAACCGGCCAAGCGCCTGGCAAAAAACAATCTTTAAATAAAAGAAAGTCACCGGTGGATTTAAAGGAGAGTGACGGGGAGTATGAGAAGAAGAGGGAGAGAACATTTCAGCCACACTGGCTTGATGGAGTTGGCTTCAATATGACGATATAAACAAGGTCTTTTGTCGGCTCTGTACATCAATGCCGACCTATTCTGACAAGTAAGTGAAGAGTTGAACAAATATAAAGGTATTGGCTTCAGGGAAATGTCCCAGCAGTTTAGGATACTGAAGGTTCTAATCTATTACATAGCCATTACATTTCTAACTCCTGATAATGACAGGAAGGCAGAACGTGAATTATAAAAATAATAATACTCATAGCAGAAATGTCACCCTCCTTTTTTTCTTTAACAATGACCACAATATAATAATTTTAATAAACCAAATATGAACAATTGAGGAAAAGGAGGAAGAACCGATGATTAAAATGTTGTAGTACAAGTAGTAATGTAGTTTGTGCATAAATTACTATTGCAACAAATGTGTTAATTTTCTTCATTATTAGAGTCGATTTTTTGGACGAATGCTCCGGGCCAGTGGTTACAATGGTGGGGCCAGTGGTAATGAAAATCTACTGGCCCTTAATGTCTACCCCTGGGCTGTCATTTTGTATATAAATTGCATTTGTATCAACTGTACTCTACATTTCAGCGTGGACCTGATTGGATGTTTCCGTCGTCAGCATGGCTTCCAGCTCCAGCAGTTTTTCTCCTCCCAAACTGTCAGACTTCATCCTCACGGAGCGTCTCGGCAGCGGCACATACGCCACCGTCTACAAAGCCTACAGGAAGGTGAGTTGGTGGAAGAGTCGGAGGCATGGGCGACACTTTTTTCAGAGACAAAATAAACTGTATTGCAAGCCACCCTTTTTACTTTTGTACACACGGCTAATCAAAGAAATAAAATAGAAAAACTGAACTTAAAACTGCCGCTTGAGCACCATAAAGTGAGTCTTACGCAGGTTAATGAGATAAGATAAAATAGGATTATATATTTATCTCGAAGGAAATTGTTGTGCCAGAGTTACAAAAATACAATAAACACAGCAGCATAATAATAAAACTGTACACTAACAGTGCAGTGCAAAGAGCAATTATAGTAGCAGCAAAAATAGTGAACGTCCAGGCAGAATATCCTTTCTTCCATTTATTGCATATTCCCACTAACATACAGAACAATGGTTCCACTGGTGCCTTTCCTGTGGTTCTCCTGTAGCGTTTCCTCTGTTCCCTGGTAAAAATACCATATGCTCGTCTGGTGCACCGATCCCACCACCTGTCCCAAATATATAATAATCACCAGGTGCCCAAATTACCCTTCTAAATAAAAGCAGAAATAATTACTTTAATTAACTTAAATAATTACACTAAGTAATAGTACATTCACTAGAAACCAAACAGCAAGAAAATATATATTAACCATTAAATAACAAATCAATATATAGCTCCAACACACTAGTTCCCTACTATTTGTTAACACACCTGTAGTGTCAGACTACAGATAATTTTCGTAGGAACCATTATCAGAACCAGAATCAGGTTTATTACCAGGTAGGTTGACACGTACGAGGAATTTGACTTGATGCCATGGTGCATACATAAAAGTAAAACAACAATTACAAACACAGATAGAGAACTATTTTAAGAAAACTATAATAACATTAAAACATGTAAAAAAATACAGTAAAACATTGCAGTATTTACAATGAAATAGAATTGGAATATTATTATGTGTGTGAGGAACATTATTGAGCTTATTGCAAACAGAAGTCCCCCATCTCCCTGTAAAGAACAAAAGTTCTGACTTTTTCTCAAAAGTTCTGACTTTTTCTCAAAAGTTCTTACTTTTTCTAAAAAAATCTGACTTTTTCTCAAAATTCTGACTTTTTCTCAAAATTCTGACTTTTTTCTCAAAATCGTAAAATTCTGACTTTTTCTCAAAAAGTCTCTTAAATCGAATTGGTTCCTCGGTTTTATTTTCAGAGTTTAATGCTGTTTTAATTCTATTTTGAGATGTTTAAATTCTGGTATTGTTTATTTCTACTCTCTAGTTTCTACTTCATGTTTTGTTGTAATGAAAGTGTATTTGTTGGTGTTGCAGGGCGACAGTCGGGAGGTGGTGGCGGTGAAGGTGGTTTCCAAGAAGTCTCTGAACAGAGTGTCTACAGAGAACCTGCTCACAGAGATAGAAATCCTCAAAACCATGAGACACCCTCACATCGTGCAGCTCAAAGACTTCCAGGTACACTTATTTATATATAGAAGCCATGATTACCAGAGGTCTGTCGTACATTCTATACATTTTTTCACTGTCTATATTTTGGAGTTGGTCTATGTTCATGATATTGTTACTTATTATAGCTGGATCAATTATGGACTGCATTAGTTGGGTCACGTTGGTATGGTTGGCATTCATAGTGAATATAGTGTGTGTGTGTGTTTGAGGTGTGTGTGTGTGAGAGGTGTGTTTGACGTGTGTGTGTGGTGTGTGTGAGGAGTCTGAGTTGTGAGAGGTGTGTGAGCTGTGTGTGTGAGATGTGTGTGAGGAGTCTGAGACTGGAGCCACACGAGGACGATAACGCAAACGAACCGAAATCGATATCAAAAAAGTCTTCCGTCCACACGCAATAGGCACCAGAAACGTGTCCGTTCACACAAGACCGCTCGAAAGCGCTGGAGACGCTGTGGTACATATGCCGGGTCTGTAAGTGGCGCTGTACTTCTGCCACAAAAGCAGCGAAGAAGACTTCCCGCGCATGGTTGCCATGGTTGTCCTTCTGTTTATTCTCCGCTGTGGACGCTCTGCTCTTTTTCTCCCTCCCGAGGCAAGCGTTTGCTCCTGCTGTAAATCTCTCCAGTAGTCCACCAGCAGATGACAAACACCCACCTCTCCGCCTCTTCCCAGGGACAAGGGGACCGTGCGGCAGAGTTTCAGTTTTTTTTCGACGGTCAGCATGTCCGTTAAAGTTTAAATCTTCCGGACAAAATTAGAATATAAAGTGAAACTCTGCCGCACGGTCCCCTCGTCCCTTGGAAGAGGCGGAGTGCCGGTCAAAGGTCTTCTTTGTTATTTATTGAGCTTTAAAACAAATTGATAACGACTCTATATAAGAATAAAAAACGGAGCCTCTCTTTTCCTCCCCCTCTTCTGAGAGCCCAGCAGCTGATCTCTGAGCAGGAGAGGTGGGGAGATTGCTTCATCGTTATCAGGAAAGGATCGTATAGGCGTAAACATGGAGCCGTTTGCCCCCCCAGTGTGCGGCCCCAGATCTACCCACCGATATCGTTTTTTGCGTTTCTATGTCGGCCTCGTGTGGACGAACCGTCGATATCAGGGATGGGCAAATGGCGGCCCGGGGGCCTCCACTGGATTCCTAGTTACGTCGTGAGCTGCGTACATGATTTTGTTCGGCAGCCAAATACCGCCAAATAATCTGTGACGCGTTTGTGTGTATTGTGTTTGTTTCCCGGGGAAACACTCACAAGAAAAACCGGCTGTTGTTATGCCTGCTGAGACGTTAAAGGTGGGGTAGGTAAGTTTCAGAAACTGGCTCGAGTGCACTAAATTTGAAAGTACACAGCCGAAAAGAATCCGCCCCTTCCTTCAGACTTCCTTACAGAGCACCTCCTCCAACACACATGTACGGGCACATGACGCCAGCAGACTGGTGAAAGTGGCCGCCTGTTGCTGGCGAGTCATTGAAGTACTGCTGCAATGCACGCCCAATGACGGCACGCCCAATGAGGGCACGAGATACATTTGTGCGTGCAAGAGATGGAAGGCTGACAGACAGGGCGGCAATCCGGCTAAACGGATTGGTTGTACTTTTTACAGTATTACGGCTTCCACAGATGACATTTTTTATGGATTTTTTGTCAAAGCACTTCAGATATTCATTGCTATCGGGATGTTAAGAGCATTCCATGGAATATAACAAAAAGTGTATCTCGAGCCGGTTTCTGAAACTTACCTACCCCACCTTTAAATTACCGCTTGTAGTTATGCCTTTACAAGTCTGTAAAGCGACCTTGGGTCACATGAAAGGCGCTATATAAATCCAAGCTATTATTATTATTATTATTATTAGTTAAGCATTAGTTATGCTAGTTAGACATTAGTTAAAAGTTGTATTTATCATCTGAATTGGCGAGACAAGTTTAATATTCTAAAAACCAAGACGTTGTTTATTTGAAATCAGATGAAAACAAACTGTCACGGACCCTGCCGTGTTATCTATGATTACTATACGCTTTTCATTCATAATTTCAGCGGGAGGGAGGGGGAGCGGCGCTGAGGAACAGCAGAGTGCAGGTTGACAGGTGTCTGTGTTGACATTCCCCTTATTGTGGACTAAGGGGAATGCAGAGACAGGCTACAAGTGTCTTAGGTTCAAGTTAGACAACTAATGTATGGGGTAGTGTTCATGACTTCATGTTTATGTCATCTTAATGGTTAATCTTGATGCACACACATTTTCCGTGCTTTCCAAAATAGTTTTATTCCACTGTTAAATAACCTGTTCAATACGAACATGCCACTTGTAAAAATTAAATAAGATTTCTGTACTGATTATTGTTTTGTGAGCTTATTAGAGGATGCTCCCTGAAAGATTGTAAAATGTCAATGAAGATGTCAGACTTAGTATATTTGTTAATAATTACATACAATACATGGCATTTATGTGTGTGTGTGTTCCAAGTGAATCTGCGGCCCCCTGGTGGCCAGTACATACATTATGTGGCCCCCACCACCATCCAAGTTGCCCATCCCTGGTCTATATGATGGAGAACTGTAGCGGATATGACCGTTACCGTCCTCGTGTGGCTGCAGCCTGAGTTGTGTAAGGTATGGGTGAGGTGTGTGTGAGTTGTGTTTGATGTGTGTGTGAGATGTGGGATTTTGTGATAGCTAGATTATTATAATTATTTGTTTTTGTGTGTTATACTAAGTTGATCATTTTCATTAAAGTAAGATTTTGTTCAACACATCTTTGGATCTCAGCATATATTTTTGATAGCTCGTCTGAAAAGTCCATGCAGAACCTCAGCCTCTCAGAAACTCTGTTTGTTCCTGACCTTGCTACGTTATATGTTTTAGATTTGATGTAGCTTCTACAAAACAAATGGGGGATGGGTTCGGGAACTATATACATAAATCCACCATAAGAGCTAATTAACCTATACCCTGAACATTTAAACAATGATGTCTATCTATCTGTATCCATTAAAGCTATATGTTGATTTAGAATCGCCCTGCAGGACACATCACTCAGTATAATATGTGTATTTTCAAGAATAAATGAAAGTCTTTCTACATTTAAATATGCTCCTGATGGTCTGAACTCTCCTCTGTGATCAGTGGGATGCTGAGAATATTTACCTGATCCTGGAGTGGTGTTCTGGTGGAGATCTGTCGTGCTTTATTCGAAGTCGCAGGATTTTACCTGAAACTGTGGTCCGGCGCTTCCTGCAGCAAATCGGTGAGTTAGCAGCTTCTCTGGGTATCAATTAGTTGTGGTGATTGACATTATTCACCCACAGACCTATGGGTTGGGGTATTGTTCCGCACGGACATTTGAGTTAGCCGGACTTCCTGTTTCCCCCGGTCTTGCTTCCCGGACTTGAAGTGTTTACATGTGTGTTTAGATGCTAAATAAAAGTCTAGCTTGTACCTTTGATACCCCGCCTCCGACTCCCGTCTCTCTGCACTACATTGGTGACCCAGACATAAGTCTCGTAGAAGGATCCGAGACTGAACCGAGCATGGCAAATAACGCTGTTTTTTTCAAACTGCCGGAGTTTTGGGAGACATCTGCGGCTGCATGGTTCGCCCAGACGGAGGCTCAGTTCGCCCTCCGCGGAGTAACTGATGACGCAGTACGCTATTTCCATGTCGTTTCGGCACTGGGAAGCTCCACTGCGACCCGGACGGTGGGCTTTATTACATCTCCCCCTGCCCAGGATAAATATGCAGTGTTCAAGGCTTTCCTGCTAAAGACTTTCGAGCTGTCACGGTCGGAACGGGCCAGACGCCTGCTCGCTATTCATCGCTTGCGAACAGCAAGCCTTCCGACCACATGGAAATGATGCTTAACCTGCTAGATGCGGAAGAACCCCATTTTTTGTTCATAGAACTGTTTCTTCGGCACATGCCGCCGCATGTTCAGACAGTGCTCGCTAACACGGCTTTACTGAGCCCCGCGCTTTAGCCGAAGAAGCTGACCGGTTCTTCCTGGCCACCCAGCGTGTTGCCCCTGAGTGCTGGCCCCGACACGCAGCGGCACCTTCCCTGGTAGAGGCATTTCACCTAGCAGAAGCTCCGGAGCCGACGTCAGCGACTCCAGCCCTGGCCTGTGTTCTTACATGCACGCTTCGGGGCGAAAGCGAGGACGTGCCTACAAGGCAACAGGAAACGCCAAGGCCTGCGCTCGGTAGTGGCTGCGAGAGTGGGCACATCCAACCGGCTCCTGTTCATCAGGGACACCCTCTCTGGTCTCAGACTCCTTTGTGACACAGTAGCCCAGCGGAGCTTCCTGCCGGCTACGGTGGCGGACGCCGCCGGTGGGGGCCATGGCCCACCTTTAACGTCCGCTAACGACACCCCTATTCGCACCTATGGCACAAAGACAGTGGACCTGCGTTTCGGGGGTTGGCGGTTTAAATCAAATCAAATCAAATCAAGTTTTATTTATATAGCACATTTATAAACGATTTTTGGTCGAGCCAAAGTGCTGTACATATAATAAAGTTAGCCTACAGTAGAGACACTTTACAGCAAATACAATAGCACAGATTGTTCAGAATATCAGTATGAGAAAAACGACACCCTCTGTCCTTAGACCCTCACATCGTACAAGGAAAAACTTTAAGTGGGATTTCGTCACGGCTGACATCTCCTTCGCCCTCCTCGGCGCAGACTTCCTGTGCGCTCACCGACTGCTGGTGGACGTCAAGAACAGCCGCCTGGTGGACGCACTGACGTTTGCCTCGTTCGCATGTACCCGCGGCGAGGCGTCATTCAGCGGGCTCTCCAGCTCACTTTCACAGGGTGACAAGTTTCAGCACCTTCTCAGTGAGTTTCCCGGCTTGACGCAGCCCACCTTTTTCCGCTGCCACTCCCAAACACGGGGTAGAGCACCACATTGACACTGAAGGTGCCCCAGTCTACGCTAGGGCCCGGCGCCTCAACTGGTCAACCTGACATGCTGGCAGTCGCCAAGTCGGAGTTCGTCATCATGGAGCGTCTGGGCATCATCCGCCGCTCAGACGGCCCTTGGGCTCCACATGGTCCCTAAATCAGCCGGTGGCTGGCGACCGTGTGGTGACTACCGCCGACTTCTCTGCACACCTGGCGGGCAAGTTGGTCTTCTCCAAGATGGATCTGGTGCGGGGCTACCACCAGGTTCCGGTGCACCCCTCGGACGTCCCCAAAACTGCGGTGATTACGCCGTTCGGGCTTTTCGAGTTCCTGCGTATGCCGTTTGGACTTAAGAACGCAGCTCAGTCCTTTCAGCGGCTGATGGATTCAGCGCTCAGAGACGGGCCATTCATCTTCGTCTATTTAGACGACATCCTTGTCGCCAGCTCCTCTCTGAAGAGCACCAGGCACATCTCTGTGTCCTTTTCGCGAGGCTCAACCAACACGGCCTGATTCTCAACCCGGCGAAGTGTCAGTTCGGGTTGTCCTCCATCCATTTCTCAGGCATCTCATCAGCAAGGATGGAGCCTCCCGTCGAAAGTGGAGGCCGTGTCCGCCTTTCCACGACCGCCTACAGCTCGGGCGCTCCGAGGAGTTCCTGGGGATGGTGACGTTTTATCACCAGTTCACCCGCCGGGTGGCCCACACCATGCACCCGCTGTACGAGGCCCTCAAGGACAAGTCCCCCGGTCAGGCCATAGACTGGACGGCTGAAAGGGAGGCCGGTTTTCGATGCCACCAAAGCCGCCCTGAGCGAAGCCGCCATGTTGGCTCACCCGTCTCACAAGGCCCCCCCCCATCACCTTTTTCAGCCGCCAGTTAACTCCCAGGGAGCGCAATTACAGCGCTTTCGACAGGGAACTCCTTGGTCTCTATTTGGCGGTTCGCCACTTCCGTTTCCTGCTGGAAGGCCGGGAGTTTGCGGCGTTCGTGGATCACAAGCCACTTTCTGCATGTCCAAAGTGGCCGAGCCGTGGTCCGCCCGACAACCAACGCCAGCTTTCGTACATCTCCGAGTACACCATGGACATACGACACATCGCTGGCAAGGCTAACATGGTCGCAGACTGCCTCTCCAGAGCGGTCATCGGAGCTGTGCAGCTGGGCCTCGATTACCTCCGCATGGGCACTGACCAGGCCTCTGACCACGGGGTCCAGACCCTCAAGGTCTCGGTCACGGGATTACGCCTGGAGGAGGTCACGGTTGGTGACTCGGGCGCGAAGCTGTGGCGTGACATCTCCACGGGCCAGCCTCGACCACTAGTCCCTGCGGACTGGCGCCGACCAGTTTTTTGAGGCGGTTCACCATTTTTCCACCCAGTAGGAAACCGTCCGTGAAGTTGGTGTTGCAGAAGTTGGTGTGGCAGGGGCTTAAGAAGGACGTGAGGTCCTGGTCGACTCATGCGTGGCCTGTCAACGGGCTAAGGTCCACCGCCATACTAGGGCACCTTTTTGCGGTCCTGAGAGGAGGTTTGACCATGTCAATGTCAATCTCGTATGTCCGCTTCCCCCCTCTCATGGTTTTCACCTACCTGTTTACGATGGTGGACAGGACGACCCGACTATCCCCTCGCCTCGACGTCGGCTTTCCGATGTCGCCCGCGCTTTCATCGGCACGTGGGTGGTGCGCTTCGGGACCCCAGTCTGACCTCTCCTCTGACAACAGTTCTCAGTTCACCTCGGAGCTGTGGAACGCAGTTGCTGTGGGTTTTGGGGCCTCAAGCCGCACCGCACCACTACATATCACCCCCAGGCTAATGGATTGTGTGAGCGGTTTCACCGATCCATGAAGGCGTCACTGCGTGCCGGCTTGACAGACGGCAACTGGGTGGATAAGCTACCGTGGGTTATGCTCGGCCTCAGGTGTGCCCCCAAAGAAGACCTGCAGTCCTCGTCGGCGGAGCTCGTCTATGGCCAGACGCTGTGGGGCCCCACTGTGCCCTGGGCTACGGTCCGGGCAGCGCTCCTCCCTGCTGGAGACCGCCGGGACATTCACGCCCGTCCCCACGTCGCAACCCAGCTTTCCGGGTGTCCCCGGATTACGGTCGGCGGATTTCGTTTTTATTCGCCACGACGCCCACCGCGTTCCCCTTCGGCCCCCTTACGACGGTCCATTCAGGATCATACGACACGGGGTCAAGAGCCTGGTGGTGGACGTTGGTGGCAGGCCTGAGACTGTGTCCGTCGATCGGATTAAGCCGGCTCACGTGGACGTTTCCAGGCCGTTGGAGTTGGCTCTGCCCCCACGTCGGGGCCGTCCTCCCATGTCCCGTCCCCCTGTAGGGATGCCCTCGTTGGCGCCCCTGCCCCTCGCCTGTGGCCCCGCCCTCCTCAGCCCCTGTGGTCCGTACGCGCCGGGGTCGGGTGGTATTTTGGATGAATTCTGGGGGGGCTTGTGTGGTGATTGACATTATTCACCCACGGACCTATGGGGTTGGGGTATTGTTCCGCACGGACATTTGAGTTAGCCGGACTTCCTGTTTACCCCGGTCTTGCTTCCCGGGCTTGAAGTGTTTACATGTGTGTTCAGAAGCTAAATAAAAGTCTAGCTTGTACCTTTGATACCCCGCCTCCGACTCCCGTCTCTCGGCACTACAGTATTATTATATATTTTTGGGGATTTAGTAATAAAACCATCAAATACGAACAATAAGTAAGGGATAATTTGCAGCGAGGCGGTCATTATGGGTAAAAGAACACAGGCTGATCAGAGAGCCTGACGCGAAGCGGAGGGATCTTGATCTGCATGTTTTGCCGTTTGATGTCTATGTCTGGACCATTGCGTAAAAAGGAGGGTTTTCTGCCCCGTTACTTCTCCGCTGTTTCTTGTCCCAGTTCGAAAAGCAAACTGCATGCAGTTTGCAAATATATATATATATATGTTTACAGTTAAATCGACCAGACTTTTTTTCTGCAGATGTGAGCGTCCTTAACAACGGTCAATAAGTCCTTGACAGCGGTCTGTACTACTGGATTAACAACGTGTCACGTGTTCTGAATTGACCAATCAGAATCGAGTATTCAACTAAACCATGTAATAATACATTTTAATTTAGGGATTTTGACAGCTATCTGTCTTGTGTAAATTGTTTGAATAGTAACTGTTGTGTTAGAAAGAATATAAATTAGATTCGTGTGTGTGTGTGTGTGTGTGTGTGGTGTGTGTGTGTGTGTGTGGTGTGTGTGTGTGTGTGTGTGTGTGTGTGTGTGTGTGTGTGTGTGTGTGTGTGTGTGTGTGTGTGTGTGTGTGTGTGTGTGTGTGTGTGTGCGTGTGCGTGTGCGTGTGCGTGTGCGTGTGCGTGTGCGTGTGCGTGTGCGTGTGCGTGTGCGCGTGCGCGTGCATGCGTGTCAGCCTGTGCCCTGCAGTTTCTTAATGAGCGAAACATCTCTCACCTGGACTTGAAACCCTCAAAACATCCTTCTCAGCGGGTCCATCCTAAAACTGGCAGGTGATCACACACACACACACACACACACACACACATACACATACACATACACATACACAGATACATGAACTGAATAACTATTGTTGTATTAGTAGTAATGCTTATTACTTGGTCCCTATTTACAATTTCCCAAAAGATTGCACAAACAAATAAAGTAGTTTGTGCTTTTTTGTTTTGTTGCACGGGCCCAATGTTTGCTTCTAAAGCTACATATGTATTAAATCCCCTAAGCCATCATTGTCTTTATGTATACTTACACTCAACTGTATGTATTGTATGTAACACATGTTCACATATTAGTGTTTTTTTTTTACTCTTCTATGCAGATAGAATATTTTATTTTAGCCTTTTATTTCACATGTTTACTCATTTGTTATAATTATAGAAATATTTTAAAGCAATTTTTTTTGATTGGGTCTTTGTTTTTTACATATATATATTTTATTTTTAATTTGTTCTAATCTGGAGAAACTGTTACCAAACCTAACTCCCCTCGGAAGAAATAATGTACTGTTGGTCTGATAAACTGCATTTCCTCTCTGCTCTCTCCCAGACCTCCACAGCTCAGCCTTTAATTCAATCTCTAATTAAAGGCTAATTTAAACTCTGACTACTTTTAAATCCAGGCTGAAGACTTTTCTTTTTGCCTGCTGCTTTTAATTGATATTCATATCTCACACTGCACTGTAACTTTTATTCATGTACCTATGTTATTCTTGTTTTATTATCTTTGCTTTTAAATGCTATTTTATAATATGTTTCTTAATGTCTTTCATTTTTGTAAAGCACTTTGAATTGCCTTGTGTTGAAAAGTGCTATAAATACACTTGCCGTGTGTTAGAAAACTCTCACTGGTCTCCGGCTTGAGCTTCAATCTCAGGATCCATGTATTTGTGATCCTCTCCAGAATGGAAGTAGTCATCACATACAGAGCATCAACTAGTTCCTGAGCAGTGTCCTTCACATGCTGATATCCAAGAGAGGGAGTTACACAGTCACAAGATGGAGGAATAGAAAGTAGTATTCAATGTTTACTTCAGATTAGCTCCACGTCAGAAATGAGCATGCTTGATGTCTATCTCCATAGAGGCTGAATCATCATGTTAATCACATAGCTATCATATGCCTCAAACAGTCCTGATGCTCTTCTAGGTAATCACACATCCTGTCATGTTCACAGCTACAGTTGGGATACCTTTGTTATCACGTTACTCTCATGTTGGAAGAGGACATTCAGTATTTTCCCAACACCTTGCCTTGCCTCTACTGTTGGTGCCTCGTCTCAGACCTGTCACATTGAATCGTGTTTCCCTCTGTGATTTGCTCTCAGATTTTGGCTTTGCTCAGTACATGTCTCCGTGGGATGAGCAGAGTTCCCTGAGAGGCTCTCCGCTCTACATGGCTCCGGAGATGGTGTGCCGACGGCAGTACGACTCCAGAGTGGATCTGTGGTCCGTGGGCGTCATCCTCTACGGTCAGTAAGAGAAAACATGGATCACACGACGCCTCAAATATTCTGTTAGTTGTAATGCTACTTTGCAGAGATGGCAAAGTACACACATCCTTTACTCAAGTAGAAGTACAGATACTCGTGTTTAAAGATACTCTGGTGAAAGTAGAAGTACTGACTAAACTTCTTTACTCAAGTAAAAGTAAAGAGGCTTTGAAATGTACTTGAGTAAAAAGTACCCATAGCTAGCAGCTGTTTTAAAGAGTACCTGACCTCCCTTTATATCAATAGAACAATAATGTCATTGTTAGCTAATGAATGTTTCCATGCTGAACAACGGCAACATGACAACGTTTCCATTGGTCCCTCTTCTTTAGAGAAGACCAGGAAATGATGGATACACGGATCGTGTTCAAATCAATAGGCACGCAATGACTCTAAAGAATAATGATCACGCCACCAAACACACATTCAGACTAAAGGAACCAGCTGTTTGGAAAATGAGAGAAGTAGAAAGTTCAGGTATTTGTGTTCAACATGTAAGAAGTAGAAAGTACAGGTATTTGGGTTCAACATGTAAGAAGTAGAAAGTACAGGTATTTGGGTTCAACATGTAAGAAGTAGAAAGTACAGGTATTTGTGTTTCAACATGTTAGAAGTAGAAAGTACAGGTATTTGAGTTCAACATGTAAGAAGTAGAAAGTACAGGTATTTGAGTTCAACATGTAAGAAGTAGAAAGTACAGGTATTTGTGTTCAACATGTTAGAAGTAGAAAGTACAGGTATTTGAGTTCAACATGTAAGAGTAGAAAGTACAGATATTAGTGTTCAACATGTTAGAAGTAGAAAGTACAGGTATTTGAGTTCAACATGTAAGAAGTAGAAAGTACAGGTATTAGTGTTCAACATGTTAGAAGTAGAAAGTACAGGTATTTGGGTTCAACATGTAAGAAGTAGAAAGTAAAGGTATTTGTGTTCAACATGTAAGAAGTAGAAAGTACAGGTATTTGTGTTCAACATGTAAGAAGTAGAAAGTACAGGTATTTGGGTTCAACATGTAAGAAGTAGAAAGTACAGGTATTTGAGTTCAACATGTAAGAAGTAGAAAGTACAGGTATTTGTGTTCAAAATGTAAGAAGTAGAAAGTACAGGTATTTGAGTTCAACATGTAAGAAGTAGAAAGTACAGGTATTTGTGTTCAACATGTAAGAAGTAGAAAGTACAGGTATTTGGGTTCAACATGTAAGAAGTAGAAAGTACAGGTATTTGAGTTCAACATGTAAGAAGTAGAAAGTACAGGTATTTGTGTTCAAAATGTAAGAAGTAGAAAGTACAGGTATTTGTGTTCAACATGTAAGAAGTAGAAAGTACAGGTATTTGTGTT
The DNA here is from genome assembly GCA_028583405.1 of Pogonophryne albipinna. Lineage (NCBI taxonomy): Eukaryota > Metazoa > Chordata > Actinopteri > Perciformes > Artedidraconidae > Pogonophryne > Pogonophryne albipinna. Next base: position 42,147 of record JAPTMU010000524.1, on the reverse strand, counting down.
CAAAATGTAAGAAGTAGAAAGTACAGGTATTTGGGTTCAACATGTAAGAAGTAGAAAGTACAGGTATTTGAGTTCAACATGTAAGAAGTAGAAAGTACAGGTATTTGTGTTCAAAATGTAAGAAGTAGAAAGTACAGGTATTTGGGTTCAACATGTAAGAAGTAGAAAGTACAGGTATTTGAGTTCAACATGTAAGAAGTAGAAAGTACAGGTATTTGTGTTCAAAATGTAAGAAGTAGAAAGTACAGGTATTTGTGTTCAACATGTAAGAAGTAGAAAGTACAGGTATTTGTGTTCAAAATGTAAGAAGTAGAAAGTACAGGTATTTGAGTTCAACATGTAAGAAGTAGAAAGTACAGGTATTTGTGTTCAAAATGTAAGAAGTAGAAGTACAGGTATTTGTGTTCAACATGTAAGAAGTAGAAAGTACAGGTATTTGTGTTCAAAATGTAAGAAGTAGAAAGTACAGGTATTTGTGTTCAAAATGTAAGAAGTAGAAAGTACAGGTATTTGTGTTCAACATGTAAGAAGTAGAAAGTACAGGTATTTGTGTTCAAAATGTAAGAAGTAGAAAGTACAGGTATTTGTGTTCAACATGTAAGAAGTAGAAAGTACAGGTATTTGTGTTCAAAATGTAAGAAGTAGAAAGTACAGGTATTTGGGTTCAACATGTAAGAAGTAGAAAGTACAGGTATTTGAGTTCAACATGTAAGAAGTAGAAAGTACAGGTATTTGTGTTCAAAATGTAAGAAGTAGAAAGTACAGGTATTTGTGTTCAACATGTAAGAAGTAGAAAGTACAGGTATTTGTGTTCAAAATGTAAGAAGTAGAAAGTACAGGTATTTGAGTTCAACATGTAAGAAGTAGAAAGTACAGGTATTTGTGTTCAAAATGTAAGAAGTAGAAAGTACAGGTATTTGGGTTCAACATGTGAGAAGTAGAAAGTACAGGTATTTGAGTTCAACATGTAAGAAGTAGAAAGTACAGGTATTTGTGTTCAAAATGTAAGAAGTAGAAAGTACAGGTATTTGTGTTCAACATGTAAGAAGTAGAAAGTACAGGTATTTGTGTTCAAAATGTAAGAAGTAGAAAGTACAGGTATTGAGTTCAACATGTAAGAAGTAGAAAGTACAGGTATTTGTGTTCAACATGTAAGAAGTAGAAAGTACAGGTATTTGGGTTCAACATGTGAGAAGTAGAAAGTACAGGTATTTGGGTTCAACATGTAAGAAGTAGAAAGTACAGGTATTTGGGTTCAAAATCTAAGAAGTCAAAGTAAAAAGTCGTCAGAAAAATAAGTAGTGGAGTAAAGTACTGATACCAGAAACATGTACTTAAGTACAGTAACAAAGTATTTGTACTGAATAAAGTTATGCACATAATTTTAAAAGTAAACACAAATATAATTTAACATCTCAAAATAGCAAATAAAACGGAACAAAATATATACAAGTTGACCGTGAAAGATACACATTTGCCCCATTTACTGTGGTTCAGTAAAGGTTTGTTGTCACACGACAGTAATGCTCTGTGTGAGTAACAACGTACTATAGGAGTCATTTACAATTTCTCAACAAAGACCAACACGACTTAGTGCAAGAGATATTTAAGGTAGCCTAAATAAGATTATTATTTTAGTCAACTTTATTGTCAATCAAGTTTGTGTGTGCGCAGAGATCGAAATACCGTTTCCCACAATCCCGATTACAAAAACAAATATATATAAAAATATGTATAAAACATGTATATCCTATACAAAATCAACAGACACATTCATACACATGCACACATTAAGATAAAAACACAACAATCAATATATACAAAACAACAGTCACTTCAATATCTTTGGGAATGTACATTAGTTCCAGACTGTCCATAGCAGTGTAGAAAGTGTCTGGTTTTGAGTGTCGGAGTGTGCGTGGGGTCTCACTCTCTAGTTACAGGAAATGCATCACTTTTTGTTGGTGAAATCACTGCAGATGGATTGAACTTAACACCGTTTCTGTTCTTTTAGAGGCTCTTTTGGGCGAGCACCATTCGCATCAAGATCATACGCTGAACTGGAGGAGAAGATCCGGAGTAACCAACCTATTGAGGTCAGATTCGTGAAATTAATTAGTTATTTATTAGTGACATTTTGTTAATATTACGACGTACTCACTGTGCACCCTGGTGGTGTGAAATAAAGCTCCACCGTGCTACGTATTCCTCACTTGATACTCAAAATGTCACAAACTCTCATGTCATAATGAACTTTATTTAAAGAGCACTTTTCATACAACAGATGCACCATGAAGTGCAATAAAAAGCACATTTAAACAAGGCCAAAAAGACAAAAGACTTTGATATCAAGACTGGGGATATAGTAATACAATGACTACAATATATAAAAGAGAATGATTGAAGAACATAATGGGAGCTACATTCATTATAAGCCCAATTACATAAATAGACAGTCACGTGACATGGTACAAATATGTCATATGATGTCTATTATCTGTAAAGCACATTGCTTTTGGAAAAGGACTAGATGTCAGTTTGCCACTGCATCAAAGGTCAGAGTTACTCACTATTGGTATGAGACTATTAGAAAGTGTACACACACTAACAACGCCTGGGCATAAGAGAACTTAAATAATAAATAATATTTGATGAGGCACCTCAGTGAGCATGTTATTCTTGTAGTTACGTTGTTATTGCTCACACTGAACAACAGCTGTAATTAAAAACACATGACCCCTGACTCGTGAGTTTTCTCTCCCAGTATTTGTGAATCTTTGCCATTAAACCACTAGGTGGCAGACTTTCACACTTTACCCTCGTCCCCCTCAGGACTCAGTCACGATTCAGGTACCTTTATAAAGTTAAATGGAAAATCTGGGATAGAAATAAAATACTCTTTTGTCGACAGGCCGATACAACATTTACAATTATGACCTGTTATTAAGAAAAAAAATATCTCTACCATAAGTTGCATTTTTAAAAAGGCCCTATTCTGTTTTTGAGTCTTCCCTTCTCTGTAGTGTGTTCTGTAGGTTTTTAGTGCATGTAAATGGTCTGGGAAAGGCTAAAGTCCCTGCGTTATGGCCCTATAAATATTAATGTGTATGAAAACTCCCATGTAAAAATAAACATAACGGACTGCTTGAAACTAAAGTAATATCTGTGTCGCTGACATGACACTCTGACATAACACTCTGAAAGTGGCACTTGAACAAACTGGACTAACGAGTTACAGATATTTAACTCTAAATTGACATTACAGCTGATTGCATGCACACACAACCTGTGTATCATCTTTATAACAGTGGAAGATAACGGTATACTGTAAAAGATGGAGGGCTTTCACAACACTTGTCTCTCTTGTGTAGACTTGAGCTAAATGGATTAGCATATGGCTCATTACCCAGGGATTCACTCAAGAGTTTTAAGGTCATCTTTAGATTTTTCCTTGTGAGACTTGAAGGTCTTTGGCAACAATCCGCTGTCCTTTTCCCCGGGGATTGTCCTGTGGATTCACTGCAACATAATAAGGTCATGTTTTGTGCCTCAGCTGCCTCCCGGGGCCCGAGTATCCAAGAACTGCAGAGACCTTCTTCTGCGGCTGCTGGACAGAAACCCTGACTCCCGGATCACCTTTAAAGAGTTCTTCACGCACCCTTTTGTGGATATGGAGCACATGCCGAGTGCAGAAAGCCTTGTGAAAGCGGTGAGAAGAAAAAAGGAAGTGTACGCTGGTGGGAAGTAGTGGAGTACAAATACTTTGTTACTGTACTTCAGTACATTGTCCTGGTATCAGTACTTTAATCCACTACTTATTTTTCTGACGACCTTTTGCATTTTGAACACAAATACCTGTACTTTCTACTTCTTACATGTTGAACACAAATACCTGTACTTTCTACTTCTTACATGTTGAACACAAATACCTGTACGTTCTACTTCTTACATGTTGAACTCAAATACCTGTACGTTCTACTTCTTACATGTTGAACTCAAACACCTGTACGTTCTACTTCTTACATGTTGAACACAAATACCTGTACGTTCTACTTCTTACATGTTGAACCCAAATACCTGTACGTTCTACTTCTTACATGTTGAACTCAAACACCTGTACTTTCTACTTCTCACATGTTGAACTCAAATACCTGTACTTTCTACTTCTTACATGTTGAACTCAAATACCTGTACTTTCTACTTCTTACATGTTGAACACAAATACCTGTACTTTCTACTTCTTACATGTTGAACACAAATACCTGTACTTTCTACTTCTTACATGTTGAACACAAATACCTGTACTTTCTACTTCTCACATGTTGAACACAAATACCTGTACTTTCTACTTCTCACATGTTGAACTCAAATACCTGTACTTTCTACTTCTCACATGTTGAACTCAAATACCTGTACTTTCTACTTCTCTCATTTCCCAAACAGCTGGTTCCTTTAGTCTGAATGTGTTTGGTGGCGTGATCATTATTCTTTAGAGTCATTGCGTGCCTATTGATTTGAACACGATCCGTGTATCCATCATTTCCTGGTCTTCTCTAAAGAAGAGGGACCAATGGAAACGTTGTCATGTTGCCGTTGTTCAGCATGGAAACATTCATTAGCTAACAATGACATTATTGTTCTATTAATATAAAGGGAGGTCAGGTACTCTTTAAAACAGCTGCTAGTTATGGGTACTTTTTACTGAAGTACACTTCAAAGCCTCTTTACTTTGACTTGAGTAAAGAAGTTTAGTCAGTACTTCTACTTTCACCAGAGTATCTTTAAACACGAGTATCTGTACTTCTACTTGAGTAAAGGATGTGTGTACTTTTGCCCTCTCTGGCGCTGGCATGTGTGTCTATTCTCTACATGACCATGAATAATGTGTGTGTAATCGGCTGAGCACATGTTAGGTTTTCCCTTCACGCATGTCTGCGCTGACTTTTATCCACCCGGGAAAAACACTATGCATTATTTTATTTATTTATTTTTATTCTAACCTTTTATGCTTTAACCTTTTTTATGTTACCCATATTTTATTCAATATGCTCCTTAGATAACTTTTTTTTAATGTTATTTTCTCCTCATAGCATTGTGAAGCACCTTGAGATGATATTGTTTTTAAAGTGTGCTGTATAAAAGAAATGTTTATATTATTATTATTATTTTATTATTCAGGCTCTCACATAATTATATTTCTGTAAATATTGTCTTTATTTTTCATTTGATACAATAGTCTTAAATAGCTTTTATAATTGGTTTTGCTACGTTTTGATCTTTCTCTGTCTTTGCATGCACCCTTTCTACCAAAGCAAATTCAGTAGTTTAACAGCAACAGGGTGAGAATGAAAAACAGGACAGCACAGATTCATTTAGTGATGCCACTTCCTGTTTCCTGTCTTCAGAAGGCGATGGTGCTGCAGGCGGTTCAGAAGGACCAGGAGGGAGAGAGAGACGCCGCGCTCTGTCTCTACTGCAGCGCTTTGGAGCACTTTGTCCCCGCTATCCACTGTAAGAGCATCACTTCCTGTCTGTGGAGCATCACTTCCTGTCTGTGGTGCTTCACTTCCTGTCTGTAGTGCTTTAAATGTACCACACCACAGTTAACTGTCAAAGTGAAACCAAAACCAGAGGTGGAAGAAGCACTCGAGTAAAAGTAGAAGTACTCAGATCTTGTTCTTGAGTAAAAGTAGAAGTACTCAGATCTTGTACTTGAGTAAAAGTAGAAGTACTCAGGTCTTGTACTTGAGTAAAAGTAGAAGTACTCAGATCTTGTACTTGAGTAAAAGTAGAAGTACTCAGGTCTTGTACTTGAGTAAAAGTAGAAATACTCAGATCTTGTACTTGAGTAAAAGTAGAAGTACTCAGATCTTGTACTTGAGTAAAAGTAGAAGTACTCAGATCTTGTTCTTGAGTAAAAGTAGAAGTACTCAGATCTTGTACTTGAGTAAAAGTAGAAGTACTCAGGTCTTGTACTTGAGTAAAAGTAGAAGCACTGAGATCTTGTACTTGAGTAAAAGTAGAAGTACTCAGATCTTGTTCTTGAGTAAAAGTAGAAGTATTCAGATCTTGTACTTGAGTAAAAGTAGAAGTACTCAGATATTGTACTTGAGTAAAAGTAGAAGTACTCAGATATTGTACTTGAGTAAAAGTAGAAGTATTCAGATCTTGTACTTGTGTAACAGTAGAAGTATTCAGATATTGTACTTGAGTAACAGTAGAAGTACTCAGATGTTGTACTTGAGTAAAAGTAGAAGTACTCTGATCTTGTACTTGAGTAAAATTAGAAGTACTCAGGTCTTGTACTTGAGTAAAAGTAGAAGTACTCAGATGTTGTACTTGAGTAAAAGTAGAAGTACTCTGATCTTGTACTTGAGTAAAAGTAGAAGTACTCAGGTCTTGTACTTGAGTAAAAGTAGAAGTACTCAGATCGTGTACTTGAGTAAAAGTAGAAGTACTCAGGTCTTGTACTTGAGTGAAAGTAGAAGTACTCAGGTCTTGTACTTGAGTAAAAGTAGAAGTACTCAGATCTTATACTTGAGTAAAAGTAGAAGTACTCAGATCTTGTTCTTGAGTAAAAGTAGAAGTACTCAGATCTTGTACTTGAGTTAAAGTAGAAGCACTCAGATCTTGTACTTGAGTAAAAGTAGAAGTACTCAGATCTTGTTCTTGAGTAAAAGTAGAAGTACTCAGATCTTGTTCTTGAGTAAAAGTAGAAGTACTCAGATCTTGTTCTTGAGTTAAAGTAGAAGTACTCAGATCTTGTACTTGAGTAAAAGTAGAAGTACCAGAGTGTAGGAATACTCTGTTACAGTAAAAGTCCTGCATTCAAAATGTTCCTCAAGTGAAAGTAGAAAAGTATTATCATCAAAATATAGTGAAAGACAGTGAAAGTAGTCGTTGTGCAGATTGGTCCATTTCAGAATAATATATATGATATGTTTTATAATGATTGATCATGAAAGTGTTCTCAAAGCTGGTAAAGGTGCAGCTAGTCTGAATGACTTTGTAGACTGCAGGGTAGCTGGTGGATTTACTCCAGGTGGAACTAAAGTCTGATTTAACACTTGATTATATTTCACATCATTCATCCAGATCTGTGAAGTAACTAAAGGTATTAAATACATGTAGTGGAGTAAAAGTACACAATTTATCTCTGAACTGTAGAGGAGTAGAAGTACACAGGAGCAAAACATTTGAATACTCAAGTACAAGTACCTACACAAATGGTTATTAAGTAAATGTACTTAATTGCTTCCCACCACTGACCACGTCTTCTCTCCTCTGCAGACGAGACGGACCGACAGCGTAAAGAAACTCTCCGACAGAAGGTAGGTCTGAAACTCTCTCTCTTTCTCTCTCCTTTCTCTATTCTCAACTTATGTAAGTGACTGTCTCTCGTGTTAAAGGACACTCTGCAGCGGCAAAAATCATATCAAATATAAAACAGAAATAGAACTCAAAACAAAGTGCCGCTGAGACACCCGTCAGCGAATCTAACACATGGGTTTGAAAAAGGTCATCGTGTGCATTTTATTTTCTTGATACCAGAATATACAAGTACAACAGTTTGTTTTTCTATTTTCTTGCCTCGTGCATGGTACAAAAACCTACCGGGTCCCTCCCCATAAACACCAGGTCTCCCATAACCTGCCTTCTCAAAACAAAAGCATAAGACAACTTATTTGATCAACTTCAATAACACTCGAAGGAAAGGAAGATTTACTAAATAAAATAAATGGATAAGTATTAAATAGTATAAGTCCGTATATGGCTCCGTCACTCAGATCTTCCAATATTTCACTTTTTAGAAGAATGCATTACAAGAAAACTGGGATGCTTCTTTCGCCCCCCAAACATTTGATCTTAGAACAGCAACCTCAATTGGAGTTTTTAAAAGTAAATGAAAGGATGCACATCCTTTTCATTTACTTTTAAAAACTCCAATTGAGGTTGCTGTTCTAAGATCAAATGTTTGGGGGCGAAAGAAGCATCCCCAGTTTTCTTGTAATGCATTCTTCTAAAAAGTGAAATATTGGAAGATCTGAGTGACGGAGCCATATACGGACTTATACTATTTAATACTTATCCATTTATTTTATTTAGTAAATCTTCCTTTCCTTCGAGTGTTATTGAAGTTGATCAAATAAGTTGTCTTATGCTTTTGTTTTGAGAAGGCAGGTTATGGGAGACCTGGTGTTTATGGGGAGGGACCCGGTAGGTTTTTGTACCATGCACGAGGCAAGAAAATAGAAAAACAAACTGTTGTACTTGTATATTCTGGTATCAAAAAATAAAATGCACACGATGACCTTTTTCAAACCCATGTGTTAGATTCGCTGACGGGTGTCTCAGCGGCACTTTGTTTTGAGTTCTATTTCTGTTTTATATTTGATATGATTTTTGCCGCTGCAGAGTGTCCTTTAACACGAGAGACAGTCACTTACATAAGTTGAGAATAGAGAAAGGAGAGAGAAAGAGAGAGAGTTTCAGACCTACCTTCTGTCGGAGAGTTTCTTTACGCTGTCGGTCCGTCTCGTCTGCAGAGGAGAGAAGACGTGGTCAGTGGTGGGAAGCAATTAAGTACATTTACTTAATAACCATTTGTGTAGGTACTTGTACTTGAGTATTCAAATGTTTTGCTCCTGTGTACTTCTACTCCTCTACAGTTCAGAGGTAAATTGTACTTTTACTCCACTACATGTATTTAATACCTTTAGTTACTTCACAGATCTGGATGAATGATGTGAAATATAATCAAGTGTTAATCAGACTTTAGTTCCACCTGGAGTAAATCCACCAGCTACCCTGCAGTCTACAAAGTCATTCAGACTAGCTGCACCTTCACCAGCTTTGAGAACACTTTCATGATCAATCATTATAAAACATATCATATATATTATTCTGAAATGGACCAATCTGCACAACGACTACTTTTACTGTCTTTCACTATATTTTGATGAGAATACTTTTCTACTTTCACTTGAGGAACATTTTGAATGCAGGACTTTTACTGTAACAGAGTATTCCTACACTCTGGTACTTCTACTTTTACTCAAGTACAAGATCTGAGTACTTCTACTTTTACTCAAGTACAAGATCTGAGTACTTCTACTTTTACTCAAGTACAAGATCTGAGTACTTCTACTTTTACTCAAGTACAAGATCTGAGTACTTCTACTTTTACTCAAGTACAAGATCTGAGTACTTCTACTTTTACTCAAGTACAAGATCTGAGTACTTCTACTTTTACTCAAGTACAAGATCTGAGTACTTCTACTTTTACTCAAGTACAAATCTGAGTACTTCTACTTTTACTCAAGTACAAGATCTGAGTACTTCTACTTTTACTCAAGTACAAGATCTGAGTACTTCTACTTTTACTCAAGTACAAGATCTGAGTACTTCTACTTTTACTCAAGTACAAGATCTGAGTACTTCTACTTTTACTCAAGTACAAGATCTGAGTACTTCTACTTTTACTCAAGTACAAGATCTGAGTACTTCTACTTTTACTCAAGTACAAGATCTGAGTACTTCTACTTTTACTCAAGTACAAGATCTGAGTACTTCTACTTTTACTCAAGTACAAGATCTGAGTACTTCTACTTTTACTCAAGTACAAGATCTGAGTACTTCTACTTTTACTCAAGTACAAGATCTGAGTACTTCTACTTTTACTCAAGTACAAGATCTGAGTACTTCTACTTTTACTCAAGTACAATCTGAGTACTTCTACTTTTACTCAAGTACAAGATCTGAGTACTTCTACTTTTACTCAAGTACAAGATCTGAGTACTTCTACTTTTACTCAAGTACAAGATCTGAGTACTTCTACTTTTACTCAAGTACAAGATCTGAGTACTTCTACTTTTACTCAAGTACAAGATCTGAGTACTTCTACTTTTACTCAAGTACAAGATCTGAGTACTTCTACTTTTACTCAAGTACAAGATCTGAGTACTTCTACTTTTACTCAAGTACAAGATCTGAGTACTTCTACTTTTACTCAAGTACAAGATCTGAGTACTTCTACTTTTACTCAAGTACAAGATCTGAGTACTTCTACTTTTACTCAAGTACAAGATCTGAGTACTTCTACTTTTACTCAAGTACAAGATCTGAGTACTTCTACTTTTACTCAAGACAAGATCTGAGTACTTCTACTTTTACTCGAGTGCTTCTTCCACCTCTGGTTTTGGTTTCACTTTGACAGTTAACTGTGGTGTGGTACATTTAAAGCACTACAGACAGGAAGTGAAGCACCACAGACAGGAAGTGATGCTCCACAGACAGGAAGTGATGCTCTTACAGTGGATAGCGGGGACAAAGTGCTCCAAAGCGCTGCAGTAGAGACAGAGCGCGGCGTCTCTCTCTCCCTCCTGGTCCTTCTGAACCGCCTGCAGCACCATCGCCTTCTGAAGACAGGAAACAGGAAGTGGCATCACTAAATGAATCTGTGCTGTCCTGTTTTTCATTCTCACCCTGTTGCTGTTAAACTACTGAATTTGCTTTGGTAGAAAGGGTGCATGCAAAGACAGAGAAAGATCAAAACGTAGCAAAACCAATTATAAAAGCTATTTAAGACTATTGTATCAAATGAAAAATAAAGACAATATTTACAGAAATATAATTATGTGAGAGCCTGAATAATAAAAATAATAATAATAATAAAACATTTCTTTTATACAGCACACTTTAAAAACAATATCATCTCAAGGTGCTTCACAATGCTATGAGGAGAAAATAAATTAAAAAAAAGTTATCTAAGGAGCATATTGAATAAAATATGGTAACATAAAAAAGGTTAAAGCATAAAAGGTTAGAATAAAAATAAATAAATAAAATAATGCATAGTGTTTTTCCCGGGTGGATAAAAGTCAGCGCAGACATGCGTGAAGGGAAAACCTAACATGTGCTCAGCCGATTACACACACATTATTCATGGTCATGTAGAGAATAGACACACATGCCAGCGCCAGAGAGGGCAAAAGTACACACATCCTTTACTCAAGTAGAAGTACAGATACTCGTGTTTAAAGATACTCTGGTGAAAGTAGAAGTACTGACTAAACTTCTTTACTCAAGTCAAAGTAAAGAGGCTTTGAAGTGTACTTCAGTAAAAAGTACCCATAACTAGCAGCTGTTTTAAAGAGTACCTGACCTCCCTTTATATTAATAGAACAATAATGTCATTGTTAGCTAATGAATGTTTCCATGCTGAACAACGGCAACATGACAACGTTTCCATTGGTCCCTCTTCTTTAGAGAAGACCAGGAAATGATGGATACACGGATCGTGTTCAAATCAATAGGCACGCAATGACTCTAAAGAATAATGATCACGCCACCAAACACATTCAGACTAAAGGAACCAGCTGTTTGGGAAATGAGAGAAGTAGAAAGTACAGGTATTTGAGTTCAACATGTGAGAAGTAGAAAGTACAGGTATTTGAGTTCAACATGTGAGAAGTAGAAAGTACAGGTATTTGTGTTCAACATGTGAGAAGTAGAAAGTACAGGTATTTGTGTTCAACATGTAAGAAGTAGAAAGTACAGGTATTTGTGTTCAACATGTAAGAAGTAGAAAGTACAGGTATTTGTGTTCAACATGTAAGAAGTAGAAAGTACAGGTATTTGAGTTCAACATGTAAGAAGTAGAAAGTACAGGTATTTGAGTTCAACATGTGAGAAGTAGAAAGTACAGGTGTTTGAGTTCAACATGTAAGAAGTAGAACGTACAGGTATTTGGGTTCAACATGTAAGAAGTAGAACGTACAGGTATTTGTGTTCAACATGTAAGAAGTAGAACGTACAGGTGTTTGAGTTCAACATGTAAGAAGTAGAACGTACAGGTATTTGAGTTCAACATGTAAGAAGTAGAACGTACAGGTATTTGTGTTCAACATGTAAGAAGTAGAAAGTACAGGTATTTGTGTTCAACATGTAAGAAGTAGAAAGTACAGGTATTTGTGTTCAAAATGCAAAAGGTCGTCAGAAAAATAAGTAGTGGATTAAAGTACTGATACCAGGACAATGTACTGAAGTACAGTAACAAAGTATTTGTACTCCACTACTTCCCACCAGCGTACACTTCCTTTTTTCTTCTCACCGCTTTCACAAGGCTTTCTGCACTCGGCATGTGCTCCATATCCACAAAAGGGTGCGTGAAGAACTCTTTAAAGGTGACCGGGAGTCAGGGTTTCTGTCCAGCAGCCGCAGAAGAAGGTCTCTGCAGTTCTTGGATACTCGGGCCCCGGGAGGCAGCTGAGGCACAAAACATGACCTTATTATGTTGCAGTGAATCCACAGGACAATCCCCGGGGAAAAGGACAGCGGATTGTTGCCAAAGACCTTCAAGTCTCACAAGGAAAATCTAAGATGACCTTAAAACTCTTGAGTGAATCCCTGGGTAATGAGCCATATGCTAATCCATTTAGCTCAAGTCTACACAAGAGAGACAAGTGTTGTGAAAGCCCTCCATCTTTTACAGTATACCGTTATCTTCCACTGTTATAAAGATGATACACAGGTTGTGTGTGCATGCAATCAGCTGTAATGTCAATTTAGAGTTAAATATCTGTAACTCGTTAGTCCAGTTTGTTCAAGTGCCACTTTCAGAGTGTTATGTCAGAGTGTCATGTCAGCGACACAGATATTACTTTAGTTTCAAGCAGTCCGTTATGTTTATTTTTACATGGGAGTTTTCATACACATTAATATTTATAGGGCCATAACGCAGGGACTTTAGCCTTCCAGACCATTTACATGCACTAAAACCTACAGAACACACTACAGAGAAGGGAAGACTCAAAAACAGAATAGGGCCTTTTTAAAATGCAACTTATGGTAGAGATATTTTTTTTTCTTAATAACAGGTCATAATTGTAAATGTTGTATCGGCCTGTCGACAAAAGAGTATTTTATTTATCCCAGATTTTCCATTTAACTTTTAAAGGTACCTGAATCGTGACTGAGTCCTGAGGGGACGAGGGTAAAGTGTGAAAGTCTGCCACCTAGTGGTTTAATGGCAAAGATTCACAAATACTGGGAGAGAAAACTCACGAGTCAGGGGTCATGTGTTTTTAATTACAGCTGTTGTTCAGTGTGAGCAATAACAACGTAACTACAAGAATAACATGCTCACTGAGGTGCCTCATCAAATATTATTTATTATTTAAGTTCTCTATGCCCAGGCGTTGTTAGTGTGTGTACACTTTCTAATAGTCTCATACCAATAGTGAGTAACTCTGACCTTTGATGCAGTGGCAAACTGACATCTAGTCCTTTTCCAAAAGCAATGTGCTTTACAGATAATAGACATCATATGACATATTTGTACCATGTCACGTGACTGTCTATTTATGTAATTGGGCTTATAATGAATGTAGCTCCCATTATGTTCTTCAATCATTCTCTTTTATATATTGTAGTCATTGTATTACTATATCCCCGTCTTGATATCAAAGTCTTTTGTCTTTTTGGCCTTGTTTAAATGTGCTTTTTATTGCACTTCATGGTGCATCTGTTGTATGAAAAGTGCTCTTTAAATAAAGTTCATTATGACATGAGAGTTTGTGACATTTTGAGTATCAAGTGAGGAATACGTAGCACGGTGGAGCTTTATTTCACACACCAGGGTGCACAGTGAGTACGTCGTAATATTAACAAAATGTCACTAATAATAACTAATTAATTTCACGAATCTGACCTCAATAGGTTGGTTACTCCGGATCTTCTCCTCCAGTTCAGCGTATGATCTTGATGCGAATGGTGCTCGCCCAAAAAGAGCCTCTAAAAGAACAGAAACGGTGTTAAGTTCAATCCATCTGCAGTGATTTCACCAACAAAAAGTGATGCATTTCCTGTAACAGAGAGTGAGACCCACGCACACTCCGACACTCAAAACCAGACACTTTCTACACTGCTATGGACAGTCTGGAACTAATGTACATTCCCAAAGATATTGAAGTGACTGTTGTTTTGTATATATTGATTGTTGTGTTTTTATCTTAAGTGTGCATGTGTATGAATGTGTCTGTTTGATTTTGTATAGGATATACATGTTTATACATATTTTTATATATATTTGTTTTTGTAATCGGATTGTGGGAAACGGTATTTCGATCTCTGCGCACACACAAACTTGATTGACAATAAAGTTGACTAAAATAATAATCTTATTTAGGCTACCTTAAATATCTCTTGCACTAAGTCGTGTTGGTCTTTGTTGAGAAATTGTAAATGACTCCTATGTACGTTGTTACTCACACAGAGCATTACTGTCGTGTGACAACAAACCTTTACTGAACCCAGTAAATGGGCAAATGTGTATCTTTCACGGTCAACTTTGTATATTTTTGTTCCGTTTTATTTGCTATTTTGAGATGTTAAATTATATTTGTGTTACTTTTAAAATTATGTGCATAACTTTATTCAGTACAAATACTTGTTTTACTGTACTTAAGTACATGTTTCTGGTATCAGTACTTTACTCCACTACTTATTTTTCTGACGACTTTTTACTTTGACTTCTTAGATTTGAACCCAAATACCTGTACTTTCTACTTCTTACATGTTGAACCCAAATACCTGTACTTTCTACTTCTCACATGTTGAACCCAAATACCTGTACTTTCTACTTCTTACATGTTGAACACAAATACCTGTACTTTCTACTTCTTACATGTTGAACTCAAATACCTGTACTTTCTACTTCTTACATTTTGAACACAAATACCTGTACTTTCTACTTCTTACATGTTGAACACAAATACCTGTACTTTCTACTTCTTACATTTTGAACACAAATACCTGTACTTTCTACTTCTTACATGTTGAACTCAAATACCTGTACTTTCTACTTCTCACATGTTGAACCCAAATACCTGTACTTTCTACTTCTTACATTTTGAACACAAATACCTGTACTTTCTACTTCTTACATGTTGAACTCAAATACCTGTACTTTCTACTTCTTACATTTTGAACACAAATACCTGTACTTTCTACTTCTTACATGTTGACACAAATACCTGTACTTTCTACTTCTTACATTTTGAACACAAATACCTGTACTTTCTACTTCTTACATGTTGAACTCAAATACCTGTACTTTCTACTTCTTACATGTTGAACCCAAATACCTGTACTTTCTACTTCTTACATTTTGAACACAAATACCTGTACTTTCTACTTCTTACATGTTGAACACAAATAACTGTACTTTCTACTTCTTACATTTTGAACCAAATACCTGTACTTTCTACTTCTTACATGTTGAACACAAATACCTGTACTTTCTACTTCTTACATTTTGAACACAAAACCTGTACTTTCTACTTCTTACATTTTGAACACAAATACCTGTACTTTCTACTTCTTACATGTTGAACACAAATACCTGTACTTTCTACTTCTTACATTTTGAACACAAATACCTGTACTTTCTACTTCTTACATGTTGAACTCAAATACCTGTACTTTCTACTTCTTACATTTTGAACACAAATACCTGTACTTTCTACTTCTTACATGTTGAACACAAATACCTGTACTTTCTACTTCTTACATTTTGAACACAAATACCTGTACTTTCTACTTCTTACATGTTGAACTCAAATACCTGTACTTTCTACTTCTTACATGTTGAACCAAATACCTGTACTTTCTACTTCTTACATTTTGAACACAAATACCTGTACTTTCTACTTCTTACATGTTGAACTCAAATACCTGTACTTTCTACTTCTTACATGTTGAACCCAAATACCTGTACTTTCTACTTCTTACATTTTGAACACAAATACCTGTACTTTCTACTTCTTACATGTTGAACACAAATACCTGTACTTTCTACTTCTTACATTTTGAACACAAATACCTGTACTTTCTACTTCTTACATGTTGAACTCAAATACCTGTACTTTCTACTTCTTACATGTTGAACCCAAATACCTGTACTTTCTACTTCTTACATGTTGAACACAAATACCTGTACTTTCTACTTCTACATGTTGAACTCAAATACCTGTACTTTCTACTTCTTACATTTTGAACACAAATACCTGTACTTTCTACTTCTTACATGTTGAACTCAAATACCTGTACTTTCTACTTCTTACATGTTGAACCAAATACCTGTACTTTCTACTTCTTACATGTTGAACACAAATACCTGTACTTTCTACTTCTTACATGTTGAACACAAATACCTTTACTTTCTACTTCTTACATGTTGAACCCAAATACCTGTACTTTCTACTTCTAACATGTTGAACACTAATACCTGTACTTTCTACTTCTTACATGTTGAACTCAAATACCTGTACTTTCTACTTCTAACATGTTGAACACTAATATCTGTACTTTCTACTTCTTACATGTTGAACTCAAATACCTGTACTTTCTACTTCTAACATGTTGAACACAAATACCTGTACTTTCTACTTCTTACATGTTGAACTCAAATACCTGTACTTTCTACTTCTTACATGTTGAACTCAAATACCTGTACTTTCTACTTCTAACATGTTGAACAAATACCTGTACTTTCTACTTCTTACATGTTGAACCCAAATACCTGTACTTTCTACTTCTTACATGTTGAACCAAATACCTGTACTTTCTACTTCTTACATGTTGAACACAAATACCTGAACTTTCTACTTCTCTCATTTTCCAAACAGCTGGTTCCTTTAGTCTGAATGTGTGTTTGGTGGCGTGATCATTATTCTTTAGAGTCATTGCGTGCCTATTGATTTGAACACGATCCGTGTATCCATCATTTCCTGGTCTTCTCTAAAGAATAGGGACCAATGGAAACGTTGTCATGTTGCCGTTGTTCAGCATGGAAACATTCATTAGCTAACAATGACATTATTGTTCTATTGATATAAAGGGAGGTCAGGTACTCTTTAAAACAGCTGCTAGCTATGGGTACTTTTTACTCAAGTACATTTCAAAGCCTCTTTACTTTTACTTGAGTAAAGAAGTTTAGTCAGTACTTCTACTTTCACCAGAGTATCTTTAAACACGAGTATCTGTACTTCTACTTGAGTAAAGGATGTGTGTACTTGCCATCTCTGCAAAGTAGCATTACAACTAACAGAATATTTGAGGCGTCGTGTGATCCATGTTTTCTCTTACTGACCGTAGAGGATGACGCCCACGGACCACAGATCCACTCTGGAGTCGTACTGCCGTCGGCACACCATCTCCGGAGCCATGTAGAGCGAGAGCCTCTCAGGAACTCTGCTCATCCCACGGAGACATGTACTGAGCAAAGCCAAAATCTGAGAGCAAATCACAGAGGGAAACACGATTCAATGTGACAGGTCTGAGACGAGGCACCAACAGTAGAGGCAAGGCAAGGTGTTGGGAAAATACTGAATGTCCTCTTCCAACATGAGAGTAACGTGATAACAAAGGTATCCCAACTGTAGCTGTGAACATGACAGGATGTGTGATTACCTAGAAGAGCATCAGGACTGTTTGAGGCTATGATAGCTATGTGATTAACATGATGATTCAGCCTCTATGGAGATAGACATCAAGCATGCTCATTTCTGACGTGGAGCTAATCTGAAGTAAACATTGAATACTACTTTCTATTCCTCCATCTTGTGACTGTGTAACTCCCTCTCTTGGATCAGCATGTGAAGGACACTGCTCAGGAACTAGTTGATGCTCTGTATGTGATGACTACTTCCATTCTGGAGAGGATCACAAATACATGGATCCTGAGATTGAAGCTCAAGCCGGAGACCAGTGAGAGTTTTCTAACACACGGCAAGTGTATTTATAGCACTTTTCAACACAAGGCAATTCAAAGTGCTTTACAAAAATGAAAGACATTAAGAAACATATTATAAAATAGCATTTAAAAGCAAAGATAATAAAACAAGAATAACATAGGTACATGAATAAAAGTTACAGTGCAGTGTGAGATATGATATCAATTAAAAGCAGCAAAAGAAAAGTCTTCAGCCTGGATTTAAAGTAGTCAGAGTTTAAATTAGCCTTTAATTAGAGATTGAATTAAAGGCTGAGCTGTGGAGTCTGGGAGAGAGCAGAGGAAATGCAGTTTATCAGACCAACAGTACATTATTTCTTCCGAGGGGAGTTAGGTTTGGTAACAGTTTCTCCAGATTAGAACAAATTAAAAATAAAATATATATATGTAAAAACAAAGACCCAATCAAAAAAAATTGCTTTAAAATATTTCTATAATTATAACAAATGAGTAAACATGTGAAATAAAAGGCTAAAATAAAATATTCTATCGGCATAGAAGAGTAAAAAAAAACACTAATATGTGAACATGTGTTACATACAATCATACAGTTGAGTGTAAGTATACATAAAGACAATGATGGCTTAGGGATTTAATACATATGTAGCTTTAGAAGCAAACATTGGGCCCGTGCAACAAAACAAAAAAGCACAAACTACTTTATTTGTTTGTGCAATCTTTTGGGGAAATTGTAAATAGGGACCAAGTAATAAGCATTACTACTAATACAACAATAGTTATTCAGTTCATGTATCTGTGTATGTGTATGTGTATGTGTATGTGTGTGTGTGTGTGATCACCTGCCAGTTTTAGGATGGACCCGCTGAGAAGGATGTTTTGAGGTTTCAAGTCCAGGTGAGAGATGTTTCGCTCATTAAGAAACTGCAGGGCACAGGCTGACACGCATGCACACACACACACACACCACACACACACACACACACACACACACACACACACACACACACCACACACACACACACACACACACACACCACACACACACACACACACACACACACACACACACACACACACACACACACACACACACAAACACACACACACACACACACACACACACACACACACACACACACACACACACACACACACACACACACACACACACACACACACACATACACACACACACACACACACACACACACCACACACAACCACACACACAAACACACACACACACACACACACACACACAACACACACACACACACACACACACACACACACGTGAATCTAATTTATATTCTTTCTAACACAACAGTTACTATTCAAACAATTTACACAAGACAGATAGCTGTCAAAATCCCTAAATTAAAATGTATTATTACATGGTTTAGTTGAATACTCGATTCTGATTGGTCAATTCAGAACACGTGACACGTTGTTAATCCAGTAGTACAGACCGCTGTCAAGGACTTATTGACCGTTGTTAAGGACACTCACATCTGCAGAGAAAAGTCTGGTCGATTTAACTGTATACATATATATATATATATATATATTTGCAAACTGCATGCAGTTTGCTTTTCGAACTGGGACAAGAAAACAGCGGAGAAGTAACGGGGCAGAAACCCTCCTTTTTACGCAATGGTCCAGACATAGACATCAAACGGCAAAACATGCAGATCAAGATCCCTCCGCTTCGCGTCAGGCTCTCTGATCAGCCTGTGTTCTTTTACCATAATGACCGCCTCGCTGCAAATTATCCCTTACTTATTGTTCGTATTTGATGGTTTATTACTAATATCCCCAAAATATATAATAATACTGTAGTGCCGAGAGACGGGAGTCGGAGGCGGGGTATCAAAGGTACAAGCTAGACTTTTATTTAGCATCTGAACACACATGTAAACAACTTCATGCCCGGGAAGCGAAGACCGGGGAAACAGGAAGTCCGGCTCACTCAAATGTCCGTGCGGAACAATACCCCAACCCATAGATCCGTGGGTGAATAATGTCAATCACCACACAAGCCCCCCAGTATTCATCCTCAAAATACCACCCGACCCCGCGCGTACGGACCACAGGGGCCGAGGAGGGCGGGGCCGCAGGCGAGGGCAGGGGCGCCAACGAGGGCATCCCCACAGGGGGCGGGCATGGGAGGGCGGCCCCGACGTGGGGGCAGAGCCAACTCCAACGGCCTGGAAATGTCCACGTGAGCAGGCTTAATCCGATCAACGGACACAGTCTCAGGCCTGCCACCAACGTCCACCACCAGGCTCTTGTCCCCGTGACGTATGACCCTGAACGGACCGTCGTAAGGGGGCCAGGGGACCGCGGTGGGCGTCGTGGCGAATAAAAACGAAATCTGCCGACCGTAATCCGGGGGACACCCGGAAAGCTGGGTTGCTGTGCTGACGTGGGGACGGGCGTGAATGTCCCGGCGGTCTCCAGCAGGGAGGAGCGCTGCCCGGCGCAGACCAGGGCACAGTGGGGCCCCGTAGCGTCTGGCCATAGACGAGCTCCGCCGACGAGGACTGCAGGTCTTCTTTGGGGGCACACCTGAGGCCGAGCATAACCCACGGGAGCTTATCCACCCAGTTGCCGTCTGTCAAGCCGGCACGCAGTGACGCCTTCATGGACCGGTGAAACCGCTCACACAATCCGTTAGCCTGGGGGTGATATGCGGTGGTGCGGTGCAGCTTGACCCCCAAACCCACAGCAACAGCGTTCCACAGCTCCGAGGTGAACTGAGAACCGCGGTCAGAGGAGAGGTCAGACGGGGTCCCGAAGCGCGCCACCCACGTGCCGATGAAAGCGCGGGCGACGTCGGAAGCTGATGTCGAGGCGAGGGGAACGGCCTCGGGCCAGCGGGTCGTCCTGTCCACCATCGTAAAAGGTAGGTGAAACCGTGAGAGGGGGGAAGCGGACCTACGAGGTCGACATTGACATGGTCAAACCTCCTCTCAGGAACCGCAAAAAGTTCAAAAGGGGCCCTAGTATGGCGGTGGACTTTGGCCCGTTGACAGGCCACGCACGAGTCGACCCAGGACCTCACGTCCTTCTTAAGCCCCTGCCACACGAACTTCTGCGACAACAACTTCACGGACGGCTTCCTACCGGGGTGGGAAAGATTGTGAACCGCCTCAAAAACGGGTCGACGCCAGTCCGCAGGGACCAGCGGTCGAGGCTGGCCCGTGGAGACGTCACACCACAGCTTTGCGCCAGAGTCACCGACCGTGACCTCCTCCAGGCGTAATCCCGTGACCGAGGCCTTGAGGGTCTGGACCCCGTGGTCAGAGGCCTGGTCAGCGCCCATGCGGAGGTAATCGAGGCCCAGCTGCACAGCTCCGATGACCGCTCTGGAGAGGCAGTCCGCGACCACGTTAGCCTTGCCAGCGATGTGTCGTATGTCCGTGGTGTACTCGGAGATGTACGAAAGCTGGCGTTGCTGTCGGGCGGACCACGGCTCGGCCACCTTGGACATGCAGAAGGTCAGTGGCTTGTGATCCACGAACGCCGCAAACTCCCGGCCTTCCAGCAGGAAACGGAAGTGGCGAACCGCCAAATAGAGACCAAGGAGTTCTCTGTCGAAAGCGCTGTAATTGCGCTCCCTGGGAGTCAACTGGCGGCTGAAAAAGGTGATGGGGGGGGGGGCCTTGTGAGACGGGTGAGCCAACATGGCGGCTTCGCTCAGGGCGGCTTTGGTGGCATCGAAACCGGCCTCCCTTTCAGCCGTCCAGTCTATGGCCTGACCGGGGGACTTGTCCTTGAGGGCCTCGTACAGCGGGTGCATGGTGTGGGCCGCCCGGCGGGTGAACTGGTGATAAAACGTCACCATCCCCAGGAACTCTCGGAGCGCCCGAGCTGTAGGCGGTCGTGGAAAGGCGGACACGGCCTCCACTTTCGACGGGAGGCTCCATCCTTGCTGATGAGATGCCTGAGGAAATGGATGGAGGACAACCCGAACTGACACTTCGCCGGGTTGAGAATCAGGCCGTGTTGGTTGAGCCTCGCGAAAAGGACACGGAGATGTGCCTGGTGCTCTTCAGAGGAGGAGCTGGCGACAAGGATGTCGTCTAAATAGACGAAGATGAATGGCCCGTCTCTGAGCGCTGAATCCATCAGCCGCTGAAAGGACTGAGCTGCGTTCTTAAGTCCAAACGGCATACGCAGGAACTCGAAAAGCCCGAACGGCGTAATCACCGCAGTTTTGGGGACGTCCGAGGGGTGCACCGGAACCTGGTGGTAGCCCCGCACCAGATCCATCTTGGAGAAGACCAACTTGCCCGCCAGGTGTGCAGAGAAGTCGGCGGTAGTCACCACACGGTCGCCAGCCACCGGCTGATTTAGGGACCATGTGGAGCCCAAGGGCCGTCTGAGCGGCGGATGATGCCCAGACGCTCCATGATGACGAACTCCGACTTGGCGACTGCCAGCATGTCAGGTTGACCAGTTGAGGCGCCGGGCCCTAGCGTAGACTGGGGCACCTTCAGTGTCAATGTGGTGCTCTACCCCGTGTTTGGGAGTGGCAGCGGAAAAAGGTGGGCTGCGTCAAGCCGGGAAACTCACTGAGAAGGTGCTGAAACTTGTCACCCTGTGAAAGTGAGCTGGAGAGCCCGCTGAATGACGCCTCGCCGCGGGTACATGCGAACGAGGCAAACGTCAGTGCGTCCACCAGGCGGCTGTTCTTGACGTCCACCAGCAGTCGGTGAGCGCACAGGAAGTCTGCGCCGAGGAGGGCGAAGGAGATGTCAGCCGTGACGAAATCCCACTTAAAGTTTTTCCTTGTACGATGTGAGGGTCTAAGGACAGAGGGTGTCGTTTTTCTCATACTGATATTCTGAACAATCTGTGCTATTGTATTTGCTGTAAAGTGTCTCTACTGTAGGCTAACTTTATTATATGTACAGCACTTTGGCTCGACCAAAAATCGTTTATAAATGTGCTATATAAATAAAACTTGATTTGATTTGATTTGATTTAAACCGCCAACCCCCGAAACGCAGGTCCACTGTCTTTGTGCCATAGGTGCGAATAGGGGTGTCGTTAGCGGACGTTAAAGGTGGGCCATGGCCCCCACCGGCGGCGTCCGCCACCGTAGCCGGCAGGAAGCTCCGCTGGGCTACTGTGTCACAAAGGAGTCTGAGACCAGAGAGGGTGTCCCTGATGAACAGGAGCCGGTTGGATGTGCCCACTCTCGCAGCCACTACCGAGCGCAGGCCTTGGCGTTTCCTGTTGCCTTGTAGGCACGTCCTCGCTTTCGCCCCGAAGCGTGCATGTAAGAACACAGGCCAGGGCTGGAGTCGCTGACGTCGGCTCCGGAGCTTCTGCTAGGTGAAATGCCTCTACCAGGGAAGGTGCCGCTGCGTGTCGGGGCCAGCACTCAGGGGCAACACGCTGGGTGGCCAGGAAGAACCGGTCAGCTTCTTCGGCTAAAGCGCGGGGCTCAGTAAAGCCGTGTTAGCGAGCACTGTCTGAACATGCGGCGGCATGTGCCGAAGAAACAGTTCTATGAACAAAAAATGGGGTTCTTCCGCATCTAGCAGGTTAAGCATCATTTCCATGTGGTCGGAAGGCTTGCTGTTCGCAAGCGATGAATAGCGAGCAGGCGTCTGGCCCGTTCCGACCGTGACAGCTCGAAAGTCTTTAGCAGGAAAGCCTTGAACACTGCATATTTATCCTGGGCAGGGGGAGATGTAATAAAGCCCACCGTCCGGGTCGCAGTGGAGCTTCCCAGTGCCGAAACGACATGGAAATAGCGTACTGCGTCATCAGTTACTCCGCGGAGGGCGAACTGAGCCTCCGTCTGGGCGAACCATGCAGCCGCAGATGTCTCCCAAAACTCCGGCAGTTTGAAAAAAACAGCGTTATTTGCCATGCTCGGTTCAGTCTCGGATCCTTCTACGAGACTTATGTCTGGGTCACCAATGTAGTGCAGAGAGACGGGAGTCGGAGGCGGGGTATCAAAGGTACAAGCTAGACTTTTATTTAGCATCTAAACACACATGTAAACACTTCAAGTCCGGGAAGCAAGACCGGGGGAAACAGGAAGTCTGGCTAACTCAAATGTCCGTGCGGAACAATACCCCAACCCATAGGTCTGTGGGTGAATAATGTCAATCACCACAACTAATTGATACCCAGAGAAGCTGCTAACTCACCGATTTGCTGCAGGAAGCGCCGGACCACAGTTTCAGGTAAAATCCTGCGACTTCGAATAAAGCACGACAGATCTCCACCAGAACACCACTCCAGGATCAGGTAAATATTCTCAGCATCCCACTGATCACAGAGGAGAGTTCAGACCATCAGGAGCATATTTAAATGTAGAAAGACTTTCATTTATTCTTGAAAATACACATATTATACTGAGTGATGTGTCCTGCAGGGCGATTCTAAATCAACATATAGCTTTAATGGATACAGATAGATAGACATCATTGTTTAAATGTTCAGGGTATAGGTTAATTAGCTCTTATGGTGGATTTATGTATATAGTTCCCGAACCCATCCCCCATTTGTTTTGTAGAAGCTACATCAAATCTAAAACATATAATAGCAAGGTCAGGAACAAACAGAGTTTCTGAGAGGCTGAGGTTCTGCATGGACTTTTCAGACGAGCTATCAAAAATATATGCTGAGATCCAAAGATGTGTTGAACAAAATCTTACTTTAATGAAAATGATCAACTTAGTATAACACACAAAAACAAATAATTATAATAATCTAGCTATCACAAAATCCCACATCTCACACACACATCAAACACAACTCACACACACCTCACCCATACCTTACACAACTCAGGCTGCAGCCACACGAGGACGGTAACGGTCATATCCGCTACAGTTCTCCATCATATAGACCAGGGATGGGCAACTTGGATGGTGGTGGGGGCCACATAATGTATGTACTGGCCACCAGGGGGCCGCAGATTCACTTGGAACACACACACACATAAATGCCATGTATTGTATGTAATTATTAACAAATATACTAAGTCTGACATCTTCATTGACATTTTACAATCTTTCAGGGAGCATCCTCTAATAAGCTCACAAAACAATAATCAGTACACAGAAATCTTATTTAATTTTTACAAGTGGCATGTTCGTATTGAACAGGTTATTTAACAGTGGAATAAAACTATTTTGGAAAGCACGGAAAATGTGTGTGCATCAAGATTAACCATTAAGATGACATAAACATGAAGTCATGAACACTACCCCATACATTAGTTGTCTAACTTGAACCTAAGACACTTGTAGCCTGTCTCTGCATTCCCCTTAGTCCACAATAAGGGGAATGTCAACACAGACACCTGTCAACCTGCACTCTGCTGTTCCTCAGCGCCGCTCCCCCTCCCTCCCGCTGAAATTATGAATGAAAAGCGTATAGTAATCATAGATAACACGGCAGGGTCCGTGACAGTTTGTTTTCATCTGATTTCAAATAAACAACGTCTTGGTTTTTAGAATATTAAACTTGTCTCGCCATATTCAGATGATAAATACAACTTTTAACTAATGTCTAACTAGCATAACTAATGCTTAACTAATAATAATAATAATAATAATAGCTTGGATTTATATAGCGCCTTTCATGTGACCCAAGGTCGCTTTACAGACTTGTAAAGGCATAACTACAAGCGGTAATTTAAAGGTGGGGTAGGTAAGTTTCAGAAACCGGCTCGAGATACACTTTTTGTTATATTCCATGGAATGCTCTTAACATCCCGATAGCAATGAATATCTGAAGTGCTTTGACAAAAAATCCATAAAAAATGTCATCTGTGGAAGCCGTAATACTGTAAAAAGTACAACCAATCCGTTTAGCCGGATTGCCGCCCTGTCTGTCAGCCTTCCATCTCTTGCACGCACAAATGTATCTCGTGCCCTCATTGGGCGTGCCGTCATTGGGCGTGCATTGCAGCAGTACTTCAATGACTCGCCAGCAACAGGCGGCCACTTTCACCAGTCTGCTGGCGTCATGTGCCCGTACATGTGTGTTGGAGGAGGTGCTCTGTAAGGAAGTCTGAAGGAAGGGGCGGATTCTTTTCGGCTGTGTACTTTCAAATTTAGTGCACTCGAGCCAGTTTCTGAAACTTACCTACCCCACCTTTAACGTCTCAGCAGGCATAACAACAGCCGGTTTTTCTTGTGAGTGTTTCCCCGGGAAACAAACACAATACACACAAACGCGTCACAGATTATTTGGCGGTATTTGGCTGCCGAACAAAATCATGTACGCAGCTCACGACGTAACTAGGAATCCAGTGGAGGCCCCCGGGCCGCCATTTGCCCATCCCTGATATCGACGGTTCGTCCACACGAGGCCGACATAGAAACGCAAAAAACGATATCGGTGGGTAGATCTGGGGCCGCAACACTGGGGGGGCAAACGGCTCCATGTTTACGCCTATACGATCCTTTCCTGATAACGATGAAGCAATCTCCCCACCTCTCCTGCTCAGAGATCAGCTGCTGGGCTCTCAGAAGAGGGGGAGGAAAAGAGAGGCTCCGTTTTTTATTCTTATATAGAGTCGTTATCAATTTGTTTTAAAGCTCAATAAATAACAAAGAAGACCTTTGACCGGCACTCCGCCTCTTCCAAGGGACGAGGGGACCGTGCGGCAGAGTTTCACTTTATATTCTAATTTTGTCCGGAAGATTTAAACTTTAACGGACATGCTGACCGTCGAAAAAAAACTGAAACTCTGCCGCACGGTCCCCTTGTCCCTGGGAAGAGGCGGAGAGGTGGGTGTTTGTCATCTGCTGGTGGACTACTGGAGAGATTTACAGCAGGAGCAAACGCTTGCCTCGGGAGGGAGAAAAAGAGCAGAGCGTCCACAGCGGAGAATAAACAGAAGGACAACCATGGCAACCATGCGCGGGAAGTCTTCTTCGCTGCTTTTGTGGCAGAAGTACAGCGCCACTTACAGACCCGGCATATGTACCACAGCGTCTCCAGCGCTTTCGAGCGGTCTTGTGTGAACGGACACGTTTCTGGTGCCTATTGCGTGTGGACGGAAGACTTTTTTGATATCGATTTCGGTTCGTTTGCGTTATCGTCCTCGTGTGGCTCCAGTCTCAGACTCCTCACACACATCTCACACACACAGCTCACACACCTCTCACAACTCAGACTCCTCACACACACCACACACACACGTCAAACACACCTCTCACACACACACACCTCAAACACACACACACACTATATTCACTATGAATGCCAACCATACCAACGTGACCCAACTAATGCAGTCCATAATTGATCCAGCTATAATAAGTAACAATATCATGAACATAGACCAACTCCAAAATATAGACAGTGAAAAAATGTATAGAATGTACGACAGACCTCTGGTAATCATGGCTTCTATATATAAATAAGTGTACCTGGAAGTCTTTGAGCTGCACGATGTGAGGGTGTCTCATGGTTTTGAGGATTTCTATCTCTGTGAGCAGGTTCTCTGTAGACACTCTGTTCAGAGACTTCTTGGAAACCACCTTCACCGCCACCACCTCCCGACTGTCGCCCTGCAACACCAACAAATACACTTTCATTACAACAAAACATGAAGTAGAAACTAGAGAGTAGAAATAAACAATACCAGAATTTAAACATCTCAAAATAGAATTAAAACAGCATTAAACTCTGAAAATAAAACCGAGGAACCAATTCGATTTAAGAGACTTTTTGAGAAAAAGTCAGAATTTTACGATTTTGAGAAAAAAGTCAGAATTTTGAGAAAAAGTCAGAATTTTGAGAAAAAGTCAGATTTTTTTAGAAAAAGTAAGAACTTTTGAGAAAAAGTCAGAACTTTTGAGAAAAAGTCAGAACTTTTGTTCTTTACAGGGAGATGGGGGACTTCTGTTTGCAATAAGCTCAATAATGTTCCTCACACACATAATAATATTCCAATTCTATTTCATTGTAAATACTGCAATGTTTTACTGTATTTTTTTACATGTTTTAATGTTATTATAGTTTTCTTAAAATAGTTCTCTATCTGTGTTTGTAATTGTTGTTTTACTTTTATGTATGCACCATGGCATCAAGTCAAATTCCTCGTACGTGTCAACCTACCTGGTAATAAACCTGATTCTGGTTCTGATAATGGTTCCTACGAAAATTATCTGTAGTCTGACACTACAGGTGTGTTAACAAATAGTAGGGAACTAGTGTGTTGGAGCTATATATTGATTTGTTATTTAATGGTTAATATATATTTTCTTGCTGTTTGGTTTCTAGTGAATGTACTATTACTTAGTGTAATTATTTAAGTTAATTAAAGTAATTATTTCTGCTTTTATTTAGAAGGGTAATTTGGGCACCTGGTGATTATTATATATTTGGGACAGGTGGTGGGATCGGTGCACCAGACGAGCATATGGTATTTTTACCAGGGAACAGAGGAAACGCTACAGGAGAACCACAGGAAAGGCACCAGTGGAACCATTGTTCTGTATGTTAGTGGGAATATGCAATAAATGGAAGAAAGGATATTCTGCCTGGACGTTCACTATTTTTGCTGCTACTATAATTGCTCTTTGCACTGCACTGTTAGTGTACAGTTTTATTATTATGCTGCTGTGTTTATTGTATTTTTGTAACTCTGGCACAACAATTTCCTTCGAGATAAATATATAATCCTATTTTATCTTATCTCATTAACCTGCGTAAGACTCACTTTATGGTGCTCAAGCGGCAGTTTTAAGTTCAGTTTTTCTATTTTATTTCTTTGATTAGCCGTGTGTACAAAAGTAAAAAGGGTGGCTTGCAATACAGTTTATTTTGTCTCTGAAAAAAGTGTCGCCCATGCCTCCGACTCTTCCACCAACTCACCTTCCTGTAGGCTTTGTAGACGGTGGCGTATGTGCCGCTGCCGAGACGCTCCGTGAGGATGAAGTCTGACAGTTTGGGAGGAGAAAAACTGCTGGAGCTGGAAGCCATGCTGACGACGGAAACATCCAATCAGGTCCACGCTGAAATGTAGAGTACAGTTGATACAAATGCAATTTATATACAAAATGACAGCCCAGGGGTAGACATTAAGGGCCAGTAGATTTTCATTACCACTGGCCCCACCATTGTAACCACTGGCCCGGAGCATTCGTCCAAAAAATCGACTCTAATAATGAAGAAAATTAACACATTTGTTGCAATAGTAATTTATGCACAAACTACATTACTACTTGTACTACAACATTTTAATCATCGGTTCTTCCTCCTTTTCCTCAATTGTTCATATTTGGTTTATTAAAATTATTATATTGTGGTCATTGTTAAAGAAAAAAAGGAGGGTGACATTTCTGCTATGAGTATTATTATTTTTATAATTCACGTTCTGCCTTCCTGTCATTATCAGGAGTTAGAAATGTAATGGCTATGTAATAGATTAGAACCTTCAGTATCCTAAACTGCTGGGACATTTCCCTGAAGCCAATACCTTTATATTTGTTCAACTCTTCACTTACTTGTCAGAATAGGTCGGCATTGATGTACAGAGCCGACAAAAGACCTTGTTTATATCGTCATATTGAAGCCAACTCCATCAAGCCAGTGTGGCTGAAATGTTCTCTCCCTCTTCTTCTCATACTCCCCGTCACTCTCCTTTAAATCCACCGGTGACTTTCTTTTATTTAAAGATTGTTTTTTGCCAGGCGCTTGGCCGGTTACCGCTGGTTTAAAATCATTTTGGCGAATGGTTAGGTGGCGAGAAAGTCTGTAGTGAACGAGCACGGGAGCCTGCAAAAACAGCTGTTTGCTTTTCACCCAACAACCTCCTCACGAAACGCTATGTTGTAGCATTAATAAACGAAACAATTTAACAAAATTGCTTGTCAAAATACCAATACCACGGGACAATGTTTTTTTTTTTTAAAGAAATATTTTTAGTGGCCCGAGCGTGCAAATGGAAAGTACGTTATGCTGGCCTGGGGTGTCTAAATAGTGCTTCCGGGCCAGCGGGCCATTTATAATGTGGAGCCCTGCAGCCTGTTGTTCACCCTAACCTGCTCATGAGTGATGATAATCTTTGATTCAACATTCAAGATCAAGATTCAAGGCTTTATTGTAAAGTAACGTAACATTGAACTGTGCCTGTGGGAATGTATGTAGATATTATTATGTACACTTATTTGTATTTTCTTTTGATTGGCCTTAGGATGGCAAAAATTGGACGACCATTTAAGTTTTCATTTCATACAGCACTGTAGATTGCATGAAATGACGAGCTGTTTTGTTTTGTTTTAATTTTTTATGTATGCATGTGTTGTGTGTGTGAGGACCCCAGGAAGAATAGCCAATGCTCATGCTAGTGCTAATGGGGATCCTAATAAAGACATATCGTCATATGTCAGATATGTCAATGGAAAACTGAAGTCCCAGGCTCCTCCAACAGAGCAACATGAATATATAAAGGATATAGACCAAATAAAACAGATACAATAGTGCAAGAGAATGTTTTGAGATGTGCAAGTAAATAGAAATAAAATAGAAATAGTGCAAGATCTGGAGTGGCTCTTGTAAGTCCTTCATGATCATATGAACAGAATGACGATAAAAAGCTTAAATCTGAGGCTCATTAAATGTGAATACATAATAAAAGAGAAAATCAGCAAATGAACACAACATTTGAAAGAAGTCGTTCAAACAGTTTAAATATAAAAAGGCCTAAATAAATCAGAATACCTTAGTGCTTCCCACATAGGGGACATTTACATTGTTAGAGCCAAACATAGCTAATATTAATTAAGAGGCAGGCATTAAATATTAAAGATAAAGATGATATTACAGAAATGACCATTTACAAAAATACACAGGCAGGTGGACAACAAGTACAAACGAGTAGTAGTGTTTTAAAGATCAAAAGGTAAGTGTATCATGTATATCAATCAATGTGTATTTTTAGTATATAGAGTATAAAGAAATATTAAATGTAATTAAATGTAAAATAAAGTAATATGAATGTGTGGTAGAAAGTATAAACCATGAAATCAGAAATGCACTATTTATTTGTATATATATATATATATATATGCTTAAATAATACATTAATAATATTATATATATATTATATATAAAGAGATGTAAACAGTAGTGGAGTACATGTTTTTATGCATTATGAAATATATATGTGGACTGTCTATCTGAACCAATCCACATTAAACAGACTAATAAGTTATTTATTTGACCAATCATTTACAGAGTTCACTAACAGCAGGATTTCAAAGTTCACTGGGTATCGTTTCTTTACCACAGGTGGGAGAAGTACTCAGATATTTAACTTGAGTAAAAGTAGAAGTACTCAGATCTTTAACTTGAGTAAAAGTAGAAGTACTCAGATATTTAACTTGAGTAAAAGTAGAAGTACTCAGATATTTAACTTGAGTAAAAGTAGAAGTACTCAGATATTTAACTTGAGTAAAAGTAGAAGTACTCAGATATTTAACTTGAGTAAAAGTAGAAGTACTCAGATATTTAACTTGAGTAAAAGTAGAAGTACTCAGATATTTAACTTGAGTAAAAGTAGAAGTACTCAGATCTTGTACTTGAGTAAAAGTAGAAGTACTCAGATCTTGTACTTGAGTAAAAGTAGAAGTACCAGAGTGTAGGAATACTCTGTTACAGTGAAAGTCCTGCATTCAAAATGTTCCTCAAGTGAAAGTAGAAAAGTATTATCATCAAAATATAGTGAAAGACAGTAAAAGTAGTCGTTGTGCAGATTGGTCCATTTCAGAATAATATATATGATATGTTTTATAATGATTGATCATGAAAGTGTTCTCAAAGCTGGTGAAGGTGCAGCTAGTCTGAATGACTTTGTAGACTGCAGGGTAGCTAGTGGATTTACTCCAGGTGGAACTAAAGTCTGATTTAACACTTGATTATATTTCACATCATTCATCCACATCTGTGAAGTAACTAAAGGTATTAAATACATGTAGTGGAGTAAAAGTACACCATTCACCTCTGAATACTTTCACCTGGCTGCTATCTCAAAATTGTTCCTGGTACTAGATGTGTATATTCTAAAATGTGTACTTTCTATATTTATCTTTAAGTAATGCAATCTTCTTAATTAACATGAAGCTATCTTTGGCTCTTCTCTTACTGTAACAATGTACATCTGTGGGACGATATCGTGAGTCGGATTCTAACGTACAAGTAACTCAAAACTGTATTTAAGTACAGTACTTGAGTTGCATATCCCCGATACACCACGGATTAAAAACAGGCTCTTCAAATGACGTAAATCGTTTTCTGACATGATTGATCCTCCTAATAAACAAGTCTGTAAAACACCGGTTAATTAAACTGGATTTACTTTCAGTTTAGGAGCTAGTTCTTGCTAATGTAGCACAAGCTATGCTGGTAATGTACAGTTAGCAAGTAGCAGTCAACCGTTAGCATCAAATACAACTGAAGCATGTTTTAAATCACATTTAAAAACAGCCGACTCACACCAGGAGCTGATGATCCTCTTGAAGAAGAGTTTGTTTACATTTTGACTGTTCTGCTGAAGGCGGAAGCGCAGCAGATCCGCTGACTTTAAAAAGACTCAGGAAATATGTTGCTGCCATCTAGCGGCTGGACTGCGGTACTGCAAGATATCAACCACCAGTCAGGAGGAATGCACTTTAAATATTAGAGGTTGGAGAAGTACTCAGATCTTGTACTTGAGTAAAAGTAGAAGTACTCAGATCTTGGACTTGAGTAAAAGTAGAAGTACTCAGATATTGTACTTGAGTAAAAGTAGAAGTACTCAGATAGTGTACTTTAGTAAAAGTAGAAGTACTCAGATCTTGGACTTGAGTAAAAGTAGAAGTACTCAGATATTGTACTTGAGTAATTTAAGAAGAAGTACTCAGATCTTGTACTTGAGTAAAAGTAGAAGTACTCAGATATTGTACTTGAGTAATTTAAGAAGAAGTAGCCTACTCAGATCTTGTACTTGAGTAAAAGTACTCAGATATTGTACTTGAGTAAAAGTAGAAGTACTCAGATAGTGTACTTTTAGTAAAAGTAGAAGTACTCAGATCTTGTACTTGTGTAAAACAGGAGAGAGGAGTGGAAGGAGCAGGCGTTTAGAGAAATTAGAAATCCTCTCCCCTGATCTTCATTTTAAAGCGACGTCTATTAATAATGATACAGCAGCACTCAGGACAGATGGACAGAACTGTGTTCATGACAACTTATATATTTACTTGAACTCATTCACAGTTTGGTATAATGAGACAATAACAGGCTACAGATGCCGACATATATATCACACACACACACACACACACACACACACACACACACACACACACACACACACACACACACACACACACACACACACACACATATACAGGTATGTATACAACAACGTTCTAAGCTATATCTAACCATATTGTGCATTCATAGTGCACACTGACCTGAGCTCCAGGGGTCTTTTTGTTCTCCTCCATGCTGCTCTCAGTGCTCCTTCTCCAGCTGTGTCCCTGAAATAATCAACACAACTACAGCTGACACAAAACAAGACAACTCAATACAACCAACAGACACAACAAAATAAATCTAGAGCTACTTCGTAGGGTCATAGCAGAGGTGAGAAGTAACTAAGTACATTTACTGAAGAACTGTACTTAAGTACCATTTAGAGGTACTTTTACTTTACTTGAGTATTTCTATGTAATGCTACTTTGTACTTTTAGACCAGTTCAGAGGTAAATGCTGTACTTTTACTCCACTACATGTATTTAATACCTTTAGTTACTTTACAGATCTCGATGAATGATGTGAAATATAATCAAGTGTTAAATCAGACTTTAGTTCCACCTGGAGTAAATTCACAAGCTACCCTGCAGTATATATACACACACACACACACACACACACACACACACACACACACACACACACACACACACACACACCACACACACACACACACACTTCGCGTCGGGCCGAACCACGTCCCTTAGCTGTGATATGATGAGCATATACCACGGCCTGTCGTGAGCTATTGCTTAATTATAAAACGGACAAGTCAAATCAAGCAATCTGATTGGTTCTTAGCCGTGATATACTGAGCGTATACCACGGGTAGATTTTCACAGCAAGTCAGTATCCCTCCGCGTCTGAGAAAAACAGTATTCCGTTGCAAACTGGAACAAGAAAGCAGCGGAGAAGTAACGGGGCAGAAACCCTCCTTTTTACGCAGCGGTCCAGACATAGACATCAAATGGCAAAACATATTCAGTGTGCAGTTCCTTTGGCATTAGGGCAGGGGTATCTAGATACTTTCCAAGGTTTGACATAATGAGTTGTGCTACTTTTAAAGCAAGCAACGATGTTTTCAAATCTGTAATCAAAGAGGTCCGCAAAAACACTATCGACCAATCAGATTGCTTGATTTGACTCGTCAGTTTTATAAATATATTTACATTTCTTCCGTTACGAAACAAACTTACAAAGCATAAAATAGAAACATTTAAGATTAACTTCGACCTCCGGGGGGGTCTTACTATGGAGGAGTGGATTGAGCAGTGCCTATCTCCAGAAAAAATAGCACCTAAACGACGACATGCAGAGCTCCGTGAAGAGCAGGTAGACGAACTGGAGAAGTACCACCATTCAAAAGCTTTCTGATGCGGGTCTTGAAACAAAGCAGAGAAATGATGACCGTTAGTGGCCACAGGTGCGAAAGCTCTCTCCAGAGCTACTGGAAGCCGAATCTCGGGGACCGGAGAAAGTGGAGCAATATTCTCGCCACGCAAAGCAACAGGCTAGAACAACCTCAACCTATACAAGTAACCTCGTAAGCCATGCTACTGATGCTGGACAGTTTTTCAGTGGGTGCACAATAAACGGCAACATACAAATGAATGTAAATAAATAGCCAAATAATGGATCAACGCTCTCTGTCTAATATGTTCGCTAGCTGTTAGTGTTGTTGCATAGCAACCACCTCGCACTATGTTTCGTGTAGAAAGCAACGGAGGGACTATTTTATTTTGAAACATCATTATTTACTAATAAAAACTATTTAAATTAGAGTGTGTATTTTTCTTTCATATTGCCACACTTGGTAACCGTTTTATATCACATAAAATATTATTGCGATTATATTATATCACAGCTAAGGGGGTTGTCGACCCTCCGCTTTGCGTCGGGCCGAACCACGCCCCTTAGCTGTGATCTAATGAGCATATACCACGGCCTGTCGTGAGCTATTGCTTAAATATACTCTTGTGGTGGGTTTACATAATTCACCCACAGAACCTTGGGTGGTACACTCTCCTAATAATATAACACTAGAGAGTGGTCGCTACAATGGGGAAATGAAATGAGAGGATAAAAGTTTTATTCACAATTATTAAAAATTAAGCAGAGGAAACCAAACCAACTGAGACCTGTCTGTCCACCACATCAACACACACACACACACACACACACACACACACACACACACACACACACACACACACACACACACACACACACACACACACACACACACACACACACACACACCCTTGTACAACGCACACTTACACACTGTACAACACACACCTACACACTGTACCACACACACCTGTACAACACACACCTACACACTGTACAACACGCACCTACACACTGTACAACACACACCTATACACTGTACACACCTACACACTGTACAACGCACACCTACACACTGTACAACACACACCTGTACAACACACACCTGTACAACACACACCTGTACAACACACACCTACACACTCTACCACACACACCTGTACAACACACACCTACACACTGTACAACACGCACCTACACACTGTACAACACACACCTATAAACTGTATCACACACACCTGTACAACACACACCTACACACTGTACAACGCACACCTACACACTGTACAACACACACATACACACTGTACAACACACACCTACACACTGTACAACACACACCTACACACTGTACAACACACACCTGTACAACACACACCATACACACTGTACACACCTACACACTGTACAACACACACCTGTACAACACACACCTACACACTGTACAACACACACCTGTACAACACACACCTATACACCGTACAACACACACCTACGCACTGTACAACACACACCTGTACAACACACACCTACACACTGTAAAACACACACCTACACAGCAGGGTTTCCGCTAGGATTTTTTTCGCCGGTCAAATGTCCGAACAGAATTTATTTTACAGGACACATTTGAAACTTACCGGTCATGTTTCAATAATAATAATAATAATTGTGTAGCAGAGTTTCCGTTAGCAGGTAATTACCGGACTAGGACCGGATATGCTGATGTTTAAAACTCAGTTAATGGGAGTCATTTTTATATTGCTTCAGTTTATAATCGTAACAGATCGAAAAATTCAGATTCATTTTTCAATAAATGATTCCACAAACAACAAACAACATCATTATTACATTCAAAGAAACTATTTGTAGTAGATAAAGTACATTATTCAAAAGTTTACATTAACTTTGAATAATAACACGGGAGAAACGGATCCTCTCTCTTCCTCTCCCTCCCTCTCTCTCCTGACAGCCCGTCAGTTTCTCATGCAGCGTGCTAAACAGTGGGCGGGGCTTCAGGTCAGACTCAGCAGCTGATCTGATCTCTCTCTCGCGTCCGGTTACACTTCACTCGCGTTTATGTCCATATCGATCAGACCCAGCTCTCCTGATCGGCCTATAGAGAGCACAGATCAAGCTATTAAGAGTGAATATCGGCCGATAATGATCGGCGGCCAATCGATCGGAGCATCGGACATTTTGACCGGCAGATTTTGAATTTACCGGGTTTTATTCAATTTGACCAGCTAAAAACCGGTAAATACCGGCTAACGGAAACCCTGCTACACAGTACACACTGTACAACGCAAACCTACACACTGTACAACACACACCTGTACAACGCAAACCTACACACTGTACAACACACACCTATACACTGTACAACACACACCTACACACTGTACAACACACACCTGTACAACACACACCTACACACTGTACAACACACACCTGTACAACACACACCTACACACTGTACAACACACACCTACAGTACACACTGTACAACACACACCTACACACTGTACAACACACACCTACACACTGTACACACCTACACACTGTACAACACACACCTACACACTGTACAACACACACCTGTACAACACACACCTACACACTGTACAACACACACTGTACAACACACCCTGTACAACACACACCTACACACTGTACAACACACACCTACAGTACACACTGTACAACACACACCTACACACTGTACAACACACACACACATGTACACACACACCTACACTGTACACACCTACACACTGTACAACACACACCTACACACTGTACAACACACACCTGTACAACACACACCTGTACAACACACACCTATACACTGTACAACACACACCTGCACACTGTAAAACACACACCTACACACTGAACAACACACACCTACACACCTGTACAACACATACCTACACACCTGTACAACACGCACCTACACACTGTAAAACACACACCTAC
Source organism: Pogonophryne albipinna (assembly GCA_028583405.1). Taxonomy (NCBI): domain Eukaryota; kingdom Metazoa; phylum Chordata; class Actinopteri; order Perciformes; family Artedidraconidae; genus Pogonophryne; species Pogonophryne albipinna. The sequence continues at coordinate 4,784 of JAPTMU010000524.1, read as the reverse complement.
ACACCTGTACAACACGCACCTACACACTGTACAACACACACCTACACACTGTACAACGCAAACCTACACACTGAACAACACACACCTACACACTGTTGTTACGTGCTGTAGTGTTTGTGTGGGTGTGTGTGTGTCTTTCTCTCTCTCCCTCTGATTCCACAGGTGCACCTAATTCCCAATCAGGGCCTCCATATAGGACCGGAGGAAGACTGCAGTGAGGCCCCCATTTTCCTCCTCTGGCTGCATGCGACCTGTGTTCTGTAGCTCAATATGAGATGTGCTCCTGGGTATGGGACACTAGTTTAAATGTGCAAACGAGCTGGTGAGCAGCCGTGTTCTTCTTTTTGACTATTAAAAGGCCTGTTCGTGACTCCAGAGAACGGTTTTCCTCTCTTTTTTCTCGTGCCTGATCAACGTTGTGTTTTGTTACTTCCCTTGGTACCCCTAGATTTAGAGGGAACGTAACAACTGTACAATACCTACACACTGTACAACACACACCTGTACAACACACACCTATACACTGTACAACACACACCTACAGCTCCTAAAGCATATCATATAATATCAGGCTACAGCCCTTGTGTATTTTATTATGTGAAGCACTATATAGTTTTATGAAAACGATCTACCCTTTTTAGTAGATATCTTCTAAAGCCTGCAAATAAAGAGTGTAATTCAGGCCTGTTATATATATATAATTGAGTGCTATTATCAGGGGCGTTTCCTGGACATGGAAACATTCTGGGCTTCGATTTTCTTTTGGCGGTGCTGTGCTTGACGTTTCATAGAGGGTGCTCAAACATGTGGGTTTCCCATTAAGTGGGGGGTGGACCTAACATCCTCTAGGGGGGTCCTCACCTCCTCTAGGGGGGTCCGGGGACATGCTCCCCCGGGAAGATTAGTTTTTTACATATTGAAGTTAAAAGCATCAATCTGGTGCACTTTGAGAGCAAAATTAAGAGATCTATGGATACATCTCTCAACACCCATATGAAACAGAACTGTAAACAGATTTTCTTTTTCTTTATGGATATTTTACAAATCACTCCCCTTTTAAACTGTATTCTTGTTTTACTGTCATATAGTATTTCATAACTGTTTTTCATGTATTCTCTTTTTTTTTAATAACTATATTGATCGTATGAAGGTGTGCCTCGGAAATAATCTTTTACATAATTCATGAGTGACCAAACCGTTTGAGACCCACTGAGATAACTTGCTTGCCTCTGTTGCATTCATTGAACACGGGAAATTACAATCCTGCCGTCATCTCTAGTGTCATGATGAGGTTCAGGTAAAGCAAGGTTAATGTTTTATATTATTGAGGGAAAATTGTCCGGGGCTATTATACACACTGTTCTGCTTTCTGCACGGACCTCAGCAGCTGTTCTCACTGTAAACATGACGTCACGATTAAAGCAGTTAATAAAAAAATGCAGCCTAATATCCAGGGGAGAGACAGTTTGCAGAGCTGTCATTGGTTGAGATCAGTCCAGCTGTGCCTCTCTCTCTCTCTCTCTCTCTCTCTCTCTCTCTCTCTCTCTCTCTCTCTCTCTCTCTCTATCCTGGTCTGCTCCACAAGAGCCTCCGAGGAAGCAGAGCCGGTTCTGACGTTCCAACCCAGTTTCACACAAAAAACGTGTAATAACTACGTTGGTCCACAACTTGGGACTTAGTATTTCTACAAAAACGCCTCTGAAATTGTAAGATCCCTACGTTTTTTTTCACCATTCATTAGCTGTGAGTTTGGATTTGGTTGAAATCTGCATATGTCCTACCAACCCAGTCTCACATCTAAAAGTGTAATAACTACGTTGGTCCACAACTTGGGACTTAGTATTTCTACAAAAACGCCTCTGAAATTGTAAGATCCCTACGTTTTTTTTCACCATTCATTTCCAATGGCTGGCGTCTATGTCACATGATCTTCAAATTTCTCTCCGCATAAAAAAAACAACATGGCCGACCTTCGTTTTATTCTCGGTGGAAAATGCCTATTTTAAGGTTAGTTTGGCCATTAAAATGCGTTTTGATGTCATTTGATGCGAGAAATATGAGTTGTTATTTCAGATTATGTGTGCAGTGGATGTACATGATCTTGAGTTTGCTAGTTATTACGAAGATTACTTCAGGAAAATTGTGTCCATTCAACGTTTTCATTGTTACCAAGGTGGTTGCTAGGGACGTTGGTATCGATATTATTTCTGTTATGTTGTGTAACAGTTTAATGGTGTTATCTTTATGGCTACCCCCTTCCCCGTCAATTTATAGTGTTGGTCCACAGCGCAAACGTATTAGTTTAACAAAATCTGCATCTAAAATTGTGGCATAGATCTACGTTATCTACCCTGTGCAATTCCAGTCTCACATCTCACATCACATCGTCATAAACACATACCGGAAACAGACCGAAAACATTTTTTTAAATAAAATAATACTTTATTCCGAGTGTGCTTGCTTTTCTCTTTGAAAGTCATCACATTACGGCATTGTAATACACGGTTCGGCTGCATTAAATATTACATACCTGCCGTAGTTCTGTATTTATAGAGCCCTGATGAGAAGACTTCTGGACAAAACAGGAGGAACTGCCGTCAAAACTGAAAACATGACGTGGATCATAAATATATCAGCAATTAAACAACATCTTACATTTCTTTTCACACAATACGTCTCCTTGCAGTATCAACACCAATTCGGCTGACTTTTATATTTGATCCAATTGGTATAATATTAATAATAATATATATAATATTTCTATACAGATTTACTTACTTACTATCTACTTTAGTCAGGTCAGGATTAAAGAAACATTAATCTGGTTGATTTTTTATTTTCAGGATTGAATGTTCAAACCGAGGCCTAAAACCTGGCATTTCATAAGAAAGTGACTAATATATAAATGTAATATTGGATAAAATACTACACCAAATGAACAGACACAGATTAAAAATCCGTCACTAGATGTCCGCTCATTGTACCAATACGGTTTATATAATGACATATTATTATTATAGTAAAAGGGCTCGCTTTGGCAAAATCCTGATCCATACAGGCAGCCCTAAATAATAACAGGTGAGCATCATGTGTGGTGCTATCTGTAGTTGTCTTATTTTTTGTCGATTTCATCTTGTTTTCACAGAGCTGTGGAAATGAATTTCCCCCTGGGGACAATAAATCTAATCTAAACTAATTTAATATTCAATCCCACACTTGGCGATTGAGAACATACATTCGTAATTTACCTCGTTTAAATCACTTTTGTTCTAATACTATGGACCCTAGAACTCTCTTTTGTCCAATATTTTGCGGGAAGGTACATTGAATTAGAAGTAGACCAAGAAGAAGAAGTAGAAAGAAGAAGAAGAAGAAGAAGAAGAAGAAGAAGAAGAAGAAGAAGAAGAAGAAGAAGAAAAGAAGGAGAAGGAGAAGAAGTAGAGAGAGAAGCTTCGTATTATACATCCATGGGTAGAAGAAGAAGAAGAAGAAGAAGAAGAAGAAGAAGAGGTAGAAGAAGAAGAAGAAGAAGTAGAGGAAGAAGAAGTAGAAGTAGAAGAAGAAGAAGAAGTAGAGGTAGAACAAGAAGAAGAAGGAGAAGAAGTAGAGATCAAGCTTCTTATTATACATCCATGGGTAGAAGAAGAAGAAGAAGTAGAGGTTGACGAAGAAGAAGAAGTAGAGGTAGAAGAAGAAGAAGAAGTAGAGGTAGAAGAAGAGAAGAAGAAGAAGAAGAAGAAGAAGAAGAAGAAGAAGAGAAGGAAGAAGAAGAAGTAGAAGTAGAGGTAGAAGAAGAAGAAGAAGTAGAGGTAGAAGAAGAAGAAGAAGAAGTAGAGGTAGAAGAAGAAGAAGATAGAGGTAGAAGAAGAAGAAGAAGAAGAAGAAGAAGAAGAAGAAGAAGAAGAAGAAGAAGAAGTAGAGGAAGAGGAAGAAGAAGAAGTAGAGGAAGAAGAAGAAGTAGAAGAAGAAGAAGTAGAGGTTGAAGAAGAAGAAGTTTTAGAAAAAGAAATACGCTAACGCTACAAACAGGCACAACACTGTTACTCTGTTTTTACTGGCATGTAACATTTTATTTCACCTTGCTCTATGTTTTTTAACGCACATTCCGAAAAAGGGGACTTTGCCCGGAAAATGGGGACGTTTTGTTCTCCCATCCTACCGTGTTTACAGCTAAGCACACATGCTAACATTAATTAAGACGACAGGCTCACTTGGGGTTGAGGCTTGTTTACACGTTGCTTGACTGCCTGCCCACATATCTGATCTAAACATAGTAACGTGTGTTGGGGAAAATAATTATTTAAAGTGATTTAATAATTGTGACATTTATTTAACTTTTCGATGGATGAATGATGCTCAAAGTGAGGGGGCAAAATAAGACAACTGAGGGGGCAATGCCCCCTTTTGCCCCCTCGTGGAGCCGGGCCCGTCTGCAGTATACAAAGTCATTAAAACTAGCTGCACCTACCAGCTTTGATAACACTTTAATGATCAATCATAATATCAAAACCTATATAATGGAAAACAAATGTATGATCACAAACAAAAACATTTTTCCCAACGTTTAAAATCCGCCATACCAGTCCCATTTGTATATATATTATTATTATTATTATTATTGTTGTAATTCATATGTATTTTAATACCGTTTTTCACCACAGGTAGGCAGTGAATTTATGTTTAAAAGAAAAACGAAACTCCCATGATGCATTGCGGCGGTCCGTTTCTAGCTTCCGGTCCTCAGCAGCTAGAGGTTGCTAACAGACGTTGACGCAGATTTTATA
>JAPTMU010000523.1:0-68996 GCA_028583405.1 Pogonophryne albipinna | reverse complement strand
ACTCATCACAGAGCGATGACTCATCACAGAGCGATAACTCATCACAGAGCGATAACACGTTACTACACTCATCACGGAGCGATAACACATTACTACACTCATCACAGAGCGATAACTCGTCACTACATTCATCACAGAGCGATAACTCATCACAGAGCGATAACTCATCACGGAGCGATAACTCGTTACTACACTCATCACGGAGCGATAACTCGTTACTACACTCATCACAGAGCGATAACTCATCACAGAGCGATAACTCATCACGGAGCGATAACTCGTTACTACACTCATCACGGAGCGATAACTCGTGACTACACTCATCACAGAGCGATAACTCGTTACTACACTCATCACGGAGCGATAACTCGTTACTACACTCATCACAGAGCGATAACTCATCACAGAGCGATAACTCGTTACTACACTCATCACGGAGCGATAACTCGTGACTACACTCATCACAGAGCGATAACTCATCACAGAGCGATAACTCGTTACTACACTCATCACAGAGCGATAACTCATCACAGAGCGATAACTCGTTACTACACTCATCACAGAGCGATAACTCATCACAGAGCGATAACTCATCACGGAGCGATAACTCGTGACTACACTCATAACGGAGCGATAACTCGTGACTACACTCATCACGGAGCGATAACTCGTTACTACACTCATCACGGAGCGATAACTCGTCACGGAGCGATAACTCGTTACTGCACTCATCACGGAGCGATAACTCATTACTGCACTCATCACGGAGCGATAACTCGTTACTACACTCATCACGGAGCGATAACTCATCACAGAGTGATAACTCATCATAGAGCGATAACACGTTACCACACTCATCACAGAGCGATAACTCGTCACTACACTCATCACAGAGAGATAACTCGTTACTACACTCTTCACAGAGCGATAACACGTTACTACACTCTTCACAGAGCGATAACACGTTACTACACTCATCACGGAGAGATAACTCATCACAGAGCGATAACTCATCACAGAGCGATAACACGTTACTACACTCGTCACGGAGCGATAACACATTACTACACTCGTCACAGAGAGATAACTCGTTACTACACTCGTCACGGAGCGATAACACATTACTACACTCGTCACAGAGAGATAACTCGTTACTACACTCGTCACGGAGCGATAACTCGTTACTACACTCGTCACAGAGAGATAACACATTACTACACTCATCACAGAGCGATAACACGTCACGGAGCGATAACTCATCACGGAGCGATAACTCGTTACTACACTCATCACGGAGCGATAACTCGTTACTACACTCATCACAGAGCGATGACTCATCACAGAGCGATAACTCATCACAGAGCGATAACACGTTACTACACTCATCACGGAGCGATAACACATTACTACACTCATCACAGAGCGATAACTCATCACAGAGCGATAACTCATCACGGAGCGATAACTCGTTACTACACTCATCACAGAGCGATGACTCATCGCAGAGCGATAACTCATCACAGAGCGATAACACGTTACTACACTCATCACGGAGCGATAACACATTACTACACTCATCACAGAGCGATAACTCGTTACTACACTCATCGTGGAGCGATAACTCGTTACTACACTCATCACGGAGCGATAACTCGTGACTACACTCATCACGGAGCGATAACTCGTGACTACACTCATCACGGAGCGATAACTCGTTACTACACTCATCACAGAGCGATAACTCGTCATGGAGCGATAACTCGTCACGGAGCGATAACACGTCACGGAGCGATAATTCATCACGGAGCGATAACTCGTTACTACACTCATCACGGAGCGATAACTCGTTACTACACTCATCACAGAGCGATAACTCGTTACTACACTCATCACAGAGCGATAACACGTTACTACACTCATCACGGAGCGATAACTCGTTACTACACTCATCACAGAGCGATAACTCCTCACGGAGTGATAACACGTCACGGAGCGATAACTCATCACGGAGCGATAACTCGTTACTACACTCATCACGGAGCGATAACTCGTTACTACACTCATCACAGAGCGATAACTCGCCACGGAGCGATAACACGTCACGGAGCGATAACTCATCACGGAGCGATAACTCGTTACTACACTCATCACAGAGCGATAACTCGTTACTACACTCGTTACTACACTAATCACGGAGCGATAACACGTTACTACACTCATCACAGAGTGATAACACGTCACGGAGCGATAACAAGTCACGGAGCGATAACTCATCACGGAGCGATAACTCGTTACTACACTCATCACAGAGCGATAACACGTCACGGAGCGATAACTCATCACGGAGCGATAACTCGTGACGGAGCGATAACTCGTGACGGAGCGATAACTCGTGACGGAGCGATAACACGTCACGGAGCGATAACTCATCACGGAGCGATAACTCGTTACTACACTCATCACGGAGCGATAACTCGTTACTACACTCATCACAGAGCGATAACTCGTTACTACACTCATCACGGAGCGATAACTCGTTACTACACTCATCACGGAGCGATAACTCGTTACTACACTCATCACAGAGCGATAACTCGTTACTACACTCATCACGGAGCGATAACACGTTACTACACTCATCACGGAGCGATAATTCGTTACTACACTCATCACAGAGCGATAACTCGTCACGGAGCGATAATATGTCACGGAGCGATAACTCATCACGGAGCGATAACTCGTGACGGAGCGATAACTCGTCACGGAGCGATAACTCGTGACGGAGCGATAACTCGTCACGGAGCGATAACTCGTGACGGAGCGATAACTCGTCACGGAGCGATAACTCGTCACGGAGCGATAACTCGTTACTGCACGCATCACAGAGCGATAACTCGTGATGGAGCGATAACTCGTGATGGAGCGATAACTCGTGAAGGAGCGATAACTCGTCACGGAGCGATAACTCGTGACGGAGCGATAACTCGTCACGGGGCGATAACTCGTGACAGAGCGATAACTCGTCACGGAGCGATAACTCGTCACGGAGCGATAACTCGTCACGGAGCGATAACTCGTGACTCATCACGGAGCGATAACTCGGTACCTGCAGAGCTCCGGGTCAGCTTCAGGATCTTCTGGTTCATCTCCTCCTTCTCGCTTTTCAGCAGAGAGTTCTCCTTCTGCAGCTCCTCTACCCTCTGACACACACACACACACACACACACACACACACACACACACACACACACACACACACACACACACACACACACACACACACACACACACACACACACACACACACACACACACACACACACACACACACACACACACACACACACACACACACACACACACACACACACACACACACACACACACACACACACACACACACACACACACACACACACACACACACACACACACACACACACACACACACTAATGTTGTGACCAGATAATGTGTGATAATGATGATGTTTGAGTGTGTGTGTGTAGGCTTCAGTGTTTCAGTGTGTGTGTGTGTGTGTGTGTGTGTGTGTAGGCTTCAGTGTTTCAGTCTGTGTGTGTGTGTGTAGGCTTCAGTGTGTGTGCCCTCACCTGTGTTAGCCCCTGCTTCTCGTTAGCATGCTCCTCCTGCAGCTCCCCCCTGAGAGCATGCGCCTCCTGCAGCTCCTCCCTGAGTCTCTGCAGCTCGTGGTGCAGCGAGGCCAGCTGCCCCCCCCCGCCCTGCTGCAGGCTGCTCGCCTCCTGCAGCTTCCTCTGCAGCAGCTTCAGCTCCCCGCCCAGAGAGGAGTTCACCTGCAGCAGCTGCTCGTTCTGGACGCGCTGCTCCTTGGACTGCCGCAGTGTTAGCGTTAGCATCGTTCACCTGAATAAAATATCTACCTGGAGACTCACCTTGTCGTCCATCTTCCTCTGCAGCTGCACGATCTTGTTCTCCATGCCACTGTTGAGCTTCTTCAGGTGCTGCGCGGAGCGCGCCTCCACCTTCAGCTGCTGCACGCGCCGCTTCGCCCGCACGCACCTGAAGGCACACTGCAGCGTGATGGCCGCTGCCCGCGAGCGCTGGAACTTCCTGCGCTGCAGCCAGCCTCGAACGCACCGCTGGATGATCATTGCCTTGTGGTGCAGGAGGAACTGAGGAGAACCAGGAGGAGCACCGAGGATCAGGTCACGTGACAGTGGAACAGGGAACCCTCTGTGCTGAGGAGGCTCTTGCTCTGAAGGAGAAAGGAAGTGCTTACCTCCTTGAAGATGCGGCGAGTGAACGTGCCGCGGGTGAAGGCCTGGATCGTGACGGCCGCCCGTCTCACCCTCAGAAAAGCCCGTCTGTCTCTCACCATGCGCAGCTGCTTCTGACAGACGAGCGCAGCGCGGGTCTGCCGCAGGAAGTCAGCATGCCTAATGAAAGCATCAGGAGATCACGTTTACATAAATACATAATGATACATTACTACGCGTGATCTGCATCTACACGTGATCTGCATCTGCACGTGATCTGCATAATACTTTTCCCCGGGTCATCGAGGGTGCTGGCGTTGTTTGTTCGCTGCTCCTCCGCCCCAAATATTGTTCTTTAGTCCAGATCAGAACCTCTCCTGTCTGGCTCTCTACTTTTGAAACGTCAGTCATCAGCAAAAATAGCAGCATCTCTATATCGAATCGACACAGATATTTGTGGTGTCATCTCCTACCTGCTGGCTCTTTCCTGCTCACCGGTCCCTAGCCCGCTAGCTAGCTAGCATTATCGGACCTAGCAGACTGCTACCTAGATGCTCCTCGGCTCCCTGAAGTCTGCTGAGCTAACATTTCTGTCTCCACCCTAACTCCACCCTAACTCCGCGGCTCGTGTGGGTCTTCCCATCCCGCTGCGATCAGCCTGCTTCCCCGCTGACATCAGCCGGCTTCCCCGCTGACATCGTCTCTCCCTGCCGCCTACAGCCGGTGGCTATCAAGCTAGCTAACCAGCTAGTAGGCTGGTCACCCGGCTCCCACTCTGCACCAGGCTGTCAGCCCCTCCTATGATTCTCCTCCGGAAACCACTGGAATTATTCTCCTGATATGCTGTGGATTATCCTTCTCATTTTATCTGGACTCACACCGCTCCTTCTTCCACGGTCATCCGGCTCCTGGTCTCTGCTGCCCGGGTCCCCAGCATTAGCTAGCTCCGTGCTAGCGCCACTTTACCGGATCATGCCGCCGCTCTACTCCCTGTCAGATCTCCACTCCTTTAATAACCGCCTGCGTCCGGACTGCATGGACATCCTCGCAGATAATGAAATACTCCGCAAACGCCGTCCTCCACACAGAGGCTCTGGCCGTAAGTTTTTATTTCATTCCACGTCTCCACACTCCATCCCGTCCATTCGGTCCTGTCACACGCCCACACTAAGCCATCACAACAAACAACACGTGAATCTGACCAATCTCCTTCCACTCCCCGGGTCCACACAACCCCCCCCAATGCAACGTCACCTCAGAGCAGCCCTGCTCAACACACGCTCCATCCACAATAAAAGCCACATTCTAAATGAATTCATTAAAGACAATAACCTGGACTTTCTGTATCTGACCGAAACATGGCAAAAACCCCTGGACTATTTTTCTTTAAATCAAATCACCTCAGCAGGATTCACATACATTGACAAACCTCGCCCATAAGGGCGGGGTGGTGGTATAGCTGCTATTATCAGAAAGGAAATAAAAGCTACCATAATCCCCAACCCTGATGTTTCTTCATTTGAACACCTGATCTTTAAACTCTCTGGTCCCACTCCCCTGGTCACAGCCATCATCTACCGTCCCCGAAGCCAAACCCCTCCTTTCTCTCCGACCTCTCTGACATTCTCACTCAGCTTTCGGCCATATCCCCATCTGTTCTCCTCTTAGGTGATTTTAACATTCATGTTGACGACCCGACCTGCAAATATGCCTCTGAATTTAAGGAAACCCTTCACTGCTGCAACTTCTCTCAGCACATCAACTTCCCAACACACAGCCGTGGTCACATCCTGGACTTGGTCTGCTGCACTGGTCTCACCATCCATCATCTGTCCAGCCTTAATCTCCACATCTCTGATCACCTGGCCATCATCATGGACATCAACATCCCCATCCCGCCCAAAAGCAAAAACGCACAATAACCTACAGAAATCTCAAATCCATCGCACCTTCAGCAATCACTGCCTCCATTACCTGCAAGATGTCTGTCTCCCCCCCCCCCCACTTTCTGAAAACCCATCTGAACTTGTGGACTATTATAACAGCACCCTCTCCTTCTCTCTCAATGAACTGGCCCCCACAAAAACAAAAAATGTCTCTTTCATACACTCCGCCCCCTGGTATACCCCCGAACTCCGCCAAATGAAATCAAGGAAACGTCAACTTGAACGCCAACACAAGAAAACCACACTAACAGTCCATCTTCAAATCTACAAAGACTATCTCCAGCAGTACAGTAACCCACTCAAAGCAGCCCGGTCTAATTACTACTCACAACTCATTCAGTCTGGCTCCAGCAACCCCAAGCGTCTGTTCTCCACCATCAGCAAACTTCTCAAACCCTGTGACAACGCCACCTCATTCTTCACCACCGAACAGTGCAACTCCTTCCTCTCATTTTTCCAAACCAAAATCAGCAACATTTACAGCAATCTGACACCCTCATCAGCACCCCCCACCTCCCCTCCTGGCTCCCCCCCCTTCACCTCACAGCCCCTGTCCCACTTCTCCCCTGTGACCCCCATGCAACTGTCCCACTTCATGACTGGAATTAACTCCACCTGCACACTTGACCCAATGCCCTCCAAATGTGTTAAAGAGAGCCTCCCTGCCATCTCCCAACTCATCGCCACCATCATTAACTCCTCCCTCAGATCTGGATCAGTTCCCCCCTCTCTCAAACTGGCTGCTGTCACACCCATTCTCAAAAGACCTGGACTCACATCTGACATCATGTCCAACTTCCGGCCCATCTCAAATCTCCCCTTTCTGTCAAAAATACTTGAACGTGTCGTTGCCTCACAACTAAAATCCCACCTCAGCTCCAATGATCTCTTTGAGCCATTTCAATCCGGTTTCCGATCAAAACACAGCACCGAAACAGCTCTTCTGAAAATCACAAACGACCTCCTCCTCTCCTCTGACTCCGGCAACCTTAACATCCTCATCCTCCTCGACCTCACCGCAGCATTCGACACCATCAACCACGCCATCCTGCTGTCCCTCCTCGAATCATCACTCAACATCACCGACACTGCACTCTCCTGGCTGAAATCCTACCTCACCGACAGACATCAGTTTATCAACATCAACAACTGCACCTCCTCCACTGCTCCTCTGTCCCAAGGCGTCCCCCAGGGTTCGGTGCTTGGCCCCCTCCTCTTCATCCTCTACATGCTCCTCCTTGGCAAAATAATTCGTCGCCACAACCTTCAATTTCACTGCTACGCCGATGACATCCAACTTTATATCTCAACAAAAGCCATCACCCCCACAACACACTCCACTCTCACCAACTGTCTCTCATGAATAAAAGCATGGATGCAAACAAACTATCTCCAACTGAACAGTGCCAAATCAGACATCATCATCATCGGCCCCCCATCCCATATCAAAGGCATCCAGAATTTCAACTTCACCATTGACAGCCACACTCTATCTCCCCCCCCCCTCACATCCGCAACCTCGGAGTCATCTTCGACAGTCAGCTCAAATTCAACCACCACATAAATCACATCACCAGGACCGCCTTTTTCCACCTCAAAAACATTGCCCGTCTCCGCCCATCACTCTCCTCCTCTGAGACCCTGATTCATGCATTCATCACTTCACGACTCGACTACTGCAATAGCATCCTCTACGGCATCCCATCCAACCTCCTCAATAAACTCCAACACATCCAGAACTCTGCTGCCCGCCTCCTCACCCACACCCGCTCCCGAGACCACATCACTCCGTCCTCCAGAACCTCCACTGGCTCCCCGTCCGTCAAAGAATCAACTTCAAAGTTCTCCTGATTACTCACAAAGCCCTCAACAATCAGCCCCCCCCTACCTCACAGACCTGCTGCACCACCACGCCCCTTCCCCCTACCTCACAGACCTGCTGCACCACCACACCCCTTCCCCCTACCTCACAGACCTGCTGCACCACCACACCCCTTCCCCCCACCTCACAGACCTGCTGCACCACCACACCCCTTCCCCCTACCTCACAGACCTGCTGCACCACCACACCCATTCCCCCTACCTCACAGACCTGCTGCACCACCACACCCCTTCCCCCCACCTCACAGACCTGCTGCACCACCACACCCCTTCCCCCTACCTCACAGACCTGCTGCACCACCACACCCATTCCCCCTACCTCACAGACCTGCTGCACCACCACACCCCTTCCCCCCACCTCACAGACCTGCTGCACCACCACACCCCTTCCCCCTACCTCACAGACCTGCTGCACCACCACACCCCTTCCCCACCTCACAGACCTGCTGCACCACCACCCCCCCCTTCCCCTACCTCACAGACCTGCTGCACCACCTCACCCCCTCCTTCCCCCTACCTCACAGACCTGCTGCACCACCACACCCCTTCCCCCTACCTCACAGACCTACTGCACCACCACACCCCTTCCCCCTACCTCACAGACCTGCTGCACCACCACACCCCCCCCCTACCTCACAGACCTGCTGCACCACCACACCCCTTCCCCCCACCTCACAGAACTGCTGCACCACCACACCCCTTCCCCCTACCTCACAGACCTGCTGCACCCCTTCCCCCTACCTCACAGACCTGCTGCACCACCACACCCCTTCCCCCTACCTCACAGACCTGCTGCACCACCACACCCCTTCCCCCTACCTCACAGACCTGCTGCACCACCACACCCCTTCCCCCTACCTCACAGACCTGCTGCACCACCACACCCCTTCCCCCTACCTCACAGACCTGCTGCACCCCTTCCCCCTACCTCACAGACCTGCTGCACCACCAATCCAGGTGAACTCCAGGTGAACTCCAGGTGAACTCCAGGTGAACTCCAGGTGAACCCCAGGTGAACCCCAGGTGAACTCCAGGTGAACTCCAGGTGAACCCCAGGTGAACCCCAGGTGAACTCCAGGTGAACTCCAGGAGAACTCCAGGTGAACTCCAGCAGGTGAACTCCAGGTGAACTCCAGGTGAACTCCAGGTGAACTCCAGGTGAACTCCAGCAGGTGAACCCCAGGTGAACCCCAGGTGATCTCCAGGTGATCTCCAGGTGAACTCCAGGTGAACTCCAGGTGAACTCCAAGTGAACTCCAGGGTCAGGTTACCTGCGGGCCATGAAGCCCCTCCCGTATCTCTGCAGCGTGATGGCGGTCTTGCGGACCTTCAGGAAGCGGACTCTCTGCAGCCAGCCGCGCACCGTTTTCTGGATCCGGATGCAGGCGGAGCGGAACCTGTCGGCTCGGAGCTTCTCCAGGTACGCTACCTGGCCGGCCCGGAAGAAGATCTTCGTCTTCCCGAACTGGAACATGTCGGGCTCCTGAGGAACAGCAGGGTCACACTTTATATTAATAAGCCTATTTATAAGAAATAAAGACAATATTAAAACGTGTGTTAGCATCAGGTGTTAGCATCAGGTATTAGCATCAGGTATTAGCATCAGGTGTTAGCGAGGTTCCTGACCTTGATGAGCGTCTCCAGCAGGTTTTTACACACCAACTTCTTATCGGCTAATGTCATGTCTGACTTCTTTAGCAGAACCCGGTAGCGGCTGAAGAAGTCCGGGTACGTCCACCTGCAGACACATTACACATTACTGACAGCTGAGCTAACTCGTGCAAAGGTACATAGCATTTATTTAATTTTGTTATTTTACTTAAAACTGTTTAACAAATGGGTTAGGGTCTGTAGCTAACGTTAGCTATATGTCGAGCTAACGTTAGCTACATGTCTAGCTGGCTATCACCTGACTTCATGACTGTGTGTTCTTTGGATCAACTGATACCACATATTTGAATTCAAAATGGAGGAAGAAGAGGAGGAGGAGGAAGTGGAGGAAGAGTTCTCACCTGGATGGATACCCCGCTGCACTGATCCTGATCGTCTCCAGGACTCCACAGGCTCTGAGCTGCTGCACCGCTCGCTTTGAGTCAAACCTGCAACATCATCATCATCACTTCACCTTCCTCACATCACCACATTAATAAAGCGCGGCTTTCCCTGAACGCCTCGTCCTTCCTCTCTCTTCCTGTCTGCGGTGCGTTCAGGGTCTGACTCGAGTCAAGTGACCGCTCTAACAGCAGGCTGCTTGTTAACCTCTCAGCTGATCACACACACACACACACACACACACACACACACCACTGTGACAGTGTGTTTTTACTGACAGCCAGTGGAGAGAGGTCAGAATGGGGGGAATATGGACGCTCTTCTGGCTGCCTGTGAGGAGCCTGGCTGCGGCGTTCTGGACCCGTTGCAGGCGGGACAGGAATGACTGACAGACCCCAGAATACAGGGAGCTGCAGTAGTCTAAGTGGGATGAAATGAAGGCATGGATGACTTTCTCTAGATCTTTAGAAGACAGAAACGGCTTGATTTTGGGCGATGGTTCGAAGCTGAAAAGAAACTGGCTTTATCTACTGCATTGGCCTGTTTGTCAAACTAAAATGCAGGGTCAAATATAACACCAAGGTTTTTGACATGTGGCGGACAGGTTGCCAAGACTGTTAGTAAATACTTTGAGGGATTCAGCGGGGCCGAAAAGGACCACTTCCGACTTGCTTTAGGGAGGCATGTGGCGCAGTGGGTTGTGCGTTGTGTTGGGCTCAGGGGGGCACAGGTTCAAACCCCACTGCAGTCAGCATGTCGTTGTGTCCCTGAGACACTTCACCCCACACTGCTCCTGTGGGGATTGCCCACAGGATGTGAGTCGCTTTGGATAAAAGCGTCTAACAAGTGACATGTGATGCTTTCATTTAGCTGCAAGTAGTTTTGTGCCATCCAACCCTACATTTCCTCAAGGCAGTTCATGTGGTTCGTAATATTGGACTGGTCGTTTGTTTTCATGGGGAGATAGAGCTGTGGTTCATCCGCATAACAGTGGATGGAAATATTATATTTGTGCATGATTTTGCAGAGAGGAAGCATGGGGAGGCTAGCCGGGTGGGAGGAAAAAGTGCCCATGTTGTGGGATGTGAACCAGTCTAAGGTAGTGCCATCAACTCCCACCGCGTAGTGGAGGCGATGTAATAAGATGTCATGATCTACTGTATCGAACGCTGCGCTGAGGTCAAGAAGAATCAGGATCGCAGTTACCAGAGTCAGCAGAGAGGAGCAGGTCATTGGACACTTTCAACAAGGCAGACTCTGTGCTATGGTGGGGCCTAAAACCTGATTGAAATCTTTCCAAGATGTTATTTTGGTGTAGGTAGGGCTGCAGTTGACTGAGAATAACCTTTACCTTGTTCAAAAGATTGAAAGGTCTCCTAGGCAAGGCCGGATTAGTACCTCCAGGGCCCCTGGGCACTGAGCGCTCATAACAAACTTAATAACAAAAACAGACATCAAAACACGTGGCGCTAGGTAGCAAAAACGGGAATATGTCTTACCTCTGTTGTTGTCTGACCAAAAGTTGTCTTCAATGGCATTAAAACGATAAAAACGCTGCTGAAGGTTAATCCATAGGTTAATCCAATGTGTCTGTGTCACTTTGAATGATTTCTGATAATCCATAAGCAATAAACCTACTTTTCCGTTTTCAGATTTCAGAGGGTGAGACAGGTTTCGATTTGGGGAATCTGCGTGCGCGAAGCCCCCACTTTCTTTTGGTAACGATGGTGTGTATGTGGAAATTCCCCTTCGATTCTATTGGCTCTAACGGTTAAAAAAAGATGTCAATCATAAAAAAGATTATTAATTGTCCCCTTTTAGAAGTGTAGTTATGGTCATTTGTTCTGGAAATGTCATTTTCGAGCCTGAGACCTGAAAAACAGGCTTGGGGCCTAACGGGTTAAAACAATGTATGATGAGTGAGGTTGTGCCCGAAAAAGAAAAAAAAATACTTTAAATTTTTTTTTTTTTAATCTTGTCACTGAGGGCCCTCTTTGCTCAAGGGCCCCTGGGCACTTGCCCAGGTTGCCCATATGGTTAATCCGGCCTTGCTCCTAGGCATATATTATAGGTCTCAAATATATAAAAACATGTCTATGAAGAGCTGACTCTGGGTCAGTAGCTTCAGAGAGAGAGTAGATCTCATCAGGAGAACTCTCCCAGCAGAAACTCAGCTAAATGCTGCCGTGATGAAACTCCACATCATGTTCCAAACCACATCAAGGATCCTCTCTGAAACAGGATGGAGCTCAAACTCTTTCTCTCTCTCAGGTTTACCACAAGGTGACTTCCTTTTGATTTCCTGCTTCTTCACACACAGACTCTCTCCAGCACAGGTTAGCTCTGAGTGTTAGCATGCTAATGTAAACACAGACCATATTACTTCCAGAACACGTGTCATTGTTTCTGACAGCAACGCTTCTGATAGGGCTAGAACACAACTGGGTGTTTCTAGAACACAACTTCTATAACAGAGAGGACTCACGAGAACGCCTCCTTGTAATCGTTGGGTTTGATGCAGCGAACGTAATGAGGAGTCGTCGCGTTCAGAGTCTCCATGAGCATGCGAAGAGAACTGCGGAACTGAAAACACAGGAAACACGTCAGAGTGTATTTAGTGTACCTGGCAGTATATCGTATATGTGTATACAGTATATAGTTATATATAATAAAGTACACAGAGTACCTGGCAGTATATAGTTATATATAATAAAGTACACAGAGTACCTGGCAGTATATCGTATACGTGTATACAGTATATAGTTATATATAATAAAGTACACAGAGTACCTGGCAGTATATTGTATATATGTGTATACAGTATATAGTTATATATAATAAAGTACACAGAGTACCTGGTGGCCCACGGTCTTGCGGTGCTCTTTGTTCGCGGGTCGAGGTGTCGGCTTCGCCGGTCGGACGTTCACTCTGGACGACTTCGGGGGGGCGACGTCCTCTTTCTCATTAAACAGATCTGCAACCAGCTGAAACTGAGAGGAACAGGGTGTGTGTGACCCTGGTTCTGGTTCTGACCCTGGTTCTAACTCTGACCCTGGTTCTGTTTCTGACCCTGGTTCTAACTCTGGTTCTAAATCTGACCTTGGTTCTGGTTCTGACCCTGGTTCTAACTCTGACCCTGGTTCTGGTTCTAACTCTGACCTTGGTTCTGGTTCTTACCCTGGTTCTAACTCTGACCCTGGTTCTCGTTCTAACTCTGATCCTAGTTCTGGTTCTAACTCTGACCTTGGTTCTGGTTCTGACCCTGGTTCTAACTCTGGTTCTAACTCTGACCTTGGTTCTGGTTCTGACCCTGGTCCTAACTCTGACCGTGGTTCTAACACTGACCGTGGTTCTGGTTCTGACCCTGGTTCTAACTCTGATCCTGGTTCTGGTTCTGGTTCTAACTCTGACCTTGGTTCTGGTTCTAACTCTGACCCTGGTTCTGTTTCTGACCCTGGTTCTAACTCTGACCCTGGTTCTAACTCTGGTTCTAACTCTGACCCTGGTTCTGACCCTGTTTCTAACTCTGGTTCTAACTTTGGTTCTGGTTCTAACTCTGACCCTGGTTCTGTTTCTAACTCTGACCCTGGTTCTAACTCTGACCGTGGTTCTAACACTGACCGTGGTTCTGGTTCTGACCCTGGTTCTAACTCTGATCCTGGTTCTGGTTCTGGTTCTAACTCTGACCTTGGTTCTGGTTCTAACTCTGACCCTGGTTCTGTTTCTGACCCTGGTTCTAACTCTGACCCTGGTTCTAACTCTGACCGTGGTTCTGGTTCTAATCCTGGTTCTAACTCTGACCCTGGTTCTGACCCTGTTTCTAACTATGGTTCTAACTCTGATCCTGGTTCTGGTTCTAACTCTGACCCTGGTTCTGTTTCTGACCCTGGTTCTAAATCTGACCCTGGTTCTAACTCTGACCGTGGTTCTGACCATGGTTCTAACCATGGTTCTAACCCTGGTTCTGACTCTGACCCTGGTTCTGTTTCGGACCCTGGTTCTAAATCTTACCCTGGTTCTGACCCAGGTTCTAAATCTGACTCTGACCCTGGTTCTAACTCTGACCGTGGTTCTGGTTCTGACCATGGTTCTGACCCTGGTTCTGGTTCTGACTCTGGTTCTGGCTCCTGTTCTGACTCTGACCCTCGTTCTGACCCTGGCTCTGACCCTGGTTCTGGTTCTATTTTTACCTGGCTGGCCTTCAGGATGTTGATCTGCTCCTCATACACGGTGTCTCTGTTCTTCTCCAGGAATCCTTCACACTCGTACTCCACCTGACGGTCACATGATAACACGATGTCAGAGAGATGAACACAGTCCATAGAGCAGTTTTACGTGTGACACGACGGGTGTTTCTGAGCACCTTGTCGGCGAAGTGGTTGATGATGAAGGAGGTGTTGGACATGCGGGGCTTCTGGAAGTGAGCGCTGCTCGAGTGTTTCTGGTACAGCTTCTGGGCCCAGTTCTGGTCCGTGCCTTTGGGAACCTACAACAGGAAGTGGCTGGTTAATACCAGCAGGAAGTGAAGTCTGTCAAACAATAATACAACACAGATGAAAAGTGAATCTAACACCACCACTGACTTTACACTCTTCGTCCAGCAGGTCCAGGATCCCCAGCCGGGCCTCGATCAGGTCGATGCACGGCTGGTTATCGCAGAAGTCTATCAGGGTCCAGGGAATAAGCTCCTTCATGTACTCCTCCTGCTCCAGCTTGAACACATGCTGAGGACACACATCGTATCTTCAGATATCTGTATGATAGCAGAGCTAACACGATATAACACCTTCAGATATCTGTACCATAGCAGAGCTAACACGATATAACACCTTCAGATATCAGTATGATAGCAGAGCTAACACTATATAACACCTTCAGATATCTGTACCATAGCAGAGCTAACACTATATAACACCTTCAGATATCTGTACCATAGCAGAGCTAACACGATATAACACCTTCAGATATCTGTATGATAGCAGAGCTAACACGATATAACACCTTCAGATATCTGTACCATAGCAGAGCTAACACTATATAACACCTTCAGATATCAGTATGATAGCAGAGCTAACACGATATAACACCTTCAGATATCAGTATGATAGCAGAGCTAACACGATATAACACCTTCAGATATCTGTAC
The DNA here is from genome assembly GCA_028583405.1 of Pogonophryne albipinna. Taxonomy (NCBI): domain Eukaryota; kingdom Metazoa; phylum Chordata; class Actinopteri; order Perciformes; family Artedidraconidae; genus Pogonophryne; species Pogonophryne albipinna. Next base: position 53,738 of record JAPTMU010000523.1, on the reverse strand, counting down.
CATAGCAGAGCTAACACTATATACCACCTTCAGATATCTGTATGATAGCAGAGCTAACACGATATAACACCTTCAGATATCTGTATGATAGCAGAGCTAACACTATATAACACCTTCAGATATCAGTATGATAGCAGAGCTAACACTATATAACACCTTCAGATATCTGTATGATAGCAGAGCTAACACTATATAACACCTTCAGATATCTGTATGATAGCAGAGCTAACACTATATAACACCTTCAGATATCTGTACCATAGCAGAGCTAACACTATATAACACCTTCAGATATCTGTACGATAGCAGAGCTAACACTATATAACACCTTCAGATATCTGTATGATAGCAGAGCTAACACTATATAACACCTTCAGATATCTGTATGATAGCAGAGCTAACACTATATAACACCTTCAGATATCTGTATGATAGCAGAGCTAACACTATATAACACCTTCAGATATCTGTATGATAGCAGAGCTAACACTATATAACACCTTCAGATATCTGTATGATAGCAGAGCTAACACTATATAACACCTTCGATATCTGTATCATAGCAGAGCTAACACTATATAACACCTTCAGATATCTGTACTGATAGCAGAGCTAAACACTATATAACACCTTCAGATATCTGTATGATAGCAGAGCTAACACTATATAACAACCTTCAGATATCTGTATGCATAGCAGAGCTAACACTATATACCACCTTCAGATATCTGTAATAGCAGAGCTAACACTATATAACACCTTCAGATATCTGTGATAGCAGAGCTAACACTATATAACACCTTCAGATATCTGTATCATAGCAGAGCTAACACTATATAACACCTTCAGATATCTGTATGATAGCAGAGCTAACACTATATACACCTTCAGATATCTGTATGATAGCAGAGCTAACACTATATAACACCTTCAGATATCTGTATGATAGCAGAGCTAACACTATAACACCTTCAGATATCTGTATGATAGCAGAGCTAACACATATAACACCTTCAGATATCTGTATGATAGCAGAGCTAACACTATATAACACCTTCAGATATCTGTATGATAGCAGAGCTAACACGATATAACACCTTCAGATATCTGTATGATAGCAGAGCTAACACTATATAACACCTTCAGATATCTGTATGATAGCAGAGCTAACACTATATAACACCTTCAGATATCTGTATGATAGCAGAGCTAACACGATATAACACCTTCAGATATCTGTATGATAGCAGAGCTAACACTATATAACCACCTTCAGATATCTGTATGATAGCAGAGCTAACACTATATAACCACCTTCAGATATCTGTATCATAGCAGAGCTAACACTATATAACACCTTCAGATATCTGTATGATAGCAGAGCTAACACTATATAACACCTTCAGATATCTGTATCATAGCAGAGCTAACACTATATAACACCTTCAGATATCTGTATGATAGCAGAGCTAACACGATATAACACCTTCAGATATCTGTATGATAGCAGAGCTAACACTATATAACACCTTCAGATATCTGTATCATAGCAGAGCTAACACTATATAACACCTTCAGATATCTGTATGATAGCAGAGCTAACACGATATAACACCTTCAGATATCTGTATCATAGCAGAGCTAACACTATATAACACCTTCAGATATCTGTATGATAGCAGAGCTAACACGATATAACACCTTCAGATATCTGTATCATAGCAGAGCTAACACTATATACCACCTTCAGATATCTGTATGATAGCAGAGCTAACACGATATAACACCTTCAGATATCTGTACCATAGCAGAGCTAACACGATATAACACCTTCAGATATCTGTACCATAGCAGAGCTAACACGATATAACACCTTCAGATATCTGTATGATAGCAGAGCTAACACGATATAACACCTTCAGATATCTGTATGATAGCAGAGCTAACACGATATAACCTTCAATAGCAGAACACCTTCAGAGCTAACACTATATAACACCTTCAGATATCTGTATGATAGCAGAGCTAACACGATATAACACCTTCAGATATCTGTATGATAGCAGAGCTAACACGATATAACACCTTCAGATATCTGTACCATAGCAGAGCTAACACGATATAACAACTTCAGATATCTGTATGATAGCAGAGCTAACATGATATAACACCTTCAGATATCTGTATGATAGCAGAGCTAACACGATATAACACCTTCAGATATCTGTACCATAGCAGAGCTAACACTATATAACACCTTCAGATATCTGTATGATAGCAGAGCTAACACGATATAACACCTTCAGATATCTGTACCATAGCAGAGCTAACACTATATAACACCTTCAGATATCTGTATGATAGCAGAGCTAACACGATATAACACCTTCAGATATCTGTATGATAGCAGAGCTAACACTATATAACACCTTCAGATATCTGTACCATAGCAGAGCTAACACTATATACCACCTTCAGATATCTGTCTGATAGCAGAGCTAACACTATATAACACCTTCAGATATCTGTACCATAGCAGAGCTAACCCTATATAACACCTTCAGATATCTGTATGATAGCAGAGCTAACACTATATAACACCTGCAGATATCTGTATGATAGCAGAGCTAACACTATATAACACCTTCAGATATCTGTACCATAGCAGAGCTAACACGATATAACACCTTCAGATATCTGTATGATAGCAGAGCTAACACTATATAACACCTTCAGATATCTGTACCATAGCAGAGCTAACACGATATAACACCTTCAGATATCTGTATGATAGCAGAGCTAACACTATATAACACCTTCAGATATCTGTATGATAGCAGAGCTAACACGATATAACACCTTCAGATATCTGTATGATAGCAGAGCTAACACTATATAACACCTTCAGATATCTGTATGATAGCAGAGCTAACACGATATAACACCTTCAGATATCTGTACCATAGCAGAGCTAACACGATATACACCTTCAGATATCTGTACCATAGCAGAGCTAACACTATATAACACCTTCAGATATCTGTACGGTAGCAGAGCTAACACTATATAACACCTTCAGATATCTGTACCATAGCAGAGCTAACACTATATAACACCTTCAGATATCTGTACCATAGCAGAGCTAACACTATATAACACCTTCAGATATCTGTACCATAGCAGAGCTAACACGATATAACACCTTCAGATATCTGTATGATAGCAGAGCTAACACTATATAACACCTTCAGATATCTGTACCATAGCAGAGCTAACACGATATAACACCTTCAGATATCTGTACCATAGCAGAGCTAACACGATATAACACCTTCAGATATCTGTATGATAGCAGAGCTAACATGATATAACACCTTCAGATATCTGTATGATAGCAGAGCTAACACTATATAACACCTTCAGATATCAGTATGATAGCAGAGCTAACACTATATAACACCTTCAGATATCTGTATGATAGCAGAGCTAACACTATATAACACCTTCAGATATCAGTATGATAGCAGAGCTAACACTATATAACACCTTCAGATATCTGTATGATAGCAGAGCTAACACTATATAACACCTTCAGATATCAGTATGATAGCAGAGCTAACACGATATAACACCTTCAGATATCAGTATGATAGCAGAGCTAACACGATATAACACCTTCAGATATCTGTATGATAGCAGAGCTAACACGATATAACACCTTCAGATATCTGTATGATAGCAGAGCTAACACTATATAACACCTTCAGATATCTGTATGATAGCAGAGCTAACACTATATAACACCTTCAGATATCTGTACCATAGCAGAGCTAACACTATATAACACCTTCAGATATCTGTACGATAGCAGAGCTAACACTATATAACACCTTCAGATATCTGTACCATAGCAGAGCTAACACTATATACCACCTTCAGATATCTGTATCATAGCAGAGCTAACACTATATAACACCTTCAGATATCTGTATCATAGCAGAGCTAACACTATATAACACCTTCAGATATCTGTATGATAGCAGAGCTAACACTATATAACACCTTCAGATATCTGTATGATAGCAGAGCTAACACTATATAACACCTTCAGATATCTGTATGATAGCAGAGCTAACACTATATAACACCTTCAGATATCTGTATGATAGCAGAGCTAACACTATATAACACCTTCAGATATCTGTATCATAGCAGAGCTAACACGATATAACACCTTCAGATATCTGTACCATAGCAGAGCTAACACTATATAACACCTTCAGATATCTGTACCATAGCAGAGCTAACACTATATAACACCTTCAGATATCTGTACCATAGCAGAGCTAACACTATATAACACCTTCAGATATCTGTATGATAGCAGAGCTAACACTATATAACACCTTCAGATATCTGTATGATAGCAGAGCTAACACTATATAACACCTTCAGATATCTGTACCATAGCAGAGCTAACACGATATAACACCTTCAGATATCTGTATGATAGCAGAGCTAACACTATATAACACCTTCAGATATCTGTACCATAGCAGAGCTAACACGATATAACACCTTCAGATATCTGTACCATAGCAGAGCTAACACGATATAACACCTTCAGATATCTGTATGATAGCAGAGCTAACACGATATAACACCTTCAGATATCTGTATGATAGCAGAGCTAACACTATATAACACCTTCAGATATCAGTATGATAGCAGAGCTAACACTATATAACACCTTCAGATATCTGTATGATAGCAGAGCTAACACTATATAACACATTCAGATATCAGTATGATAGCAGAGCTAACACTATATAACACCTTTAGATATCTGTATGATAGCAGAGCTAACACTATATAACACCTTCAGATATCAGTATGATAGCAGAGCTAACACTATATAACACCTTCAGATATCTGTACCATAGCAGAGCTAACACTATATAACACCTTCAGATATCTGTCTGATAGCAGAGCTAACACTATATAACACCTTCAGATATCAGTATGATAGCAGAGCTAACACTATATAACACCTTCAGATATCTGTACCATAGCAGAGCTAACACGATATAACACCTTCAGATATCTGTATGATAGCAGAGCTAACACGATATAACACCTTCAGATATCAGTATGATAGCAGAGCTAACACTATATAACACCTTCAGATATCAGTATGATAGCAGAGCTAACACTATATAACACCTTCAGATATCAGTATGATAGCAGAGCTAACACTATATAACACCTTCAGATATCTGTATGATAGCAGAGCTAACACTATATAACACCTTCAGATATCAGTATGATAGCAGAGCTAACACTATATAACACCTTCAGATATCTGTATGATAGCAGAGCTAACACTATATAACACCTTCAGATATCAGTATGATAGCAGAGCTAACACTATATAACACCTTCAGATATCTGTATCATAGCAGAGCTAACACTATATAACACCTTCAGATATCAGTATGATAGCAGAGCTAACACTATATAACACCTTCAGATATCTGTATGATAGCAGAGCTAACACTATATAACACCTTCAGATATCAGTATGATAGCAGAGCTAACACTATATAACACCTTCAGATATCTGTACCATAGCAGAGCTAACACGATATAACACCTTCAGATATCTGTATGATAGCAGAGCTAACACTATATAACACCTTCAGATATCTGTATGATAGCAGAGCTAACACTATATAACACCTTCAGATATCTGTACCATAGCAGAGCTAACACTATATAACACCTTCAGATATCTGTACGATAGCAGAGCTAACACTATATAACACCTTCAGATATCTGTACCATAGCAGAGCTAACACTATATACCACCTTCAGATATCTGTATCATAGCAGAGCTAACACTATATAACACCTTCAGATATCTGTATGATAGCAGAGCTAACACTATATAACACCTTCAGATATCTGTATGATAGCAGAGCTAACACTATATAACACCTTCAGATATATGTATGATAGCAGAGCTAACACTATATAACACCTTCAGATATCAGTATGATAGCAGAGCTAACACTATATAACACCTTCAGATATCTGTATGATAGCAGAGCTAACACTATATAACACCTTCAGATATCAGTATGATAGCAGAGCTAACACTATATAACACCTTCAGATATCTGTACCATAGCAGAGCTAACACGATATAACACCTTCAGATATCTGTATGATAGCAGAGCTAACACGATATAACACCTTCAGATATCAGTATGATAGCAGAGCTAACACTATATAACACCTTCAGATATCAGTATGATAGCAGAGCTAACACTATATAACACCTTCAGATATCAGTATGATAGCAGAGCTAACACTATATAACACCTTCAGATATCTGTATGATAGCAGAGCTAACACTATATAACACCTTCAGATATCAGTATGATAGCAGAGCTAACACTATATAACACCTTCAGATATCAGTATGATAGCAGAGCTAACACTATATAACACCTTCAGATATCTGTATGATAGCAGAGCTAACACTATATAACACCTTCAGATATCAGTATGATAGCAGAGCTAACACTATATAACACCTTCAGATATCTGTACCATAGCAGAGCTAACACGATATAACACCTTCAGATATCTGTATGATAGCAGAGCTAACACTATATAACACCTTCAGATATCTGTATGATAGCAGAGCTAACACTATATAACACCTTCAGATATCTGTACCATAGCAGAGCTAACACTATATAACACCTTCAGATATCTGTACGATAGCAGAGCTAACACTATATAACACCTTCAGATATCTGTACCATAGCAGAGCTAACACTATATACCACCTTCAGATATCTGTATCATAGCAGAGCTAACACTATATAACACCTTCAGATATCTGTATGATAGCAGAGCTAACACTATATAACACCTTCAGATATCTGTATGATAGCAGAGCTAACACTATATAACACCTTCAGATATATGTATGATAGCAGAGCTAACACTATATAACACCTTCAGATATCAGTATGATAGCAGAGCTAACACTATATAACACCTTCAGATATATGTATGATAGCAGAGCTAACACTATATAACACCTTCAGATATCAGTATGATAGCAGAGCTAACACGATATAACACCTTCAGATATCTGTATGATAGCAGAGCTAACACTATATAACACCTTCAGATATCTGTATGATAGCAGAGCTAACACTATATAACACCTTCAGATATCTGTATCATAGCAGAGCTAACACTATATAACACCTTCAGATATCTGTATGATAGCAGAGCTAACACGATATAACACCTTCAGATATCTGTATCATAGCAGAGCTAACACTATATAACACCTTCAGATATCTGTATCATAGCAGAGCTAACACTATATAACACCTTCAGATATCTGTATGACAGCAGAGCTAACACGATATAACACCTTCAGATATCTGTATCATAGCAGAGCTAACACTATATAACACCTTCAGATATCTGTATCATAGCAGAGCTAACACTATATAACACCTTCAGATATCTGTATGACAGCAGAGCTAACACGATATAACACCTTCAGATATCTGTATCATAGCAGAGCTAACACTATATAACACCTTCAGATATCTGTATCATAGCAGAGCTAACACGATATAACACCTTCAGATATCTGTATCATAGCAGAGCTAACACTATATAACACCTTCAGATATCTGTATGATAGCAGAGCTAACACTATATACCACCTTCAGATATCTGTATGATAGCAGAGCTAACACGATATAACACCTTCAGATATCTGTACCATAGGAGAGCTAACACGATATAACACCTTCAGATATCTGTACCATAGCAGAGCTAACACGATATAACACCTTCAGATATCTGTATGATAGCAGAGCTAACACGATATAACACCTTCAGATATCTGTATGATAGCAGAGCTAACACTATATAACACCTTCAGATATCTGTATGATAGCAGAGCTAACACGATATAACACCTTCAGATATCTGTACCATAGCAGAGCTAACACGATATAACAACTTCAGATATCTGTATGATAGCAGAGCTAACATGATATAACACCTTCAGATATCTGTATGATAGCAGAGCTAACACGATATAACACCTTCAGATATCTGTACCATAGCAGAGCTAACACTATATAACACCTTCAGATATCTGTATGATAGCAGAGCTAACACGATATAACACCTTCAGATATCTGTACCATAGCAGAGCTAACACTATATAACACCTTCAGATATCTGTACCATAGCAGAGCTAACACTATATAACACCTTCAGATATCTGTATGATAGCAGAGCTAACACTATATAACACCTTCAGATATCTGTACCATAGCAGAGCTAACACTATATAACACCTTCAGATATCTGTATGATAGCAGAGCTAACACTATATAACACCTTCAGATATCTGTATGATAGCAGAGCTAACACTATATAACACCTTCAGATATAAACCAGATATCAGAATCATACTGCAGGATATCTAAAGAAACAGAGGCTCAAACTGCACAAATCATATCTTCATCTGTATGATTCAGAAACACCCTGGAGGTTGGAAAGAGGCTCACAGAGTTGAACTGCTGCTGAAGTTTCTCGTTGGCGTAGTTGATGCAGAACTGCTCAAAACTGTTGACCTCGAACGTCTCAAAGCTGCAGCAAAATCAAACAAAAGACACGAAAACAAACTGAATTTGTCAAGGATCTGACAGTCGCAGATCATTGGTTATTATGGTCATGTAATTATTCAGGGGAATCACCCGTAGATGTCGAGCACTCCGATGAACGAGTGCTGTTTGGACGAGCTCTGCAGGACTTTGTTGATGTGCTCCACGATCCAGTCGAACATGCGGGCGTAGATGTGTTTGGCGAGTGCATTGCGGGCGTTCTCCGCCTGCTTCTTGGACATCTTCTTCAGGTACGTCTCGGATGAGGTGACCAGCTTCCTGTGACAGAGCCAGTGCTCCATCTGCTGCAGCTCCACGCCCAGCAGCCGGCTGAAGTGCTGCAGGTGGAGGTCGTCTCTCTGCAACAAAGAGCCCCGTTAGCTGACAACGCTAACCTGGACCACACATGATGCTAACATACCGACACGTGGCCAGCTGACGCTAACGTAATAATAATAATAATAATGCATTTTATTTATATAGCGCTTTTCACAACTCAAAGACGCTTTACAGTATGAGGGAAGGACAGGCAAACAAGTAAGTACAAAATAAAAAGGCAGTCAAGAGGAAATGGATTGAGAGGGGGGGGGCTTATGGGTAGACAGAGTTGAAAAGATGTGTTTTGAGGCGGGACTGAAAGACTGTGAGGGACTCAGAGTCACAGAGATCTTGGGGGAGGGGCTTCCAGAGCCTAGGAGCTGCCACTGAGAAGGCTCTGTCCCCAAAGCTGCAGAGTGTGGATGTGGGAATGGATAGGAGTCCGGCTGCGGTGGATCTGAGGGACCGTGGGGGTTGATAAGGAGTGAGAAGGTTTGTGAGATAAGGGGGGGCCAGATGGTGGAGTGCTTTGTAGGTGAGGACCAGCACTTTGTAGTTGATGCGATGGGAGACAGGAAGCCAGTGGAGGTCTTTGAGGACTGGGGTGATGCCATGGTTTGGTATGCGTGAGGAGACGTGCAGCTGCATGTTGAACCCGTTGGAGTCTGTTGAGGGATGGAGTGCTGATGCCGTAAAGAAGTGTGTTGCAGTAGTCGAGGCGGGAGGAAATGAAGGCATGGATTAGTCGTTCGGCTGCGGGGCGGGTGAGAGAGGGTAGGATTTTTGCAATATTGCGGAGGTGGAAAAATGAGGTTTTGACTGTTTGGCGGATGTGAGGTTCGAGGAAGAGGGTGGGGTCAAAGATTACGCCAAGGTTGCGTGCCTGATTGGAGGGGGAAACAATGGTGCCATCGATGGTGAGAGTTATGTTAGTGACCTTGCTGAGGGTGGATTTGGAGCCGATTAGGAGGAGTTCTGTTTTGTTGCTGTTCAGTTTGAGGAGGTTATGTTGCATCCAAGTTTTAATAGCTGTCAGACAGGAATCGATGTGGGTAAGGGGTTGGTTATGGAGGGGGTTGGTGCTGAGGTAGATCTGAGTGTCATCAGCATAGCAGTGGAAGTCGAGGTTGAAGTGGCGGAGTATCTGACCGAGGGGGAGGATGTAAATGATGAAGAGGAGGGTGCCGAGTACTGATCCTTGAGGAACGCCTTGGGTGACTGAGGCTGTGGCAGAGGAGTGGTTGTTGAGGGAGATGAAGTGGGATCGTTCAGTGAGGTAGGACTGGAGCCATCTGAGTGCAATACCTTCAATACCAATGTCCCTGAGTCGGGTGAGCAGGATGTTGTGGCTCACGGTATCGAAGGCTGCACTCAGGTCGAGGAGGATGAGAATATTGAGGGAACCAGTGTCAGCAGAGGTGAGGAGGTCATTGAGGACTTTGATGAGTGCACTGTACTGTGGGTGAGGACGAAAATCCAGACTGAAGGGGTTCATAAAGCTGGTTGGTTTGGAGATGGCAGTGAATTTGTTTGGCTACAATGCGTTCAAGAGTTGTTGAGAGGAATGGTAGGTTGGAGATGGGGCGGTAATTAGTGAGGGAGGATTTGGAGTAACAGCAGCAGTTTTGAAAGCAGAGGGGACGGGTCCATGGGACAGCGAGGAGTTGAAAAGGTTAGCAAGATAGGGGCAGAGGACGGGGAGGCAGGACTTCAGGAGAGGAGTGGGTAGAGGGTCAAGGTAGCAGGTTGTGGGATTTGAGGAACCGATCAGATGGAGTATTTCAAGTGGGGTAACCAGGTTGAACTGGGAGAGGCGGCACTGGGGAGGAGGAGTCAGGAGGTCAAGGGAGATGGGGGGAGAAATGGTAGCGGTGGAGGTTGGGGGAGATGCTTGTATATCAGATGGAGCTGAGAAGGAGTGGTTAATGGCGTTAATTTTGTCTGCGAAAAACTGGAGGAATGAGCTGCAAGTAGCGGAAGTAGAAGTAGGGAGGTTATCAGCACGGGGTGTGAAGAGCTTGTTAACTGTGGAGAAGAGGGTCCTGGGGTTACGGGAGGGGTCAGTGAAGATGTTGGAGAGGTAGGCAGATTTAGCGGCAATAAGAGCATCTTTGTATGCATTGAGATGGAGTTTGTAGCTTATGGAATGGACTGTGAGGGATGATTTATTTGAAAGACGTTCAAGTTGGCGGCCTCGCTGCTTCATTTTACGCAGTGCGGGTGTGAACCAGGGTGAGGAGGTCTTGAAAGTAACAGTTTTATTTTTGAGGGGGGCTAAAGTGTTGAGGGAGGTGAGTAGGGTGGAGTTGAGGTGGTTGAGCAGATCATCAGGGGAGCTGAGGGTTGCGTCCAGGGGGAGATTAGACGATAGCAGTTCGGAGAGATGGTTATGGTCAATGGAGTGTAGATTACGGAAGGTGATGTTTCTGGGTGGGCAGGGGTTTCGGGAGGGGGGGGGCAATGGTGAATTGTATGAGTTTGTGGTCGGAGAGGGGAAATGGGCAAGGGTGGAGGTCAATCACTGGGAGGTTGGTAGAGCAGACGAGATCAAGGATGTGTCCTTTGTCATGGGTGGGGAAGGTGACATGTTGGGTGATAGAGAAATTGTCCAGTAGGGTTGTGAATTTGGATGCCAGCTTGCAGGTGGGTGAGTCAATGTGAATGTTGAGGTCACCAAGTAGTAACAGACGTTGAGAGAGGGATGAGGCAAGTGTGAGGAATTCAGTGAAATCGGAGAGGAAGGAGGGACGAGGTTTAGGAGGCCGGTAGATGAGGATGACTGTCAGTGAGGGAGGGGCTTTGAAGGCAATGAATTCAAAGGATGATACTATGGGGAGGGTTAGTTCAGTGATTTGGATGTTCTGATTGTGGGATTACAGCAAGGCCGCCACCACGGCGGGAGGGGCGGGGTTTAGTGATGTATTTAAAGCCAGGGGGGGATGTTTGGTTGAGTGAGAAGAAGTAATCGGGCTGTTGCCAGGTTTCGGTGAGCAGAAGGAAATCAAGGGATTTTTCCAAGATTAGTTCATGGAGGATGAGGGCTTTCTTGTTGAGTGATCGGATGTTAAGGAGGGCAATGTTAGTTGAGTGGGAGGGGCGTGGTGTGGTCACAGGCTGAAGAGGTAAGAGGTTGTCCAGGTTGACAGTGCGGGGAGGAATGTGAGATGGGGGGGAGGAGCGGAGAGGAGGTGGAAGGAAGTGTGTTCTTATCAGTTTTTGGTGGTTGAGGGCGGTGGAATCCACTCCAGGTATTTGGGCCAGCTCTGAGCAGAGGGCGGTGGAATCCACTCCAGGTATTTGGGCCAGCTCTGAGCAGAGGGCGGTGGAATCCACTCCAGGTATTTGGGCCAGCTCTGAGCAGAGGGCGGTGGAATCCACTCCAGGTATTTGGGCCAGCTCTGAGCAGAGGGCGGTGGAATCCACTCCAGGTATTTGGGTCAGCTCTGAGCAGAGGGCGGTGGAATCCACTCCAGGTTTTCAGTACAGCTGGGATTGTAACGGACCAGTGGTGGGTGTAAAATATGGAGTAATAAGTGCGCTCAGATGACATGACAGTTGTGGGACATGGCGGTTAGTTGACCAGATAGATGTTATGGATGATTTTCCGGACTGGGAGTAAACAAATCTGCGTTTGGAACCTCTATGGACATACCTCGGTCTGCGTAGAAGCCCGAGGCAATTGATGACAGACAAGCTTAGAGGAAGCGCAGAAAAGTTATTGAGATTACAAAGTTGGGTGACAGAGTATCGTAACATCGTAGAGACACGAGAGGCCAGCTGATGCTAACGTAGAGACACCTGACAGCAGCTGACGCTAACGTAGAGACACCTGACAGCAGCTGATGCTAACGTAGAGACACCTGACAGCAGCTGATGCTAACGTAGAGACACCTGACAGCAGCTGACGCTAACGTAGAGACACCTGACAGCAGCTGACGCTAACGTAGAGACACCTGACGCTAACGTAGAGACACGAGAGGCCAGCTGATGCTAACGTAGAGACACCTGACAGCAGCTGACGCTAACGTAGAGACACGAGAGGCCAGCTGACACTAACGTAGAGACACCTGACAGCAGCTGACACTAACGTAGAGACACCTGACAGCAGCTGACGCTAATGTAGAGACACCTGACAGCAGCTGACGCTAACGTAGAGACACCTGACAGCAGCTGACGCTAACGTAGAGACACCTGACAGCAGCTGACGCTAACGTAGAGACACCTGACAGCAGCTGACGATAACGTAGAGACACCTGACAGCAGCTGACGCTAACGTAGAGACACCTGACAGCAGCTGACGCCAACGTAGAGACACCTGACAGCAGCTGACGCCAACGTAGAGACACCTGACAGCAGCTGATGCTAACGTAGAGACACCTGACAGCAGCTGACGCTAACGTAGAGACACGAGAGGCCAGCTGACACTAACGTAGAGACACCTGACAGCAGATGACACTAACGTAGAGACACCTGACAGCAGCTGACGCTAACGTAGAGACACCTGACAGCAGCTGACGCTAACGTAGAGACACAGAGGCCAGCTGACACTAACGTAGAGACACCTGACAGCAGCTGATGCTAACGTAGAGACACCTGACAGCAGCTGATGCTAACGTAGAGACACCTGACAGCAGCTGATGCTAACGTAGAGACACCTGACAGCAGCTGACGCTAACGTAGAGACACCTGACAGCAGCTGATGCTAACGTAGAGACACGAGAGGCCAGCTGACGCTAACGTAGAGACGAGAGGCCAGCTGACGCTAACGTAGAGACACCTGACAGCAGCTGACGCTAACGTAGAGACACCTGACAGCAGCTGATGCTAACGTAGAGACACCTGACAGCAGCTGACGCTAACGTAGAGACACGAGAGGCCAGCTGATGCTAACGCAGAGACACCTGACAGCAGCTGACGCTAACGTAGAGACACCTGACAGCAGCTGACGCTAACGTAGAGACACGAGAGGCCAGCTGATGCTAACGTAGAGACACCTGACAGCAGCTGACGCTAACGTAGAGACACCTGACAGCAGCTGATGCTAACGTAGAGACACCTGACAGCAGCTGACGCTAACGTAGAGACACGAGAGGCCAGCTGATGCTAACGCAGAGACACCTGACAGCAGCTGACGCTAACGTAGAGACACGAGAGGCCAGCTGATGCTAACGTAGAGACACCTGACAGCAGCTGACGCTAACTCTTGTCCTATATGTGAAACCCATTGTCACAAACCTGGGTGTACGGATTGATCGTGATTTTAAACTAGACAAACAGATTAACTCTGTGGTAAAATCCAGCTTCTTTCAGCTAAGACTTTTAGCAAAGGTCAAGCCTTTCCTTTCTTTTAATGACTTTGAGAAAGTAATACATTGTTTTATATCCACTAAACTGGATTACTGCAATGCTCTTTATATTGGAGTGACCAAGGCTTCACTGTCACGCCTACAGCTGGTCCAGAATGCTGCTGCACGCCTCCTTACAAGGACAGGCAGGCGTGAACATATTACGCCTGTACTCGCCTCTTTACACTGGCTACCAGTCCATTTTAGAATACAGTTTAAAATGTTGCTGTTCGCATACAAGCCCTGAACGCTTTAGCCCCACCGTACCTGGCAGATCTTTTAAAACCATACACACCCACACGGTCACTGAGGTCAGCTGACAGACTCCTTCTGGTAGTCCCTAAATCGAGGCTAGAGCAGCGGGGAGATAGAGCCTTTGCTGTTGCAGCTCCAAAGTTATGGAACAAATTACCCCTCCAGGTTAGACTTGCTCCAACTCTGCCTGTTTTTAAATCTCGTTTAAAAACCCACTTATTTTCCCTGGCTTTTACTGTACATACCAGGTGACACTTGTGCTGTTAAATGTGGTTTTTATTTATTTATTTTTTACCTTACTAGTGTTTTGTATTGTTTTTACGTCATATTGGTGAGTTTTTCAGTCGGTGGCTTCTGATCTGGTTTCATTGTCTCGTGTATTACATTTGTTTCATGTCCTGTCTGTTTTTATGTATTTATGCTATGTTTTTATACAGTTGTTGATGTACAGCACTTTGTTCAACTCTGTTGTTTTTAAATGTGCTATATAAATAAAATGGATTGGATTGGATTGGAACGTAGAGACACCTGACAGCAGCTGATGCTAACTAGAGACACCTGACAGCAGCTGATGCTAACGTAGAGACACCTGACAGCAGCTGATGCTAACGTAGAGACACCTGACAGCAGCTGATGCCAACGTAGAGACACCTGACAGCAGCTGATGCTAACGTAGAGACACCTGACAGCAGCTGACGCTAACGTAGAGACACCTGACAGCAGCTGATGCTAACGTAGAGACACCTGACAGCAGCTGACGCTAACGTAGAGACACCTGACAGCAGCTGATGCTAACGTAGAGACACCTGACAGCAGCTGATGCTAACGTAGAGACACCTGACAGCAGCTGATGCTAACGTAGAGACACCTGACAGCAGCTGACGCTAACGTAGAAACACCTGACAGCAGCTGATGCTAACTAGAGACACGTGACAGCAGCTGATGCTAACGTAGAGACACCTGACAGCAGCTGATGCTAACGTAGAGACACCTGACAGCAGCTGACGCTAACGTAGAAACACCTGACAGCAGCTGATGCTAACTAGAGACACCTGACAGCAGCTGATGCTAACGTAGAGACACCTGACAGCAGCTGATGCTAACGTAGAGACACCTGACAGCAGCTGATGCTAACGTAGAGACACCTGACAGCAGCTGACGCTAACGTAGAAACACCTGACAGCAGCTGATGCTAACTAGAGACACGTGACAGCAGCTGATGCTAACGCAGAGACACCTGACAGCAGCTGATGCTAACGTAGAGACACCTGACAGCAGCTGATGCTAACGTAGAGACACCTGACAGCAGCTGATGCTAACTAGAGACACGTGACAGCAGCTGATGCTAACGTACAGACACGTGACACGACTCTCCGTCTCGCTCTGTGCAGATCTCAATGTTCCCGAGGTGAAGGATGGATGCCACCACTTTGAAGATGCTGCTCTGACTGCTTTCCTTTATCCCTGAAAAAACACATAAACACAAAATATACATTATAGTCATATTACAGGTTTCTCCACTAACAGCTGTTATATTACAGGTTTCTCCACTAACAGCTGTTATATTACAGGTTTCTCCACTAACAGCTGTTATATTACAGGTTTCTCCACTAACAGCTGTTATATTACAGGTTTCTCTACTAACAGCTGTTATATTACAGGTTTCTCCACTAACAGCTGTTATATTACGGGTTTCTCCACTAACAGCTGTTATATTACAGGTTTCTCCACTAACAGCTGTTATATTACAGGTTTCTCCACTAACAGCTGTTATATTACAGGTTTCTCTACTAACAGCTGTTATATTACAGGTTTCTCTACTAACAGCTGTTATATTACAGGTTTCTCCACTAACAGCTGTTATATTACAGGTTTCTCCACTAACAGCTGTTATATTACAGGTTTCTCTACTAACAGCTGTTATATTACAGGTTTCTCCACTAACAGCTGTTATATTACGGGTTTCTCCACTAACAGCTGTTATATTACAGGTTTCTCTACTAACAGCTGTTATATTACAGGTTTCTCCACTAACAGCTGTTATATTACAGGTTTCTCCACTAACAGCTGTTATATTACAGGTTTCTCTACTAACAGCTGTTATATTACAGGTTTCTCCACTAACAGCTGTTATATTACAGGTTTCTCCACTAACAGCTGTTATATTACAGGTTTCTCCACTAACAGCTGTTATATTACAGGTTTCTCTACTAACAGCTGTTATATTACAGGTTTCTCCACTAACAGCTGTTATATTACGGGTTTCTCCACTAACAGCTGTTATATTACGGGTTTCTCCACTAACAGCTGTTATATTACGGGTTTCTCCACTAACAGGTCACCTAGCATAGTTAAGGCCTCTCTGGTCTTCTTGAAGTCCTCAGCGTCGTTCACGCCCTCGATGAAGATGTTCTCGCCTAGAGACGTGAAGGTGAAGTCTTCTGCACTGGCTGAGGTACAAAACACATCAGTTAGGTAGAGGTTAAACAGGTGAGAAGGAAGACAGGTCAACAGGTGAGAAGGTAGACAGGTCAACAGGTGAGAAGGTAGACAGGTCAACAGGTGAGAAGGTAGACAGGTAAACAGGTGAGAAGGTAGACAGGTCAACAGGTGAGAAGGTAGACAGGTCAACAGGTGAGAAGGTAGACAGGTCAACAGGTGAGAAGGTAGACAGGTCAACAGGTGAGAAGGTAGACAGGTCAACAGGTGAGAAGGTATACAGATGTAGCACTCCAGATAGGACTCACATGGGTGTGTCCCAGTCAAAAGCCCAGCGGGTCCCAGTGGCTGGGGGTGTTGCCAAATTGCTAGAGGGCGTTGCCCAATTTCCCCATTTGTTCAATTACAGGATTTAACCATGAGATGGCGCTTCATTCACAAATACACAAAGACAACTGGGTGTTGTAGAACTTAGTCTGTTTGCAATGTTTGCAGCTCTGCAGTTGTGTTTGTTGAATACTGTAGCATTTAATCACTTATTTGTTATGGTTTTCACAAGCTACTATAATGAAAAAATATCAGTTTTAGATCAAATAAAGTATATAGTTTGCTTTATGCAGTATATTTCTTGTAATATTGTTGGGGTGTTTTTACACAGTACAGTAGATTGAAGTAAATCAACTTATACATTAAGATAAGATAAGATGGACCTTTATTAATCCCGTGGGGAAATTCAGTAGTTCAAACAGCAACAGGGTGAGAGTGAAAAACAGGACAGCACAGATTCACACAGATTAATAAAATCAAAAATAAGATGAGCGATAAAAATAATAATAATGAGACCCTGTCCAGGAACACAATGACCTGAGACCCTGTCCAGGAACTCAATGACCTGAGACTCTGCCCAGGAACACAATGACCTGAGACTCTGTCCAGGAACACAATGACCTGAGACTCTGCCCAGGAACACAATGACC
This sequence comes from Pogonophryne albipinna, assembly GCA_028583405.1. Taxonomy (NCBI): domain Eukaryota; kingdom Metazoa; phylum Chordata; class Actinopteri; order Perciformes; family Artedidraconidae; genus Pogonophryne; species Pogonophryne albipinna. The sequence continues at coordinate 35,690 of JAPTMU010000523.1, read as the reverse complement.
TGAGACTCTGTCCAGGAACACAATGACCTGAGACCCTGCCCAGGAACACAATGACCTGAGACTCTGTCCAGGAACACAATGACCTGAGACTCTGCCCAGGAACACAATGACCTGAGACTCTGTCCAGGAACACAATGACCTGAGACTCTGCCCAGGAACACAATGACCTGAGACCCTGCCCAGGAACACAATGACCTGAGACCCTGCTCAGGAACACAATGACCTGAGACTCTGCCCAGGAACACAATGACCTGAGACTCTGCCCAGGAACACAATGACCTGAGACTCTGCCCAGGAACACAATGACCTGAGACTCTGCCCAGGAACACAATGACCTGAGACTCTGCCCAGGAACACAATGACCTGAGACTCTGCCCAGAAACACAATGACCTGAGACCCTGCCCAGGAACACAATGACCTGAGACTCTGCCCAGGAACACAATGACCTGAGACTCTGCCCAGGAACACAATGACCTGAGACTCTGCCCAGGAACACAATGACCTGAGACCCTGCCCAGGAACACAATGACCTGAGACCCTGCCCAGGAACACAATGACCTGAGACCCTGCCCAGGAACACAATGACCTGAGACCCTGCCCAGGAACACAATGACCTGAGACTCTGCCAAGGAACACAATGACCTGAGACTCTGCCCAGGAACACAATGACCTGAGACTCTGCCCATGAACACAATGACCTGAGACTCTGTCCAGGAACACAATGACCTGAGACCCTGCCCAGGAACACAATGACCTGAGACTCTGCCCAGGAACACAATGACCTGAGACCCTGCCCAGGAACACAATGACCTGAGACTCTGTCCAGGAACACAATGACCTGAGACCCTGCCCAGGAACACAATGACCTGAGACTCTGCCCAGGAACACAATGACCTGAGACTCTGCTCAGGAACACAATGACCTGAGACCCTGCCCAAGAACACAATGACCTGAGACTCTGCCCAGGAACACAATGACCTGAGACTCTGCCCAGGAACACAATGACCTGAGACTCTGCCCAGGAACACAATGACCTGAGACTCTGTCCAGGAACTCAATGACCTGAGACCCTGCCCAGGAACACAATGACCTGAGACTCTGCCCAGGAACACAATGACCTGAGACTCTGTCCAGGAACACAATGACCTGAGACTCTGCTCAGGAACACAATGACCTGAGACCCTGCCCAAGAACACAATGACCTGAGACTCTGCCCAGGAACACAATGACCTGAGACTCTGCCCAGGAACACAATGACCTGAGACTCTGCCCAGGAACACAATGACCTGAGACTCTGTCCAGGAACTCAATGACCTGAGACCCTGCCCAGGAACACAATGACCTGAGACTCTGCCCAGGAACACAATGACCTGAGACTCTGTCCAGGAACTCAATGACCTGAGACCCTGTCCAGGAACACAATGACCTGAGACTCTGTCCAGGAACACAATGACCTGAGACTCTGTCCAGGAACACAATGACCTGAGACTCTGTCCAGGAACACAATGACCTGAGACCCTGCCCAGCAACACAATGACCTGAGACTCTGTCCAGGAACACAATGACCTGAGACCCTGTCCAGGAAACACAGTGAAACAGGAAGTGGTTCAGAAACACAGTGAAACAGGAAGTGGTTGAGGAGCACAGTGAAACAGGAAGTGGTTCAGGAACACAGTGAAACAGGAAGTGGTTCAGGAACACAGTGAAACAGGAAGTGGTTCAGGAGCACAGTGAAAAGGGAAGTGGTTCAGGAACAGTGAAACAGGAAGTGGTTCAGAACACAGTGAAACAGGAAGTGGTTCAGGAACACAGTGAAACAGGAAGTGGTTCAGGAGCACAGTGAAACAGGAAGTGGTTCAGGAACACAGTGAAACAGGAAGTGGTTCAGGAACAGTGAAACAGGAAGTGGTTCAGGAACACAGTGAAACAGGAAGTGGTTCAGGAACACAGTGAAACAGGAAGTGGATCAGAAACAGTGAAACAGGAAGTGGTTCAGAAACACAGTGAAACAGGAAGTGGTTCAGAAACACAGTGAAACAGGAAGTGGTTCAGGACCACAGTTAAACAGGAAGTGGTTCAGAAACACAGTGAAACAGGAAGTGGTTCAGGACCAGTGAAACAGGAAGTGGTTCAGAAACACAGTGAAACAGGAAGTGGTTCAGAAACACAGTGAAACAGGAAGTGGTTCAGAAACACAGTGAAACAGGAAGTGGTTCAGGACCACAGTGAAACAGGAAGTGGTTCAGGACCACAGTGAAACAGGAAGTAGACTCACTGAGGCCCAGCTCCCTGAACTCCGGCAGGCTGCTGGACGCACACAGCTGGTAGAAGATGTGATAGTTCCTCTCGTCCTCCGCCTGAGAAGTTAACCACAGTAAATCAGTTCCTGTTGATCAGGGATCAATCACCGACCGTGAGACACACCCACCTGAAACACCACCCGGGACTTCTCCAGCAGGTACGTCCTCATGTTGGCTCCGATGATGTGGAAGTGCCGGCTGAAGCCGATCTGGATGTACTTTCCAAAGCGACTGCTGTTATCGTTTCGAGTGGTTTTGGCATTTCCGATAGCCTGAAGGACAGAAGACACGAACCATCATTATACACCACAGAAGAAGCTCACAATAATCAATACAGCAGAAAAACCACTGAAGAAGAAGTGACGGAGGATATCATGACATCATGGTGATAGCTCCTGCATGTATTAACCCACTGATGACATCACGGTGATAGCTCCTGCATGTATTAACCCACTGATGACATCACGGTGATAGCTCCTGCATGTATTAACCCACTGATGACATCACGGTGATAGCTCCTGCATGTATTAACCCACTGATGACATCACGGTGATAGCTCCTGCATGTATTAACCCACTGATGACATCACGGTGATAGCTCCTGCATGTATTAACCCACTGATGACATCACGGTGATAGCTCCTGCATGTATTAACCCACTGATGACATCACGGTGATAGCTCCTGCATGTATTAACCCACTGATGACATCACGGTGATAGCTCCTGCATGTATTAACCCACTGATGACATCACGGTGATAGCTCCTGCATGTATTAACCCACTGATGACATCACGGTGATAGCTCCTGCATGTATTAACCCACTGATGACATCACGGTGATAGCTCCTGCATGTATTAACCCACTGATGACATCACGGTGATAGCTCCTGCATGTATTAACCCACTGATGACATCACGGTGATAGCTCCTGCATGTATTAACCCACTGAAGACATCACGGTGATAGCTCCTGCATGTATTAACCCACTGATGACATCACGGTGATAGCTCCTGCATGTATTAACCCACTGATGACATCACGGTGATAGCTCCTGCATGTATTAACCCACTGATGACATCACGGTGATAGCTCCTGCATGTATTAACCCACTGATGACATCACGGTGATAGCTCCTGCATGTATTAACCCACTGATGACATCAAGGTGATAGCTCCTGCATGTATTAACCCACTGATGACATCACGGTGATAGCTCCTGCATGTATTAACCCACTGATGACATCACGGTGATAGCTCCTGCATGTATTAACCCATTGATGACATCACGGTGATAGCTCCTGCATGTATTAACCCACTGATGACATCACGGTGATAGCTCCTGCATGTATTAACCCACTGATGACATCACGGTGATAGCTCCTGCATGTATTAACCCACTGATGACATCACGGTGATAGCTCCTGCATGTATTAACCCACTGATGACATCACGGTAATAGCTCCTGCATGTATTAACCCACTGATGACATCACGGTGATAGCTCCTGCATGTATTAACCCACTGATGACATCACGGTGATAGCTCCTGCATGTATTAACCCACTGATGACATCACGGTGATAGCTCCTGCATGTATTAACCCACTGATGACATCACGGTGATAGCTCCTGCATGTATTAACCCACTGATGACATCACGGTGATAGCTCCTGCATGTATTAACCCACTGATGACATCACGGTGATAGCTCCTGCATGTATTAACCCACTGACCTCCATGATGGGGCTGGAGGCGAGAACCTTCTCCTCAACGTTCGTGTCGTTAGCCGAGCCGCCCACCGTGGCAAAGAAGCGCATGGCGTACTTCGCAGAAACCGTCTTTCCTGCTCCGGACTCTCCGCTCACGATGATGGACTGATTCCTCTCATCTCTGATCAACAGAAGATAGACATGTTATTACCATGTAATAGAGACATGTTATTACCGTGTGATAGAGACGTGTTATTACCGTGTTATAGAGACGTGTTATTACCGTGTGATAGAGACGTGTTATTACCGTGTGATAGAGACGTGTTATTACCGTGTTATAGAGACGTGTTATTGCCGTGTGATTTAGACGTGTTATTACCGTGTGATAGAGACGTGTTATTGCCGTGTGATAGAGACGTGTTATTACCGTGTTATAGAGACGTGTTATTACCGTGTGATCGAGACGTGTTATTACCGTGTGATTTAGACGTGTTATTACCGTGTAATAGAGACGTGTTATTACCGTGTGATAGAGATGTGTTATTACCGTGTTATAGAGACGTGTTATTACCGTGTGATAGAGACGTGTTATTACCGTGTGATAGAGACGTGTTATTGCCGTGTGATTTAGACGTGTTATTACCGTGTGATAGAGACGTGTTATTGCCGTGTGATAGAGACGTGTTATTACCGTGTTATAGAGACGTGTTATTACCGTGTGATCGAGACGTGTTATTACCGTGTGATTTAGACGTGTTATTGCCGTGTGATAGAGACGTGTTATTACCGTGTGATAGAGACGTGTTATTACCGTGTGATAGAGACGTGTTATTACCGTGTGATAGAGACGTGTTATTACCGTGTGATAGAGACGTGTTATTACCGTGTGATAGAGACGTGTTATTACCGTGTGATAGAGACGTGTTATTACCGTGTGATAGAGACGTGTTATTACCGTGTGATAGAGACGTGTTATTACCGTGTGATAGAGACGTGTTATTACCGTGTTATAGAGACGTGTTATTGCCGTGTGATTTAGACGTGTTATTACCGTGTGATAGAGACGTGTTATTGCCGTGTGATAGAGACGTGTTATTACCGTGTTATAGAGACGTGTTATTACCGTGTGATCGAGACGTGTTATTACCGTGTGATTTAGACGTGTTATTACCGTGTAATAGAGACGTGTTATTACCGTGTGATAGAGATGTGTTATTACCGTGTTATAGAGACGTGTTATTACCGTGTGATAGAGACGTGTTATTACCGTGTGATAGAGACGTGTTATTGCCGTGTGATTTAGACGTGTTATTACCGTGTGATAGAGACGTGTTATTGCCGTGTGATAGAGACGTGTTATTACCGTGTTATAGAGACGTGTTATTACCGTGTGATCGAGACGTGTTATTACCGTGTGATTTAGACGTGTTATTGCCGTGTGATAGAGACGTGTTATTACCGTGTGATAGAGACGTGTTATTACCGTGTGATAGAGACGTGTTATTACCGTGTTATAGAGACGTGTTATTACCGTGTGATAGAGACGTGTTATTACCGTGTGATAGAGACGTGTTATTACCGTGTGATAGAGACGTGTTATTACCGTGTTATAGAGACGTGTTATTACCGTGTGATAGAGACGTGTTATTACCGTGTGATAGAGACGTGTTATTACCGTGTTATAGAGACGTGTTATTACCGTGTGATTTAGACGTGTTATTACCGTGTGATAGAGACGTGTTATTACCGTGTGATAGAGACGTGGTAGTGTTATAGAGACGTGTTATTACCGTGTGTTAGAGACGTGTTATTACCGTGTTATAGAGACGTGTTATTACCGTGTGATAGCGACGTGTTATTACCGTGTGTTAGAGACGTGTTATTACCGTGTGTTAGAGACGTGTTATTACCGTGTGATAGAGACGTGTTATTACCGTGTGATAGAGACGTGTTATTACCGTGTGATAGAGACGTGTTATTACCGTGTGATAGAGACGTGTTATTACCGTAACGTGTTATTACAGTGTTATAGAGACGTGTTATTACCGTGTGATAGAGACGTGTTATTACCGTGTGATAGAGACGTGTTATTACCGTGTTATAGAGACGTGTTATTACCGTGTGATAGAGACGTGTTATTACCGTGTGATAGAGACGTGTTATTACCGTGTGATAGAGACGTGTTATTACCGTGTTATAGAGACGTGTTATTACCGTGTGATAGAGACGTGTTATTACCGTGTGATAGAGACGTGTTATTACCGTGTTATAGAGACGTGTTATTACCGTGTGATTTAGACGTGTTATTACCGTGTGATAGAGACGTGTTATTACCGTGTGATAGAGACGTGGTAGTGTTATAGAGACGTGTTATTACCGTGTGTTAGAGACGTGTTATTACCGTGTTATAGAGACGTGTTATTACCGTGTGATAGCGACGTGTTATTACCGTGTGTTAGAGACGTGTTATTACCGTGTGTTAGAGACGTGTTATTACCGTGTGATAGAGACGTGTTATTACCGTGTGATAGAGACGTGTTATTACCGTGTGATAGAGACGTGTTATTACCGTGTGATAGAGACGTGTTATTACCGTAACGTGTTATTACAGTGTTATAGAGACGTGTTATTACCGTGTGATAGAGACGTGTTATTACCGTGTGATAGAGACGTGTTATTACCGTGTGATAGAGACGTGTTATTACCGTGTGATAGAGACGTGTTATTACTGTGTTATAGAGTTACCTGCCCATCTGCTTGTAGGCCTCCTCAGCCACAGCGAAGATATGGGGGTCCATGTCCCCCATGTTCTGGCCGCTGTAAGCCCGGATCACTTCCTCTCCGTAGATATGGAGCTGGTCATACGGGTTGATGGCCACCAGCACGATGCCTGCAGACACACAGGGATATACATTCATATATAACCTATGATTCATTATTATAACATGTGTGTATGATGGCACTCAGTGTACCGCAGTAGGTGTAGATGTGGTTGGGCTCCAGGAAGCGGACCCTCAGGTTGTGCAGCACTGCAGGTTCATGAAGGTAGCTCAGCGCCGTCAGGTCGTTCTCCCCCACCAGGATATCCGGGTTACGCAGGAAAGGGAGGGGCTTCCCCTTCGGACCCACCGGGTAGGCCAGCGTCTGAGCACACACACACACACTAATTTCATACATCTGTACCCTTTAACAATAAGAGATTTTCAGAATGAGAGCGTACCGTGTCATCCTCCAGTCTCAGCAGCAGCTCCGGTTCTCCCTCCTTGAAGTCTCTGATGATCTCTGCAGCTTTCCACACCTCCGAGGGGTCAGGGATCCAGACCCGGGTGTACTACACACACACACACACACACACACACACACACACACACACACACACACACACACACACACACACACACACACACACACACACACACACACACACACACACACACACACACACACACACACACACACACACACACACACACACACACACACACACACACACACACACACACACACACACACACACACACACACACACACACACGGAGTGAGCTACAGGTGAGTCAGCTCAGGAACAGGAAGTAAACACACCTGTGGCCGAGGTGCAGACAGGAAGTAAAGCTTTATATCCAGACCCCCCTCCCACACACACCTTATGGCCCCCCTGGATTATAAAGAGGATTTAGAATCATTAATGAGGATTAACAAGCTGCTTCCTTATTAGTGTGTGACCTGTGGTATATTATCATCTATTGTAAACGACAACACATGCAGGTTATTACTGATGTAAACAACACATGTAGGTTATTACAGATGTAAACAACACTGATGTAAACAACACATGCATGTTACTGATGTAAACAACACATGTAGGTTATTACAGATGTAAACAACACTGATGTAAACAACACATGCAGGTTACTGATGTAAACAACACATGTAGGTTATTACAGATGTAAACAACACTGATGTAAACAACACATGCAGGTTACTGATGTAAACAACACATGTAGGTTATTACAGATGTAAACAACACTGATGTAAACAACACATGCAGGTTACTGATGTAAACAACACATGTGGGTTATTACAGATGTAAACAACACTGATGTAAACAACACATGCAGGTTACTGATGTAAACAACACTGAAGTATAAGCAACCCATGCAGGGTTATTATTACTGATCTCTCTCTCTCCATTCAGAAAAAAATAAATTAAAGTTCCGGTTGCCCCCCCACACAGACCGCAGGTTCAGGAAGAAACAGCCGTTAAAGACCCCCCGACGACAGGTGTCTCTTCCCCGACGACAGGTGTCTCTTCCGCGCGGCGCGCAGCCCGGGTCTCGGGAGGTTAAAGTTTGAGGAGTAGCGAGTCGGTAAAGCGAGGGTTAGATTAATGGAGGTCTGGGAACAGGAAGCTGTGAGACAGGTGAGCTGTCTCAGGTGAGCTGTCTCTCTCTCAGGACTCACCTTTGTGTACAGCTCGTTCACCGACATGTTCTCTGCTCCGACAGACAGCGGCGGCTCAGCGGCTCCTCTCTCCCCGCCTGCAGAGGCTCAGAGCCGGGCAGCAGACCGGCTGGAGTCCGCTCTCTCTCCCCGGAGCGGACAGGTGTCCCGAGAGGAGTGCCCGCCGAGTTTCGGTCACTTTGTTGGGCGTAGCTGCAGCCGTGTTCCCGGTGGTGGAGGGGGGTGTTTCCCTGTTATTAATACGCGGGGTTTCTGGGATAACTTAACCCGTTGGGACGCGTCAAATGTTCGTAAATAAAATAAAACCACCGGCAGCCGAAGAACACACACTTCCGGACAGAACGCAGAATCTGATTGGCTGTTCTCACACACACACACACACACACACACACACACACACACACACACACACACACACACACACACACACACACACACACACACACACACACACACACACACACACACACACACACACACACGAATTGCTTTAACACAATGTTTGGATGTTTTAACCATAGATAAGTTTATATAATATAGATAAGTAAAGGACAGTTGATGGTGAAGCCATCAGTGTGAGAGTGTGTGTGTGCCCCTGCCATGTGTGTGTAGCCCTCACATACACACTTTAATATAAATAAAACACATAATAAGATATTGAGAGTGTGTGTGTGTCACTTCTGATCTTTAATGAAACACCCAACCCTTCCCTCCGTCTGACAGGGAACCAACAGCGTCTTCTCAGACCTGTGTGTGTGTGTGTGTGTGTGTGTGTGTGTGTGTGTGAGAGAGAGAGAGTGTGTGTGTGTGTGTGTGTGTGTGTGTGTGTGAGAGAGTGTGTGTGTGTGTGGACAGATAAAGGACCTTTACCTTGCAGTAGGGGTTATAATCGGCGGCCATCTCTCTTCTCTCTGGGTTAGTCCTCACATTAGAGTGTGTGTGAGAGAGTTTATTAACCATCATTACGTAATAATGATTATTCACAGAGCCGCCCAGCCGCTCCCTCTGCAGGTATGCTCACCTGAGGAGGGTTAACCCCTGCACTGCTGCGCACACGCACGCACACACACGCACGCACACGCACAGACACACGCACTCTCTCACACACACGCCCACACACACACACACACTCTCACGCACACACACACACACGCACACACACACACACACACGCACGCACGCACGCACGCACGCACGCACGCACGCACGCACGCACGCACGCACGCACGCACGCACGCACACACACACACACACACACACACACACACACACACACACACACACACACACACACACACACACACACACACACACACACACACACACACACACACACACACACACACACACACACACACACACACACACACACACACACACACACACAGACAGAAGATGAAACAGGAAGAAGCATTTGATTTATATCAGATGTTTTTATCCATTGTAATTAACAGAGAAAATCAAACCACAGAGAATATAAATATAAATACAATAATAATTATAATGAAACAAATAGAACAATATCTATTTATCTATTTCCATGTAGAAACCGAAACTTGCTTTGTAATCACATTTTATATATCACCCCTCCCCCAAATATCTTCATCTTCATCAGCTGCCTCTTCATCAGCTGCCTCTACATCTTCATCAGCTGCCTCTTCATCAGCTGCCTCTACATCTTCATCAGCTGCCTCTTCATCAGCTGCCTCTACATCTTCATCAGCTGCCTCTCCTCCATCTGAGCCTCAAGGTCGGCCCGGTACTCCTGAGACACTTGCTGCACCCTGTGAACACAGAGAACAGGAGAACAGGAGAACATGAGAACAGGAGAACATGAGAACATGAGAACCAGAGAACATGAGAACAGGAGAACCAGAGAACAGGAGAACATGAGAACAGGAGAACATGATAACATGAGAACCGGAGAACAGGAGAACATTAGAACATGAGAACATGAGAACAGGAGAACACAGAGAACATGAGAACAGGAGAACATGAGAACATGAGAAAACAGAGAACAGGAGAACATGAGAACAGGACAACATGAGAACATGAGAACATGAGAAAACAGAGAACATGAGAACAGGAGAACATGAGAACATGAGAACATGAGAACACAGAGAACATGAGAACATGAGAACAGGAGAACAGGAGAACCAGAGAACAGGAGAACATGAGAACCAGAGAACAGGAGAACATGAGAACATGTGAACATGAGAACATGAGAACAGGAGAACATGAGAACACAGAGAACATGAGAACATGAGAACATGAGAACATGAGAACCAGAGAACATGAGAACAGGAGAACAGGAGAACATGAGAACATGTGAACATGAGAACAGGAGAACATGAGAACATGAGAACAGGAGAACATGAGAACAGGAGAACATGAGAACAAGAGAACAGGAGAACAGGAGAACATGAGAACAGGAGAACATGAGAACATGAGAACACAGAGAACAGGATAACATGAGAACATGAGAACAGGAGAACATGAGAACAGGAGAACATGAGAACAGGAGAACATGAGAACATGTGAACACAGAGAACAGGAGAACATGAGAACAGGAGAACATGAGAACATGAGAACACAGAGAACATGAGAACAGGAGAACAGGAGAACAGGAGAACACAGAGAACATGAGAACATGAGAACAGGAGAACATGAGAAAACAGAGAACATGAGAACAGGAGAACATGAGAACATGAGAACACAGAGAACATGAGAACATGAGAACAGGAGAACATGAGAACAGGAGAACCAGAGAACAGGAGAACATGAGAACCAGAGAACAGGAGAACATGAGAACATGTGAACACAGAGAACATGAGAACAGGAGAACATGAGAACATGAGAACAGGAGAACATGAGAACACAGAGAACATGAGAACATGAGAACATGAGAACATGAGAACAGGAGAACATGAGAACACAGAGAACATGAGAACATGAGAACAGGAGAACATGATAACATTAGAACATGAGAACATGAGAACAGGAGAACATGAGAACATGAGAACAGGAGAACAGGAGAACATGAGAACAGGAGAACATGAGAACATGAGAACATGAGAACCGGAGAACATGAGAACATGAGAACAGGACAACATGAGAACATGAGAACATGAGAACATGAGAAAACAGAGAACATGAGAACACAGAGAACATGAGAACATGAGAACATGAGAACCAGAGAACAGGAGAACAGGAGAACCAGAGAACAGGAGAACATGAGAACAGGAGAACAGGAGAACATGAGAACATGAGAACCGGAGAACAGGAGAACATGAGAACATGAGAACATGAGAACATGAGAACAGGAGAACATGAGAACATGAGAACAGGAGAACATGAGAACATGAGAAAACAGAGAACATGAGAACATGAGAACACAGAGAACATGAGAACATGAGAACCAGAGAACAGGAGAACATGAGAACAGGAGAACCAGAGAACAGGAGAACATGAGAACAGGAGAACATGAAAACATGAGAACATGAGAACACAGAGAACATGAGAACATGAGAACAGGAGAACATGAGAACCGGAGAACAGGAGAACATGAGAACACAGAGAACATGAGAACATGAGAACAGGAGAACATGAGAACAGGACAACATGAGAACATGAGAACATGAGAAAACAGAGAACAGGAGAACATGAGAACATGAGAACACAGAGAACATGAGAACATGAGAACAGGAGAACATGAGAACAGGAGAACCAGAGAACAGGAGAACATGAGAACCAGAGAACAGGAGAACATGAGAACATGTGAACACAGAGAACATGAGAACATGAGAACAGGAGAACATGAGAACAGGAGAACATGAGAACAAGAGAACAGGTGAACATGAGAACATGAGAACACAGAGAACATGAGAACATGAGAACAGGAGAACATGAGAACATGAGAACAGGAGAACATGAGAACATGAGAACACAGAGAACATGAGAACATGAGAACAGGAGAACATGAGAACAGGAGAACCAGAGAACAGGAGAACATGAGAACCAGAGAACAGGAGAACATGAGAACATGTGAACACAGAGAACATGAGAACATGAGAACAGGAGAACATGAGAACAAGAGAACAGGTGAACATGAGAACATGAGAACACAGAGAACATGAGAACATGAGAACATGAGAACAGGAGAACATGAGAACATGAGAACAGGAGAACATGAGAACAGGAGAACAGGAGAACATGAGAACAGGAGAACATGAGAACATGAGAACATGAGAACATGTGAACACAGAGAACATGAGAACATGAGAACAGGAGACCATGAGAACATGAGAACAGGAGAACCAGAGAACAGGAGAACAGGAGAACAGGAGAACAGGAGAACATGAGAACATGAGAACAGGAGAACATGTGAACATGAGACCATGAGAACATGAGAACACAGAGAACAGGAGAACATGAGAACCAGAGAACATGAGAACCAGAGAACAGGAGAACATGAGAACATGAGAACATGTGAACAGGAGAACATGAGAACAGGAGAACATGAGAACAGGTGAACATGAGAACATGAGAACAGGAGAACATGTGAACATGAGAACAGGAGAACATGAGAACAGGAGAACAGGAGAATATGTGAACATGAGAACAGGAGAACAGGAGAACATGTGAACATGAGAACAGGAGAACATGAGAACAGGAGAACATGAGAACATGAGAACAGGAGAACATGAGAACCAGAGAACAGGAGAACATGAGAACATGTGAACACAGAGAACATGAGAACATGAGAACAGGACAACATGAGAACATGAGAACATGAGAAAATGAGAACAGGAGAACATGAGAACATGAGAACATGTGAACACAGAGAACATGAGAACAGGAGAACAGGAGAACAGGAGAACATGAGAACAGGAGTGTTAGAGCCATTTTCTGTGTTGACAATGAGTGTATTATTTTCTTATTAATTTAGATCTTAATATATATTTTCCATTTATGTATTGGTACCGAATTAAATATTCGGAGAAAACTTTGATTTACTGCGAGCCACACCTGTGATATAAGGAAGGGGTGGGACTGAGCGTGAGGAGGAAACTGTCTCCAGCAATGAACGGGGAATCGGAACAGTCTTTGAACTCACGTTACACTGATCATTTTGTTTGTTTAAATATATGGAAGCAAATAAATCGGCCGAGGAAGGCAAAGAAATCAGCGCCTACAGAGCTTTATTTGGATGGTTTTTAACGTGTGAGTCAAGAAGCGGATCCCTGTTGACGTGGCACAGTTTTTAGATATCGTACAAGAATGGGCCACGACAAAGTCAAAGACTCCGGACCGCTGGAATAACTGATGTTAAAGACGCATCGCTGACTGGAAACCCGGTTTTGTGAATGGAAGAAGGATACTCCGTGGACAGAGCGTAAGGATTGCGCAACGATCAGCTGTTGAGCCATGCGGAGGGCCGCGAGTAAACAAAGGACGGATCAAGAACAGTGAGTAAATGGACTAATATTAGGAATGAGATGAACTCTTAAGCCAGAAGAAAGACATTAAACATGATCGGGATGTGGATATATGTTGGATGCCTGCCAAGATAGAAGGAAACGGAATGGAGCAGAGAGAAATGTTTGTGACGACGCAATGTTTGGATTAAAGTGCGAATTGAACGATCAAAATAATTGATAAAGTGTTATCCAAAGGACAAGGAAATGATGTCATGATGGCTGAAGAACCTGATAAAATAGACAATGAGTTAAAAACTCTCAGTGCGAAGCGCAGAGGGAAACTGGGCGCATGCACGCGCAAACTGAATGAACTCAAACCACTGCTTGCTGATAGTGGAAATAGTGAAAGGGTGTTACGAGGTGTGGAACAATTAAAAGTGACTCTGGATGAATTTAAAGATGCTCATGCTGCTGTCCAAATGCTCTTACCTTCTGAAATAAAGGAAAATTAGACGTTGGACTGGTATGAGCCCAAAATGGAAACATTTGAGAATTTCCTAAAGGAAGTGGATTCATGGAACACTTTTCCACCAGACCCTCAGATGCTTATTAATCCTCATGATAGTATCTCCAATGTATCCGATGAGTCTAGGACATCAAAATGTTCAAAACAAACGAGACAATCTGCAACTTCAATAGCCTCAGCTCATCTTAAAGTAGCCACGGAGAAAGCTGCATTACAAGCACGGATGTCCACATTAAAACAGAAACAGGCATTGGAAATGAAGAAAAACAGATTACAAGCTGAATTGGAGAGAATGGAACTGGAGGAGCATATAGCCGAATCTGAAGCCAAATTAAAGGTGTTTGACAGTTTTTATGTGGACCCTGAAAGACATTCTACAGTACAGGAAAGAGATGGAATGAATGAATATTTGACAAGCCACATTGCTAAAACATCACTTCACAGCCAACCCAGAGCTCAAATACATGCACTTGCATTAGACCCCTCTGAACCAGCTCCACTGTTGGGCCCGAGAACATCAGAGCCACCAAGGAGTGAAAGTTCTGAGAAATCAGACTCTAGTAGTCATAGTAGAGATTTGGTAACTGTGATCCAGAGGCAAAATGATATTGCAGATTTACTAATGTTACATCAGAAACAATCCTCACTTCCCTCCAGACAAATACCTGTATTTGATGGTGACCCTTTAAGTTTCCAAACATTCATGCGAGAATTTAAACATGGCATTGAGAATAAAACTAGTTGTGATGATGATAGGCTTTATTACCTTGAACAATACACTAGTGGCCAACCTAGGGAACTGGTGAGGAGCTGTTTTCACATGGAACCAGAGAGAGGTTACGCTGAGGCACGAAGACTTCTGAAAGTTCACTTTGGAGATGGATTGAAAATTGCAAATGCCTACATGGAGAAAGCTCTCAACTGGAGCATGATTAGACCTGATGATGGAAAAGCATTACATGCCTATGCCCTTTACCTGAGAGGATGCTGCAATGCTATGAAGGAACTAAAAAGCATGGAAGAACTGGATCTTGTATCTACTTTAAAGCTCATTGTGTCAAAACTGCCATACAAGCTGAGGGAAAAGTGGAGAAATACAGCATTCGAGCTTCTGGAACGAAACCAAAGAAGGGCCACATTCTCTGATCTTGTTGTGTTTATAGAAAAGCAAGCCAGCATTCTGCAAGATCCCCTCTTTGGTGATATTCATGATGTTATGCCATCCCAGAGAGCCATCCCAAAAGCTACTACATCCTACTCCAAACAGCAAATCAACCAACGAGGTAAAAGTAGTAGCTTTGCCATGGCAATAGAAACGAGGAACTGTGACACTGCAAGTCCAAAAAGCTATCAAAGACCCGAAAGCCTGGTTACAAATAGGTGGGATGGTAATTGTTGCATTTGCAAGAAAGGCAAGCACTCGCTGAATGAATGTGAAATGTTAAAGCTGCAACCACGTGATGTAAAGGTGAAACTATTGAAGGAAAAAGGCATATGCTTTGGATGTCTAACCAGGGGACACATGAGCAAAGCATGTAGGAAAAGGAGTACATGCCTACACTGCCAAGGAAGGCACCCTAGCATTCTACACATCGATAAACCAGCAGAGAATGAAAACGACCACATGACTAATTGGACTAAACGATCAGTCAGTGGAACTCCTGTCGTTCTGGATAAAGAAGAGGACATCGGGGCTGGAAAAGATTGCAAACTGTCAATAGTACCAGTACAAATAAAGGTTTCCAAAGGCAGCACAACTATACAAAAATATGCCTTTCTAGATCCTGGCAGCACATCAACCTTTTGCACAGAAAAGCTGATGCGACGGCTGAATACAACAGGACGGAAGACTACAGTTCTCCTGCAAACGATGGGTCAAAAGAAACCAGTGGATAGTTATGAAATAACTGGACTACAAGTGGGTGATTTGGATGGGAATAACTTTATTGATCTGCAGAAGACATACACACAAACAAAGATACCAGTGACAAAGAGAAACCTTTTCTCTCAAAAGGATCTCAACAGGTGGCATTACTTGAAGGAAATACAACTACAAGAAATTGATGCGGACGTGGAACTCTTAATCGGAGTAGATGTCCCAAAGGCAATGGAGCCCTGGCAAATCATAAAGAGCCAAGGTAATGGTCCTTATGCTGTAAGAACTCTCTTAGGATGGGTCGTCAATGGACCGCTTAGTTCAACTACCGCTGTGGACACATTTGGAAGACCAGTGGCATCAGTAAACCGCATCTCAATTGAACAACTGGAAAAGCTTCTTGTAAATCAGTATCATCATGATTTCCCAGAGAGAGAATATGAGGGAAAACTTCAAATGTCAGCTGAAGAAAGTAAATTCATGCAGCTGGTATCAAGTGCAGCTACACTGAAGGATAATCACTATTATCTACCGTTGCCACTCCGTAATAGTGATGTCATCATGCCCAATAATCACCATATAGTTGAGCAAAGAGCACATTACCTTGCTATGAAATTCAAGAAGGATGCTGCATATGCTGAAGAGTACAAGGTTTTCATGGAAGATTTAATCACAAAAGGCTATGCGGAGAAGGTGCCATCAAAAGACCTTCATCCAAATGATGGCAAGGTGTGGTACATACCCCACCATGGGGTGTACCACAAGCGAAAAAAGACACTAAGAGTAGTATTTGATTGTACATCTTCATACAAAGGAACATCACTCAACAATGAACTCTTACAAGGACCTGACTTGACCAACTCACTTCTTGGCGTTCTGCTGAGGTTTCGCCATGAACAGTTTGCCATCATGGCAGATATTGAAGGGATGTTCCACCAAGTTCGAGTTCACGAAAAAAACACAAACTTGTTGAGATTTCTATGGTGGCCAAATGGTGACCCAAGCCAAAGTTTAGAGCAATACCGAATGAAAGTTCATTTGTTTGGTGCCATCTCCTCACCAAGCTGTGCCAATTTTGCCCTGCAAAAGACAGCAGAAGATAATAAGAGCCAGAGTGACGCAATTGCAGTTGACACCATTAAATCAAACTTTTATGTTGATGACTGCCTGAAATCTGTTGCAAAAGAAGAGCAAGCTATTATCCTCACTAAGAATCTGAGTGAACTATGTGCTAAAGGAGGTTTCAAACTAACAAGATGGATTAGCAATAGCCGTGCTGTCCTGGCTGCTATACCTGATGAATACAAAGCCAAACAGATCAAGGAACTGGACCTGGATAGAGAGAAGCTACCTGTGGAAAGGGCTCTTGGAATGTACTGGAATATTGAAGATGACACATTTGGATTCCAAATTGCTATAAAAAACAGGACCCTTACCCGACGAGCTGTGCTCTCTACTGTCAGTTCAGTATATGACCCGTTAGGTCTTGCTGCCCCCTTTGTACTAAAGGCAAAACAAGTTCTCCAAGGTCTTTGTCAGGCTAAGTGTGGATGGGATATAACAATCCCTGGTCAGTTCTCCAAACCATATGAAAAATGGCTGACTGAGTTGGAACAATTAAAACATTGGCAGGTTAGCAGATGCTTCAAACCTGAGGATTTTGGCCAAGTGGAAACCATGCAGTTGCATCACTTTAGTGATGCCAGTGAGCAAGGATACGGCACTGCAAGTTATCTCAGATGTGTCAACAGTTTGGGGGAAGTTCATGTTGCTTTAGTGATGGGGAAGGCTAGAGTAACCCCTCTCAAAAAGATGACTATACCCAGACTGGAGCTTACAGCAGCCACCCTAGCTGCAAGGATGGATCGGATGTTATGCTCAGAGCTACAGCTAAACCTCCAAGAGTCCATCTTTTGGACAGACAGCCAGTCTGTACTTAAATATATCTGCAATCAAACCAAGCGATTCCACACTTTTGTAGCTAATCGGATTGCAGTTATTCACGACATGTCAAATGAGACTCAGTGGAGATATGTGGACTCCAAACGAAATCCGGCCGATGATGCTTCCCGGGGGTTAAACATTGAAGCCTTCCTAAAGTCTAAAAGGTGGCTACATGGACCCGAATTCCTGCAAGAGGAGGAGTCTCAGTGGCCAGGGAACCCAGACAAAAGGTCACAAAGCTCTCTTTCTCCAGATGATCCTGAAGTGAAAAGGAATGTCACTGTAAATGTGATGAGTATTGAGGGGAAAAGTCCCACAAGTGAACTAATTGAGCACTACTCAGATTGGAACAGCCTGAAAAAAGCTGTAGCTTGGATCCTGAAATGGAAAAGATTGCTCTTGGAGATCACTCAAAGAAGGAAGGTGACAAACCCATGATTGCTGCAGAGTAATGAATCACTGAAGGAACGGGCCATAAACTTTAAAGTGACCGTTAACACCTAATCATCTGCTTCTGCTCAAAACTAATCCTGTTATGCCACCTGGACTCTTCGTGAAGGAGGACCTGTACTCAAGAAGAAAATGGAGACAGGTACAATATCTGGCTGATCTTTTCTGGAAGAGATGGATCAGAGAATATCTTCCAACAATGCAACAGCGAAATAAATGGAATAAGATCAGAAGGAACTTTCTTCCTGGAGATCTCGTTGTTATTGTGGACGATTCGGCTCCCAGAAATTCCTGGGTGTTAGGATGGATTCTGAAGACCCTGCCAGGAAGTAAAGGGCTTGTCCGAAGTGTCTCCTGGAAGCTGGAGATTAAGTGGACTACTACTACTGGCTGAAGCTAGAAAAATCGATTTTTAATTTTTTTTTTGAACTCAAGATGAATCTCATCTATGAACTCTGACAAAGAAGAAAATGAATATTTGTTTTGAATATTGGCTCTATTTATTATTTGTTGTAATTGCTATATTCTATGCAATTAGGGGCTGGAATATTAGAGCCATTTTCTGTGTTGACAATGAGTGTATTATTTTCTTATTAATTTTAGATCTTAATATATATTTTCCATTTATGTATTGGTACCGAATTAAATATTCGGAGAAAACTTTGATTTACTGCGAGCAACACCTGTGATATAAGGAAGGGGTGGGACTGAGCGTGAGGAGGAAACTGTCTCCAGCAATGAACGGGGAATCGGAACAGTCTTTGACCTCACGTTACACTGATCATTTTGTTTGTTTAAATATATGGAAGCAAATAAATCGGCCGAGGAAGGCAAAGAAATCAGCGCCTACAGAGCTTTATTTGGATGGTTTTTAACGTGTGAGTCAAGAAGCGGATCCCTGTTGACGTGGCACAGTTTTTAGATATCGTACAAGAATGGGCCACGACAAGGAGAACATGAGAACAGGAGAACATGTGAACAGGAGAACATGTGAACAGGAGAACATGTGAACATGAGAACAGGAGAACAGGAGAACATGAGAACACTGAGAACAGGAGAACATGAGAACAGGAGAACATGTGAACATGAGAACATGTGAACAGGAGAACATGAGAACACAGAGAACATGAGAACATGTGAACAGGAGAACCAGAGAACAGGAGAACATGAGAACCAGAGAATAGGAGAACATGAGAACATGTGAACACAGAGAACATGAGAACATGAGAACAGGTGAACATGAGAACACAGAGAACAGGAGAACATGAGAACAGGAGAACATGAGAACATGAGAACACAGAGAACAGGAGAACATGAGAACACGAGAACATGTGAACATGTGAACAGGAGAACATGAGAACCAGATAACAGGAGAACATGAGAACATGTGAACACAGAGAACATGAGAACAGGAGAACATGTGAACATGAGAACACGAGAACATGTGAACACGAGAACACGAGAACATGAGAACAGGAGAACATGAGAACACAGAGAACATGTGAACATGAGAACATGAGAACACAGAGAACATGAGAACCAGAGAACAGGAGAACATGAGAACACAGAGAACATGAGAACAGGAGAACATGAGAACAGGTGAACATGAGAACATGAGAACAGGTGAACATGAGAACAGGAGAACAGGTGAACAGGTGAACATGAGAACAGGTGAACAGGTGAACATGAGAACACTGAGAACATGAGAACAGGAGAACAGGTGAACACAGAGAACATGAGAACAGGAGAACATGAGAACAGGAGAACATGTGAACAGGAGAACAGGAGAACATGAGAACCAGAGAACAGGAGAACATGAGAACAGGAGAACATGAGAACAGGAGAACATGAGAACAGGAGAACATGTGAACACAGAGAACATGAAGACATGAGAACAGGAGAATATGAGAACAGGAGAACATGAGAACATGAGAACACAGAGAACAGTAGAACATGAGAACAGGAGAAAATGTGAACATGAGAACATGTGAACATGAGAACACGGAGAACCAGAGAACAGGAGAACATGAGAACCAGAGAACAGGAGAACATGAGAACATGAGAACACAGAGAACATGAGAACAGGAGAACATGTGAACAGGAGAACATGTGAACAGGTGAACATGAGAACATGTGAACATGAGAACACAGAGAACACGAGAACCAGAGAACATGAGAACACAGAGAACACGAGAACATGAGAACACAGAGAACACGAGAACCAGAGAACATGAGAACACAGAGAACAGGAGAACATGAGAACATGAGAACATGAGAACATGTGAACATGAGAACACAAGAACATGAGAACCAGAGAACAGGAGAACATGAGAACGCAGAGAACATGAGAACAGGAGAATATGAGAATAGGAGAACATGTGAACATGAGAACATGTGAACATGAGAACACAGAGAACATGAGAACAGGAGAACATGTGAACAGGTGAACACAGAGAACATGAGAACAGGAGAACATGAGAACATGAGAACCAGAGAACAGGAGAACATGAGAACATGTGAACAGGAGAACATGTGAACATGAGAACATGAGAACATAGAGAACATGAGAACAGGAGAACATGTGAACAGGTGAACATGAGAACACAGAGAACATGAGAACAGGAGAACAGGAGAACATGTGAACATGAGAACACAGAGAACACGAGAACCAGAGAACAGGAGAACATGAGAACACGAGAACACGAGAACATGAGAACATGAGAACACGTGAACATGAGAACATGAGAACATGTGAACATGAGAACACAAGAACATGAGAACACAGTGAACATGAGAACATGAGAACAGATGAACATGAGAACGCAGAGAACATGAGAACAGGAGAATATGAGAACAGGAGAACATGTGAACATGAGAACATGTGAACATGAGAACACGGAGAACATGTGAACAGGAGAACATGTGAACAGGAGAACAGGAGAACATGAGAACATGAGAACAGGAGAACATGAGAACATGAGAACAGGAGAACATGAGAACATGTGAACACAGAGAACATGAGAACAGGAGAACATGAGAACACAGAGAACATGAGAACACAGAGAACATGAGAACAGGAGAACAGGAGAACATGTGAACATGAGAACATGAGAACAGGAGAACATGAGAACAGGAGAACATGAGAACAGGAGAACATGTGAACATGAGAACATGAGAACATGTGAACATGAGAACATGAGAACACAGAGAACATGAGAACAGGAGAACATGAGAACAGGTGAACATGAGAACACAGAGAACAGGAGAACAGGAGAACATGTGAACATGAGAACACAGAGAACCTGAGAACAGGAGAACATGAGAACACAGAGAACATGAGAACAGGAGAACATGAGAACATGAGAACATGTGAACATGAGAACAGGTGAACATGAGAACACGAGAACATGAGAACAGGTGAACATGAGAACAGGTGAACATGAGAACAGGTGAACATGTGAACACAGAGAACATGAGAACATGAGAACACAGTGAACATGAGAACAGGAGAACATGAGAACAGGAGAACATGTGAACATGAGAACATGAGAACAGGAGAACATGAGAACAGGAGAACATGTGAACATGAGAACATGTGAACATGAGAACATGAGAACACAGAGAACACGAGAACAGGAGAACATGAGAACAGGAGAACATGTGAACATGAGAACATGTGAACATGAGAACACAGAGAACATGAGAACCAGAGAACAGGAGAACATGAGAACAGGAGAATATGAGAACATGTGAACATGAGAACAGGTGAACATGAGAACACGAGAACATGAGAACATGAGAACAGGTGAACATGAGAACATGAGAACATGAGAACAGGAGAACATGAGAACATGAGAACATGAGAACAGGAGAACATGAGAACATGAGAACAGGTGAACAGGTGAACATGAGAACAGGAGAACATGAGAACAGGTGAACATGAGAACATGAGAACAGGAGAACAGGTGAACATGAGAACATGAGAACAGGAGAACAGGTGAAAATGAGAACATGAGAACAGGAGAACATGTGAACATGAAAACAGGAGAACATGAGAACATGAGAACATGAGAACAGGTGAACATGAGAACATGAGAACAGGAGAACATGTGAACATGAGAACATGAGAACGTGAGAACAGGAGAACGTGAGAACAGGTGAACATGAGAACAGGTGAACATGAGAACAGGAGAACATGAGAACAGGAGAACATGAGAACAGGAGAACATGAGAACATGAGAACAGGAGAACAGGAGAACAGGTGAACAGGAGAACAGGTGAACATGAGAACAGGAGAACAGGAGAACAGGAGAACATGTGAACATGAGAACAGGTGAACATGAGAACATGAGAACAGGAGAACATGAGAACATGAGAACATGAGAACCAGAGAACATGAGAACAGGAGAACATGTGAACACAGAGAACATGAGAACAGGAGAACATGAGAACCAGAGAACATGAGAACATGAGAACCAGAGAACAGGAGAACATGTGAACACAGAGAACAGGAGAACATGTGAACACAGAGAACAGGAGAACAGGTGAACATGAGAACAGGAGAACAGGTGAACAGGAGAACATGAGAACAGGAGAACATGAGAACATGTGAACAGGAGAACAGGTGAACATGAGAACCAGAGAACATGAGAACATGAGAACCAGAGAACAGGAGAACATGAGAACCAGAGAACAGGAGAACAGGTGAACATGAGAACAGGAGAACAGGTGAACAGGAGAACAGGAGAACATGAGAACAGGTGAACATGAGAACATGAGAACAGGTGAACATGTGAACACAGAGAACATGAGAACAGGTGAACATGAGAACATGAGAACAGGTGAACATGAGAACAGGTGAACACAGAGAACATGAGAACAGGTGAACAGGAGAACATGAGAACAGGTGAACATGAGAACATGAGAACATGAGAACAAGAGAACAGGTGAACATGAGAACAGGTGAACAGGAGAACATGAGAACATGAGAACAGGAGAACATGAGAACAGGAGAACATGAGAACAGGTACCGTCTCCTCTCCTGCTCCTCCTTTTGCGCCTCCTCTCTCCTGACCGCCTGCAGCTCCTCATTCTCTGCCTTCAGCTCCTCCTGCTCCTGCAGTTTCAGCTCCACTGCAGCACACACATATACAGGATGTATGTGCGTGTAAATGAATATCATATATATGTGTGTGTGTAACTGTGTATGTATAGTATATACCTTTGTGTTGTTTCTGCAGCTGGCGGGCCTGCAGCACCTCCCCCATCAGCTGTTTTCTGGCCTCTCGCTCCTGGCGCTTCTGTTGCTCTCTTTTCCTCCAAACCTCATCTTCATCAACCTTCATGAGCTGCTCCTCCTCCTCCTCCTGCCTCCTCTCCCTCTGCAGCCCCTCACTCAGATTCTGCTGGTACATCTGCTGCTCCTCACGCAGCTCCACCTGCACAACAACATGCTCCTTTTACCCCTCAACATGTGAAAACACCAGGTAACAACACCAGGTAACAACAACAGGTAACAACACCAGGTAACAACACCAGGTGACAACACCAGGTGACAACACCAGGTGACAACAACAGGTGACAACACCAGGTGACAACACCAGGTGACAACACCAGGTGACAACACCAGGGCCCTTTCTCATTTCATCAAATCCCCCTCCTCGACTCCTCGACTCCTTGGTCCTCCGGTAGTGACCCGGAAATGAATTTCAGCGCGCCATGTTGAAGGACATCTCATTTCTCTAAATGCACTTCGAGGACCGAGCATCGAGGACTGATCTCAGCCAATGACAGCTCTGCATGCATCCCCTGGATATTATTTTATTAACTGCTTTCATCGCGACGCGATGTTTCCAGAGAGAACAGCTGTGAGGTCCGTGCAGAAAGCAGAGCAGTGTGTATAATATATATCACTCAGTAGAACAGGCCTACTCTCTTTATTTGCTGTAGTTTAGTAGATATCTACAAACAAAGAGTCCATATTTTTCTAAAACCATTTAGTGCTTCACAAAATAAAATACACAACGGCTGTAGCCTGTTTTAGGAGCTGTAGGTGCATGTGTGTGGTGTAGGTGTGTGTGGTACAGTGTGTGTGGTACAGTGTGTGTGGTACAGTGTGTGTGGTACAGTGTGTAGGTGTGTGTGGTGTAGGTGTGTGTGGTACAGTGTGTGTGTGTGTGTGTGGTACAGTGTGTTCGTAGATGCAGCGGACAGACAGGTCTCAGTTGGTTTGGTGTCCTCTGCTTACTTTTAATTCTTGTAAATAAAACTTTTGGCCAGTAATTTATTTTCCTCATTGTAGCGACCAGAGAGGGGGGGGGATATATCCAGTCTCTGATAGTGTGACGTTATTATGAGAGTGCTCTGTTTGATTCTGAAATTGTATATATTTATATACATGTGTGTGTGTGTGTGTGTGTGTGTGTGTGTGTGTGTGTGTGTGTGTGTGTGTGTGTGTGTGTGTGTGTGTGTGTGTGTCCTCATGAACTCATCTGTCCATCAGACAGAGGGCTGCTGTGCCTCCTGTCATCATTAATGGACGTCTCTTTAAAATGACCGCTCAGAGGAGAGGAGTTCTCATTTCTCTAACCGCCTGCTGCTTCTCCTCGGCTCCCCTCCTCTCTCCTCGGCTCCCCTACTCGGCTCCTCCGCTCGCATCTCCTGTGGGCGGGACTAAGTCTCGAGGATAGGAGTCGAGGAGGGGAGTTTGAGAAATGAGAAAGGGCCCAGGTGACAACACCAGGGCCCTTTCTCATTTCATCAAATCCCCCTCCTCGACTCCTCGACTCCTCGGTCCTCCGGTAGTGACCCGGAAATGAATTTCAGCGCGCCATGTTGAAGGACATCTCATTTCTCTAAATGCACTTCGAGGACCGAGGATCGAGGAGGCTCTCTGGAGGAGCTCTAACCGAGGATACACTGATGGGTCCTCCACGGTCCTCCACGGCTCCTTCGTGGATGCATTTCCGACAACAGAGATGTTTCAAAGAGCCGTGACGCACGGCCGGACTTATCTCAGCCAATCACAGCTCTGCATGCATCCCCTGGATATTATTTTATTAACTGCTTTCATCGTGAAGCGATGTTTCCAGAGAGAACAGCTGTGAGGTCCGTGCAGAAAGCAGAGCAGTGTGTATAATATATATCACTCAGTAGAACAGGCCTACTCTCTTTATTTGCTGTAGTTTAGTAGATATCTACAAACAAAGAGTCCATATTTTTCTAAAACCATTTAGTGCTTCACATAATAAAATACACAACGGCTGCAGCCTGTTATTGTCTCATTATTCCGCACTGTGAATGAATCAAAGTGGTCATGAACACATCTGTCCATCAGAGACAGAGGGCTGCTGTGCCTCCTGTCATCATTAATGGACGTCTCTTTAAAATGACCGCTCAGAGGAGAGGAGTTCTCATTTCTCTAACCGCCTGCTGCTTCCCTGTCACACTCCTAGGTTTATGTCACGGTTTTAGTGTTGTCTGTCTGGTTATGGGTTTTGTCTTCCTCCTTGTGTTTATTGTCTGGTCCTTTTCCCTGTGTTTTTCCTCCCGTCGTTAGTTCCCTGGTGTGTCTAAGTGTCTGATTGTGTTCACCTGTTGTCCTTGTGTT
Organism: Pogonophryne albipinna; assembly: GCA_028583405.1. Lineage (NCBI taxonomy): Eukaryota > Metazoa > Chordata > Actinopteri > Perciformes > Artedidraconidae > Pogonophryne > Pogonophryne albipinna. The sequence goes on along the minus strand of JAPTMU010000523.1, from coordinate 9,398 downwards.
TCTCCTCCCCTGCCCAGCTGTTTCTCGTCCCGTGATTACCCCGCCCTGTATTTAGTCTTGTCTCTTCCTGTGTTCAGTGTTGGTGCTTCTTTCGTATGTGACTGAGTTCACCGGTGAGTGTTCTGTTTTGTCAAAAGTTTATTGAGTTATCCTTGAAATAAAGGTTTTGCACTTTAATCTGCATTTGGGTCCTGCTTGCTGCACACACCGTATCAGAAAGCACCAACCAACAATGGACCCAGCGGATTTTTACGATTTTGAGTACCCAGCGGATTTTGATGATTTTAAGTTGGATCTGTTCGATCTGGATTTCTCTCTTCAGTGTTATCATGCCGAGTGGAGTGGAACCTCTTCTAGAAGGGACAAAGAGGCTATCCTCGAAAAGGCACGAATGGAGGTGGCTGAAATGCCTTGGTTGAGGAGTTCGTTGCCTAAGTGGCTACAACGCTTCACAAGTTGTCCTGTTGGAGGTCCACGGAGTCTCCAAAAAACCTCTAGGAGACGCAGGGCCAGGATTCCTGCCCGTGCTCCAACAGCCATGATCCCGGCCTCAGTTCCGGTTTCCACAGCCATGGATCCATGCACCAGTACCGGCCCGCAGAGCTATGTTCACTTGCTCGATTACCTGGCCCACGCAGCCATGGTCCAGGCCTCTGTTCCGGTTCCAGCGGCTCCAGTTCCAGCCTCAGTACCGGCCCACGCAGCCATGGTCCAGGCCTCTGTTCCGGTTCCAGCGGCTCCAGTTCCAGCCTCAGTACCGGCCCCAGCAGCCATGATCCCGGCTTCAGTTCCGGTTTCCACAGCCACGATCCATGCACCAGTACCGGCCCGCAGAGCTATGTTTACTTGCTCGATTACCTGGCTCACACAGCCATGGTCCAGGCCTCTGTTCCGGTTCCAGCGGCTCCAATTCCAGCCTCAGTACCGGCCCCAGTAGCCATGGTCCCGACTCCAGTTTCGGCTCCAGCACCTAGTCTCCTGTTGGCTCTCCAGCCAACGCCAGCTCCCCGAGTCCTGTCGGCGTACCGACCGACTCCAGCACCTCGTCTCCTGTTGGCTCTCCAGCCAACACCAGCTCCCCGAGTCCTGGCGGCGTACCGACCGACACAAGTCCCCTCTCCAGTTCCCTCTCCAGTTCCCTCTCGAGTCCCCTCTCCAGTTCCCTCTCGAGTCCCCTCTCCAGTCCCCTCTCCAGTTCCCTCTCAAGTTCCCTCTCTAGTTCCCTCTCGAGTCCCCTCTCCAGTCCCCTCTCCAGTTCCCTCTCCAGTTCCCTCTCGAGTTCCCTCTCGAATCCCATCTCAAGTCCCCTCTCGAGTCCCCTCTCGAGTCCCCTCTCGAGTCTCCTCTCGAGTCTCTTCTCAGGTCCCTTCTCGAGTCCCTTGTCGAGTCCCCTCTCGAGTCTCCTCTCGAGTCCCCTCTCAGGTCTCCTCTCGAGTCCCCTCTCCAGTTCCCTCTCCAGTCCCCTCTCCAGTTCCCTCTCGAGTCCCCTCTCCAGTCCCCTCTCCAGTTCCCTCTCCAGTTCCCTCTCCAGTCCTCTCTCGAGTCCCCTCTCCAGTCCTCTCTCGAGTCCCCTCTCGAGTCCCCTCTCGAGTTCCCTCTCGAGTTCCCTCTCGAGTCCCCTCTCAAGTTCCCTCTCCAGTTCCCTCTCGAGTCCCCTCTCGAGTCCCCTCTCCAGTCCCCTCTCCAGTCCCCTCTCCAGTTCCCTCTCTAGTCCTCTCTCGAGTCCCCTCTCAAATCTCCTCTCAAGTTCCCTCTCTAGTCCCCTCTCGAGTCCCCTCTCGAGGTCCCTCTCAAGTTACCTCTCAAGTCACCTCTCGAGTCTCCTCTCGAGTCTCCTCTCAGGTCCCTTTTCGAGTCCCCTCTCGAGTCTCCTCTCGAGCCCCCTCTCAGGTCTCCTCTCGAGTCCCCTCTCCAGTTCCCTCTCGAGTCCCCTCTCCAGTTCCCTCTCGAGTCCCCTCTCGAGTTCCCTCTCAAGCCCTCTCTCGAGTTCCCTCTCAAGTCACCTCTCGAGTTCCCTCTCAGGTCCCCTCTCGAGTCTCTTCTCGAGTCCCCTCTCAAGTCACCTCTCGAGTCACCTCTCGAGTCTCTGATCGAGTTCCCACTCAAGTCCCTACCCAAGTGTCGTTGGCGGTTCCGCTGGGGGTCCTGCCAACTCTATGTCCTGTGCCGTTGGAGGCCCCGCCGACTGCTCTCCTGCCGGGGGTCCTGCCAGCCCTGTGTCCTGTCCCGTTGGAGGCCCCGCCGACTACTCTTCTGCCGGGGGTCCTGCCAACCCAGTGTCCTGTGCCGTTGGAGGCCCCGCCGACTACTCTTCTGCCGGGGGTCCTGCCAACCCTGTGTCCTATGTCGTTGGAGGCCCCGCCGACTACTCTTCTGCCGGGGGTCCTGCCAACCCTGTGTCCTGTCCCGTTGGAGGCCCCGCCGACTACTCTTCTGCCGGGGGTCCTGCCAACCCAGTGTCCTGTGCCGTTGGAGGCCCCGCCGACTACTCTTCTGCCGGGGGTCCTGCCAACCCTGTGTCTTGTGCCGTTGGAGGCTCCGCCGACTACTCTTCTGCCGGGGGTCCTGCCAACCCCATGTCCTGAGCCTTTGGAGGTCCCGCAGACTGCTCTTCTGCCGGGGGTCCTGCCAACCCTGTGTCTTGTGCCGTTGGAGGCCCCGCCGACTACTCTTCTGCCGGGGGTCCTGCCAACCCCGTGTCCTGAGCCTTTGGAGGTCCCGCAGACTGCTCTTCTGCCGGGGGTCCTGCCAACCCTGTGTCTTGTGCCGTTGGAGGCCCCGCCGACTACTCTTCTGCCGGGGGTCCTGCCAACCCCATGTCCTGTGCCGTTGGAGGTCCCGCAGACTGCTCTTCTGCCGGGGGTCCTGCCAATCCCATGTCTTGTTCCGTTGGAGGTCCCGCCGTACCCTGTCTCGCCGGGGGTCCTGCCAACTCCTGGTCCTCTTCCGTGGGGGATCCTGCCAACTCCTGGTCCTCTTCCGTGGGGGATCCTGCCGAAGCCTGTCCCACCGACACCGGGTCCTGCCCGGCCTCCGGAGCTGTCCCGTCAGCGCCTTCCTGCCCGGCCTCCGGAGCTGTCCGGTCTTCGCCCTCGAGCCCGGCCCCCTGAGAGCCGCGGTCTTCGGCCTCGAGCCCGGCCCCCTGAGAGCCGCGGTCTTCGGCCTCGAGCCCGGCCCCCTGAGAGCCGCGGTCTTCGGCCTCGAGCCCGGCCCCCTGAGAGCCGTGGTCTTCACCCTCATGCTCGGCCCCCTGACTCTTCCTGCCGCTGCCTTCGCCCTCATGCTCGGCCCCCTGAGTTTGCCCGCTGTGGTCTTCGCCCCTCCATGGACTCTGCCTTGCCCCCGGGTCGTCCGCCCGAGATTTCCACCCTGGACTTGGCCTTGCCCCCGGGCCGTCCGCCCGAGATCCCTTCAGGGCCCGTCCTCCAGACCCCCTCCACCCACCCTGGTGCGCCTAGTGTTGTGTAACCCTGCTTGCTGCACACACCGTATCATTCCCCTCCTCTCTCCTCGGTTCCCCTCCTCGGCTCCTCGGCTCGCATCTCCTGTGGGCGGGACTAAGTCTCGAGGATAGGAGTCGAGGAGGGGAGTCGAGGAGGGGAGTTAGAGAAATGAGAAAGGGCCCAGGTGACACCACCAGGTAACAACACCAGGTGACAAGGGTGATAGCGGTTTACCTTCTTGTTAGCAGCTTCCTTTATCTCGTCAGTTTCCTGCTGTAGCAGGTTCTGCAGGAAGTGCATGTCCATCTGCAGCTCGTTCTGCTTCTGTCTCGCCAATCGCTTCATCTTCATCCGCAGACCCTGATCCAACTGCTGCTGCCGAAGCTGCTGCTCCTGAAGCACCTGCTGCGTCTCCTGCTGTAACTGCAGCTGCTGCAGGTTCTGCTGCTGCAGCTGCAACAAGACAACATCACATCTGTTACAACACAACACCTGGAACAGCTGCAACAAGACAACATCACATCTGTTACAACACAACACCTGGAACAGCTGCAACAAGACAACATCACATCTGTTACAACACAACACCTGGAACAGCTGCAACAAGACAACATCACATCTGTTACAACACAACACCTGGAACAGCTGCAACAAGACAACATCACATCTGTTACAACACAACACCTGGAAGAGCTGCAACAAGACAACATCACATCTGTTACAACACAACACCTGGAACAGCTGCAACAAGACAACATCACATCTGTTACAACACAACACCTGGAACAGCTGCAACAAGACAACACCTGGAACAGCTGCTACAACACAACACCTGGAACAGCTGCTACAACACAACAACTGGAACAGTTGCTACAACACAACACCTGGAACAGTTGCTACAACACAACACCTGGAACAGCTGCAACAACACAACACCTGGAACAGCTGCAACAACACAACACCTGGAACAGCTGCTACAACACAACACCTGGAACAGCTGCTACAACACAACACCTGGAACAGCTGGAACAACACAACAGCTGGAACAACACAACACCTGGAACAGCTGCTAGAACACAACACCTGGAACAGCTGCTACAACACAACACCTGGAACAGCTGCTACAACACAACACCTGGAACAGCTGCTACAACACAACACCTGGAACAGCTGCCACAACACAACACATGGAACAGCTGCAACAACACAACACCTGGAACAGCTGCTACAACACAACACCTGGAACAGCTGCAACAACACAACACCTGGAACAGCTGGAACAACACAACAGCTGGAACAACACAACAGCTGCAACAACACAACACCTGGAACAGCTGGAACAACACAACAGCTGGAACAACACAACACCTGGAACAGCTGGAACAACACAACACCTGGAACAGCTGGAACAACACAACACCTGGAACAGCTGGAACAACACAACACCTGGAACAGCTGCTACAACACAACACCTGGAACAGCTGGAACAACACAACAGCTGGAACAACACAACAGCTGGAACAACACAACAGCTGGAACAGCTGGAACAACACAACACCTGGAACAGCTGCAACAACACAGCACCTGGAACAGCTGCAACAACACAACACCTGGAACAGCTGGAACAACACAACACCTGGAACAGCTGGAACAACACAACACCTGGAACAGCTGCTACAACACAACACCTGGAACAGCTGGAACAACACAACAGCTGGAACAACACAACACCTGGAACAGCTGCTACAACACAACACCTGGAACAGCTGCTACAACACAACACCTGGAACAGCTGGAACAACACAACACCTGGAACAGCTGCTACAACACAACACCTGGAACAGCTGGAACAACACAACACCTGGAACAGCTGCTACAACACAACACCTGGAACAGCTGGAACAACACAACACCTGGAACAGCTGCTACAACACAACATCTGGAACAGCTGCATCAACACAACACCTGGAACAGCTGCTACAACACAACACCTGGAACAGCTGCAACTCTGTACACCATCAGGAGGAGATCCACTCTCTATATAATAATATGTGATATTCAGATGCACAGACCATGAGCGTGGCCTCCTCCTGCTTCAGATCCTTCTCCTTCCTCCTCCTCTCCTCGCTGGCCTCCACCTGTTTCTGCAGGACTTCCTGTTGCTGCAGCTTCCTCTGCTGCTGCTTCTGCTGCTGCTCCGTCTCTCGCTGCATTTTAGCCTGATGGTCGGCCTCCCAAAGGTCCTCCAACATCTGATCCTCCTGCTGCTCCTCCAACATCTGCTGCTCCTCCAACATCTGCTGCTCCTTCAACATCTGCTGCTCCTCCAACATCTGCTGCTCCTTCAACGGCTGGTCGTCACAGCGACTCCTGAGGACACATACACATCCTGACATCCTGCCACGCAGCCAAACAGACTGATGGGAGGAGGGGCTTAATACGTGGAGGAGGGGCTTAACGCGTGGAGGAGGGGCTACATGCTGGGAGGAGGGGCTTAACGCATGGAGGAAGGGCTACATGCTGGGAGGAGGGGCTTCATGCTGGGAGGAGGGGCTACATGCTGGGAGGAGGGGCTTCATGCTGGGAGGAGGGGCTTCGTGCTGGGAGGAGGGGCTTCATGCTGGGAAGAGGGGCTTCATGCTGGGGGGAGGGGCTACATGCCGGGAGGAGGGGCTTCATGCTGGGAGGAGGGGCTACATGCTGGGAGGAGGGGCTTCATGCTGGGAGGAAGGGCTTCATGCTGGGAGGAGGGGCTACATGCCGGGAGGAGGGGCTACATGCTGTCTGTCTCTCCTCTAACAAGTGCTCTAATTGTGAAGGTGTGAGTTACCTGTGGAGCTGCTCCATCTTCTGGGAGACAATCACCTGCCTGTCTCTCTCTCTCCTCTCTCTCAGAGCTGTAACTCGCTCTCTCATCTTCACCTGTCGCTCCACCTGGCTCTCCGCCCGATCCTCGACCTCCTGCAGGAGCTGCTGCTCCTCTGCCTGCAGCATCAGACGCAGCCTGGGGAGACACAGAAGAGAGACAGGTGAGACAGGTGAGACACAGGAGAGAGAGGGGAGACACAGGAGAGAGAGGGGAGACACAGGAGAAAGACAGGTGAGACAGGTGAGACACAGGAGAGAGAGGGGAGACACAGGAGAGAGACAGGTGAGACAGGTGAGACACAGGAGAGAGAGGGGAGACACAGGAGAGAGAGGGGAGACACAGGAGAGAGACAGGTGAGAGAGGGGAGACACAGGAGAGAGACAGGTGAGACAGGTGAGACACAGGAGAGAGAGGGGAGACACAGGAGAGAGGGGAGACACAGGAGAGAGAGGTGAGACACAGGAGAGAGACAGGTGAGACACAGGAGAGAGACAGGTGAGACAGGTGAGACACAGGAGAGAGAGGGGAGACACAGGAGAGAGACAGGAGAGAGACAGGTGAGACAGGTGAGACACAGGAGAGACGAGGGGAGACACAGGAGAGAGAGGGGAGACACAGGAGAGAGAGGGGAGACACAGGAGAGAGACAGGTGAGACACAGGAGAGAGAGGGGAGACACAGGAGAGAGACAGGTGAGACACAGGAGAGAGAGGGGAGACACAGGAGAGAGACAGGTGAGACACAGGAGAGAGAGGGGAGACACAGGAGAGAGACAGGTGAGACAGGTGAGACACAGGAGAGAGAGGGGAGACACAGGAGAGAGAGGGGAGACACAGGAGAGAGAGGGGAGACACACGAGAGAGAGGGGAGACACAGGAGAGAGACAGGTGAGACACAGTAGAGAGAGGGGAGACACAGGAGAAAGAGGGGAGACACAGGAGAAAGACAGGTGAGACAGGTGAGACACAGGAGAGAGAGGGGAGACACAGGAGAGAGACAGGTGAGACACAGGAGAGAGAGGGGAGACACAGGAGAGAGAGGGGAGACACAGGAGAGAGACAGGTGAGACACAGGAGAGAGAGGGGAGACACAGGAGAGAGAGGGGAGACACAGGAGAGAGACAGGTGAGACAGGTGAGTCACAGGAGAGAGAGGGAGACACAGGAGAGAGAGGGGAGACACAGGAGAGAGAGGGGAGACACAGGAGAAAGACAGGTGAGACACAGGAGAGAGAGGGGAGACACAGGAGTGAGACAGGTGAGACACAGGAGACACAGGAGAGAGACAGGTGAGACACAGGAGAGAGAGGGGAGACACAGGAGAGAGAGGGGAGACACAGGAGAGAGACAGGTGAGACACAGGAGCGAGAGGGGAGACACAGGAGAGAGACAGGTGAGACACAGGAGAGAGAGGGGAGACACAGGAGAGAGAGGGGAGACACAGGAGAGAGACAGGTGAGACAGGTGAGACACAGGAGAGAGAGGGGAGACACAGGAGAGAGAGGGGAGACACAGGTGAGACACAGGAGAGAGAGGGGAGACACAGGAGAGAGAGGGGAGACACAGGAGAGAGAGGGGAGACACGAGAGAGAGGGGAGACACAGGAGAGAGAGGGGAGACACAGGAGAGAGACAGGTGAGACACAGGAGAGAGAGGGGAGACACAGGAGAAAGACAGGTGAGACAGGTGAGACACAGGAGAGAGAGGGGAGACACAGGAGAGAGACAGGTGAGACACAGGAGACACAGGAGAGAGACAGGTGAGACACAGGAGAGAGAGGGAAACACAGGAGAGAGAGGGGAGACACAGGAGAGAGACAGGTGAGACAGGTGAGTCACAGGAGAGAGAGGGGAGACACAGGAGAGAGAGGGGAGACACAGGAGAGAGAGGGGAGACAAAGGAGAGAGACATGTGAGACAGGTGAGACACAGGAGAGAGAGGGGAGACACAGGAGAGAGAGGGGAGACACAGGAGAAAGACAGGTGAGACACAGGAGAGAGGGGAGACACAGGAGTGAGACAGGTGAGACACAGGAGACACAGGAGAGAGACAGGTGAGACACAGGAGAGAGAGGGGAGACACAGGAGAGAGAGGGGAGACACAGGAGAGAGACAGGTGAGACAGGTGAGACACAGGAGAGAGAGGGGAGACAGAGGAGAGAGACAGGTGAGACACAGGAGAGAGAGGGGAGACACAGGAGAGAGACAGGTGAGACACAGAAGAGAGAGGGGAGACACAGGAGAGAGACAGGTGAGACACAGGAGAGAGAGGGAGATACAGAAGAGAGACAGGTGAGACACCGGAGAGAGAGGGCAGACACAGGAGAGAGAGGGGAGACACAGGAGAGAGACAGGTGAGACAGGTGAGACACAGGAGAGAGAGGGGAGAGACAGAAGAGAGACAGGTGAGACACAGGAGAGAGAGGGGAGACACAGGAGAGAGACAGGTGAGACACAGAGAGAGAGGGGAGACACATGAGAGAGAGGGAGACACAGGAGAGAGACATGTGAGACAGTGAGACACAGGAGAGAGAGGGGGAGACACAGGAGAGAGAGGGAGACACAGGAGAGAGACAGGTGAGACACAGGAGAGAGAGGGGAGACACAGGAGAGAGACAGGTGAGACAGGTGAGACACAGGAGAGAGAGGGGAGACACAGGAGAGAGAGGGGAGACACAGGAGAGAGAAAGGTGACACAGGAGAGAGACAGGTGAGACACAGGAGAGAGAGGTGAGACACAGGAGAGAGACAGGTGAGACACAGGAGAGAGAGGGGAGACACAGGAGAGAGAGGGGAGACACGGGAGAGAGACAAGTGAGACAGGTGAGACACAGGAGAGAGAGGGGAGACACAGGAGAGAGACAGGTGAGACACAGGAGAGAGAGGGGAGACAGGAGAGAGACAGGTGAGACAGGTGAGACACAGGAGATAGAGGGGAGACACAGAAGAGAGACAGGTGAGACAGGTGAGACACAGGAGAGAGAGGGGAGACACAGAAGAGAGACAGGTGAGACAGGTGAGACACAGGAGAGAGAGGGAGACACAGGAGAGAAAGGTGAGACAGGTGAGACACAGGAGAGAGAGGGGATA
>JAPTMU010000073.1:685000-760610 GCA_028583405.1 Pogonophryne albipinna | reverse complement strand
GGCTCTATCATCTTACTGTTTCCTGCCATAGACTATAAACATATATATATATATAGTATATTTCCACTGTGTTAAATTGCATTGCATTCTGGGTACATCTGACATTGTTGGGCTGACTGGTCTCAAACATGTAAAACCGTCCTTGAAGATGGTGATTTCGTATTTTTTTTCTCATTGACAACAAATCCAATGCTGTAACTCAGCAACAATGTGTGGGTGGAACATTGTCTTCCTCTCAATCAACCAATCAATCAATCAATCAATCAATCAATGTTTATTTATAAAGCCCAATATCACAAATGTTACATTTGTCTCAGTGGACTTCACAGTTTGTACAGAATATCAGTATGACAATACGACACCCTCTGTCCTTAGACCCTCACATCGTACAAGGAAAAACTTCCGGAGAAAACCCACAGTTTAAAGGGGAACATGGGAGAAACCTCAGGGAGAGCAACAGAGGAGGGATCCCTCTCCCAGGACGGACAGACGTGCAATAGATGCCGTGTGTAAATCAAAGAGATAATACATTTTACAGCGTAGGTAGACCAAATGTTTGGAAATGCATGTGTCTGTAATGAGAAGATGAATCCACGAGGATGTCAGCAATCTTGTGGGAGCCATCAGGGAAGCAGTATGATGAGAGTCAGGCAGGACCGCAGAGACAGGTTCAGCCACGACTCGAAGTCCAGGACTCAGATCCAGAACTCAGGATAGAGGATCCAGGACACAGGACCGCAGCAACAGGATTAGCCTCGACTCAGGATCCCGGCGTAGATATAGACACAAAAAAGAGATTTTGATATGAATTGTGTGCTGTTAATTTTATGCTGCATACCATTGACGATTACATTGATTTTGAAATGTGCTCTTCCAGATAATACAAAAACAAAGTAAAATTGTTTTAGAATCGTTTTCATAGGACAAGGCAAATCTATTTAAACCATACAAAGGAAGTCAATTCAAACTTCAGAACATGTTTTCCACCTAGCCAGGAGGTCTTGAACATATTATATATCAAAATAAGACAGGAGTTATAACTCTTCCTGTTGAAGGTATAAATCAGCACTGCTCTTGCCTTCTGTCAGTGAGTTGTGAGTCATGTTAACCTTAACAATACAGATTGCTCTGCTCCGTAATGCTTTTTGTAATTACATTTGAATGACAGATTTCATAGAAAGACCTCAAAGAAAAGAATCAGCCACACAAAACGTTGACTTTAATTAAATGTATTATGTCAACAGATTTCACATAACTATATTAGATTAGTTAAAGGCAAAAATATTAGGTTGATTTTTTATTCAACTTCATATTATTGCAACTAACCTAATCAGAATCGAGTTTATTGCCAGGTATGTTTAAACATATAAGGAAGGCTGTGGTGTATGGTGGTGGGAACATAAACGATCTCAGAAAGTACAGTTATGTATTAGGTTAGTGTTATGAACTGAGACACAGGACACAGGACCCAAAAGCAGGACTCGGAGACAGTTGTCCAAAAATAGAATGTTGTTTAATAACAAAACTAAGTCGTACTTTCCAAAAAATAGAAAGTAGTTAAAAACAAAACTCACTTGGCAAAAGGTATATTTCTCAAAGTAAAGTGTCAGGAGTCAAAAGGCCCAGGTTCTCACGACATGAAACATAACAAACTGACAAGGGAACAAAGAAACACAAGGGCTATTTATAGGTGAGGAGGATGGGCACAGGTGAAAACTATCAGGGCAGGGCCAAGCAATCTCAAGGGCGGGAAACACACAAAGGCAGGAAATGTGGGATCTGGAATGAGAGGGAAGGATTACTTTCAAAATAAAAACAGGAAGTGACAAGATCAAAACACAAGACTAGAGTAAAAAAACACAACTTAACCTAACATAACAGTCGAGCCACAACAGTTAGTTGGTCTCTTCATTCAGCTTAAGCTGCCTCCATGATACAAGATGTGCTCTCCTTTCTGCGGCTATACATTATTCAAAAGTAGATCCGTCACTTCCAGCTGCTCACTTCCGAGTATACTCTACTATCCACCACTGGGAGTAGGTAACACATTCATATGGCTTTCTTCCATAAAGAGGCTCTCTGGCATGTCTAAATCAAGCACAGCCATCATTAATGGTATTATTAAACCCTTTTTCCTGCTACAAAAAACTATACTCCATGTTTTCCACGAGTAAAGACTACTGACTACATTCTAACATCTCTAGTTGTATATTAAAAAAATAAATAGCTAATTGAATTTTCCCAGCAGACATTAGGGCTTGTCATTGTTTAAATAGCAAATTAGTATTAATGGCAATCACAATTGCTCTGTTCTATTTAAGGGTGACAGTAACCCATGACATTGAGGCAGCAAGACAGCTAAATGGAATTTGTTATCATTCCTGTGCAATTTTCCACAATTGAGTTTAGTTCTCACTATACGAGTCTGTAGTCAAATTAAATGTGTGCATTTATAATAGACTTATTTAAGAATCATTTAACATTCAAAGAAGGTGAACTCAGAGTCATAAACTCAAATGCACAACTCAGACTCAGACTCGGGTGGAATTCAAAAATAAAGACTTTACTGGATTTAACACAGGAACAAAACCAGAAACACAAAATCACTCTTTCGAGAAAAAACTAAATGCAATAATCATGAGCATGAGAAAACGGGATACGACCATGGAGCACTGAGCAGGCTTGAACTTAGTCCTGAACACAATATATACACAAAGTGAGGGGCACAGGTGGAAACAATCAGGACGGGGTAACCAAACACGAACACAGGAGACACATAGGGGCGGGGACAGTGGCGTTTCTATATGGACAAAAGTGGTGGGGCACAAAAAACGTAGATGTCTATATAAGCTTCTGCAGTGAGGTTCATGGCTGGTGAGGCACTGGCACTGACTCTTCAGGTTTACAAATATTATATTTTGACCTAAATCAAAATATAATATTATTTTCAAAAGCCTCTTTAGTCTGATGCTTCAATTAATTTTAAACAGACAGTTCAACAGAAGGATACCCAACAAATGTAATTTTATCATTTAAATATTGAATTGTTCTCTCTTAGTAAGATCCCATTTTCAATAAAATGGTGGTCTTACCTTGACTTGAAGATGAAGTCCATTTGCCTATCCTTCTGGACAAAAATCTCTATTACTTTTTTGTAAAAGTCCTCCTATCATCTTGTAGTTTCAAAAGTCTATCATAAATCTAAATGATGGATTTATGATTCGAAAATTATAAAAGTAGGGTAGACATGTGGATATTATCCGGCTGAACAAAACGTACATTTATCTAACAGCTACGTTTCCCACATATCTTATTTTGAGCTATTTTCTAAAATTCTATGGAGAAATCTCATTGCTTTTTTGTGGAGGGAAGCCATGCGCAGCTTACTTCCTGGTTTTAGGACGCGTCTCTCTCGTCTCCTCTTCACACACCACACTTTTCGCGGCACACGTACTTACAGCCTATCAGCTCTGAATGATGTGAGATGACTTATGGTGGGGATGGCAGCTCTATGCCCCTATAGTCATTATTTTTTGCCACACACATTAAATAGGAAAATACTCTGAGCATGTGCAGTGTAGTTTTTACAGTTACCGTTCACTTAGACAGAGAGAGGGAGGGGCAGAATCGGGTTTTGTCCCACATGGCTCTAAACAGCTCAATAGGCACACACTGTAGACACTAATTAGAAGAACACAGACTAAAACAGCAATGTACAGACGAATCAGATGATTAAACATGATCTTAAAATATATTTTATATATTTTTTTATTTATTTTTTGCATTTTGTTGTAATCATTATTTTAATACTTTCTGCTGACACTAGGTGGGGCTGTGCCCCACCTGCCCCTAATGCAGTGGCGAACCGTGTCTATCACAACAGGACCTTCGGTAGACACACACCCCCCGCCGCCCCCCCTCCTCCGCGGCATTATAATGTCCGTCTTTTCACTGTCGTCTTGAAAAGGGTACTCACAACAATTCTGCAACAACTTCATCTTCACCTGATGCACTTGTCATTTCAACGTTAAAAACAATAAAACGGCATGAATTGCTTCATCGCATTCATCTAGAATCCTCTGTCTCGAACCAGTTAACTAGCGGGCCTTCTTGAGTACCCTGGAACCGAGGGAAACTCTGAAAGAACACGCCCATTGGCTACAAATCAATATCCGATTGGTTGATCAAACTGTCAGTCCAAACGTACGCTCTCATTCAGTGCAACGGCCAGGGCATTCGATCAAGGATGTAGAATACCTTGGTTGAAGGATATTCTACCCAGAGACCCAGAACAGGATCTGATTGGTTGCTTTCTTTTCTAACACAAAACCACTGAAATGCGTAGTGCATGGTCCGAGAAGGACAAACAAATCAACGTAACACTGTAATGTTACAGATCATCAACACAGATACGATTCTCATTTATTCATTTTATATACATTTTATTTATATAATTAAATCGATTTTTTTGTTTGTTTTATCTGAGTGTTCCAGGGTATTCTCTGAATACCTTGAAGACCCTGACGGTTCGCCACTGCCCTAATGACCAGTCGCCACTGGGCGGGGAGCATGGAGTTCTGAAACGAGAGGGAGAATTACTTTTCACAATAAGACAGAGGGCACAGAACAAAGGGACATGACAAAACTAATATAAAGAATAAACTTTCATGATTAGTTTCCGAGACATGACAGAAGGTGGACCTGCATAGCAACAATTGTTTTAGTTCCGTCTTCATCAAGCATTTTATCTATGTTGTTTATGGCAACACTTTGATAATCCTCTTCGGTCACATGAATTGAATCCAGCTCACAGGACGCTGCGTGGAGTTTCCAGCCATCATCAGCCGGGTCATTTGGGAACAGAGGGACTGTTGTTTCCATTACACACATCCCAAAACAAAGATTATGCTCTCTTCACACCAACAACTTCCTGCAAAGTGCTAATTCATTACTGGAGCAGACTTTAGAGCTGCTTGGAAAGGCAAACTGCTGCCAGGCATGTGAAATGAGTTCATGATGAGAAGTTTCAGCTTGTGGACAACACTCTAAGTGTCGAACCTGATTTTCTGGCTGTCATGTCGCACATAAAGTGTTGACAGCATATTTCCTAAAGACATCTGATTTTCCATGACAGGGAGAAGGCTAATTAGTGATGATAGACTCAGCAGTTACTGGCATGGCCCGCTTTGATTTTATGAGCCCTCTCCTGCCAGCCCTCTACAGCATATTTCCCTCTATGAAACAAAGTGTTACTTTCATTGTTAACACAAAGCAAGACCTTATAAATAAGTAACACATGTCCTGTGTGCTGTACAAGTAGATAAAAAGAGTACAATCTTTAAAATAAAAGTGCATTTCTGATTTGACTTATTTGAGTTCTCCAGAAAGCTGTTTTCAAGCTGTCTGAAGTTGCAATTCTTAAAATGCACGAGTGCAACGGATTAAAACAGAAGGTGAATTGTAAGTTACATTATAAAGCAGCTGTGCTACTTTAAAATACAATACTGTTGCGTTTTACAGACCCATGATTTAACGGTCTTTAATCCTCAAATATTGAAATATCTCTGTTCGCTCAACCATCTGTTCCTTATGGGAGAACATCAGACACCTCCATCATCCTCAAGATAGAGCCTCAAAAAGAGCCAATGTTATAAGTCATCCACCAACATGCTGCTCCAGGTACATGAGGGCAAAATACACACACGTGGACACACACACGTGGACACACACACGACACACACACACACACACACACACACACACACACACACACACACACACACACACACACACACACACACACACACACACACACACACACACACACACACACACACACACACACACACACACACACACACACACACACACACACACACACACACACACACACACACACACACACACACACTATGACGGAGTGGTTTTGAGTTGTGGCCAGAGCTGCAGCAGGTAAGATTCTGCAGCAGTCAAGCATCCATCTGGAAAAGAAGTCAAGCTCATAAATCATGACGTGCAGCACCGTGGGTTGGCAAGGAATTATGACTACGCATGTGTGCCTGAAAAAAAGAAGATAGAATTTTGTGCTGCGACACACAGAATTGCCCTCATACAAATACAGATGTTTGTTGAGCCGCCAGAGCTCCATGTTCCCAGCAGCAGAGAGCAGGGAGGCAGCCTGGGAAACACTTACTGTGACCTAATTAAGCTACTGCTGGGTATGGCAGTGACCTCCAAACTGAGAACATGCAAATTAAAATAAAATGAAAAGTAAATTCATGTTCCTTAATGCCTGTCCAGTTCTCGGACATTACCGCTGTATGGCTTTTCAAGAAATTATATGTGCAGTGATACTTTCTGAGAAATATATCGGCTCAGTTTGTATTCCAAGAATAAGAATAAGAAATCAAGGGCTGCAACATTTTTCTCAGACAGTAAACAAATCAAACTTTACTTTAGGATATTTGCTGAATTTAACTGCTGGACTGTTTGTACACTCTTTAAGGTAATCTAAATTCACGGCTCCCTGCCTGTACCTCAGGGCCAGTTTTTGGCATAGGCAAAATAGGCGGTCACCTCGGCGCCAGATCTGGGGGGCGCTGCGCTGGTAGCTCTGGGAGGGAAAAAAACAATTTTTGACTGTTTGCGCTCATCCAAATGTTTGGCCTTGATGTAACAACATTCATAATTAAGTAAAGGTAACACCCTTTTCACCCCGGTTACACGTTTCATTTGCCCTGTACGATGGGCGCTGTAAGTGATGAAATTGGGGGATGTTGGCTTATCAGGCGCCCGCAGCTCACAGCCAGAGAGAGAGAGAGAGAGAGAGAGAGAGAGAGAGAGAGAGAGAGAGAGAGAGAGAGAGAGAGAGAGAGAGAGAGAGAGAGAGAGAAATCTTAAAGAGATATACAAAAATAAGCAGTTTTAAAATGAGATAAACCCACAAATATGAAATAATAACTTCAAGGAAAACACATTGCAGAGGATAACCAAGTTGAGTTTGGAAAACAACCTACAAGAAAACAAAGAAGAATAAGCAAGAAGCTAGGACAAGCTAGGACAAGCTAACACAGTTAACCAGGCAGGTAGGGAGCCAACAACTACTTGAACAATTTAAATAAGAACTACAGAGTATTCATCAAAAGACAGAAGATTGAAAATAATATTTGCCTCTTATCTGATGGAAGAGGGACATTTATACTAATCGATACAAAGGAATTGCGCCCAAATTGGCTATCTGCTAACTAGCGTGCTAAGCAACAACAAAGAAGTGCACCATGGCTGATGCAACAGTCGGGAAGCCCCTCCCCCTTGCACTTGAATACCCGAAAGGAGATAAAAAGTGCACAGGCAAAGAAAGCTTTCAAACTTAAACTTCTAAGAGATAACCCAGAGACATTAACAGCCGACTACAGCCACCAAGGAGACAAGATAGCAGAGGTGGGACCAAGTCATTGTTTTGCAAGTCCGAGTCAAGTCTCAAGTCTTTGCGCTCAAGTCCGAGTCAAGTCTCAAGTCTTTGCGCTCAAGTCCGAGTCAAGTCTCAAGTCAGGATGGGCAAGTTCAAGTCAAGTCCAAGTCCTAAACTTTGACAAAACGAGTCATAAACAAGTCATTATGTGCTTTTCATCAAATGTAATGACATCGATCAACAGAATAATACTTAATAATCAAACTGCTCTTTATTAGTCACATTAATCATTTAATAATCCATTTTCTCTCTGCTGGTAAAGTAACATGTTTTTTTCTATTTGAAGAGGGATCAGTAAGGTAATGCTACCGTGACGGTTTGATTCAGAAGGAGTTTAATGTATAAGATCCCTGATGTTGAGGTAACCAGAATGTTTATTTCCACTGTGTACAACATGTTGTGAGGGACCCACAATCTATCTTTATGCAGGGATAATGTGCAGCGAGGCGGTCTCTATGGGGAAAAGAACACCTGAATCTAGATCCCTCTGCAGGTGGTACTTTAACTATATTTTGATGCTAATACTTTTCTACTTTTACTTGTAACATTTTGAATGCAGGACTTTTTATTGTACAGGGTTCCTGCAGGTTTCGCCAACTCAAATGTAAGACTTTTTAACACCTTTTTAAGACCACGTTGAATAGAATTTAAGACCTATTTCACGGCAATAAAGTATGAAGGAAAATTTATATGAAAGAAGAAATACGTCCCATAATCACTTACAAAGTAAATGTATTCATGTTCAACATAAGAACAATGACTGAACATAACAGCATAACAGTACAGAACTGTGTTAGCGTGTTAGACAAAATGTGTGTCTGTGTGTGCTTGAGTGTGTGTGTGTGTTAGGGCTGTGCAAGTAATCATATTTTAATCGCAATTACGATTTTGGCCTGCCACAATTACGAAAACAACATAATCGAAAAAAACGATTATTTTGCTTTGCTAGGTTGTGACAGTGCACTACAACATATTTGATCTAATTAATTTTTTACTAATGTATCATTTATTTAATTAATATTTGTATTGGTTTTTCAGTTGAATTATACGTTCAGGGTAATCAACAGTTAAAAAGATACTGTTCAAATTATTATTTGTTTTAAAGTTCAATAAATTGATGTTTTCAAAGTCAATGAATAATCGTATTTAATAATCATGATATTAATTATTGACCAACATAATCTTGATTATTGCCATAATCGAGCAGCCCTAGTGTGTGTGTGTGTGTGTGTCTATATTCAGAGCTCTGCTGCCTTGGCTACACTATTTCATTGTTGCTGTTGTATGATTGGTGTTTAGCTACGGTATTTAGCGTCCACAGCACCTCCGCTTTTAGGGTTGATGTAGACCCAAACTTCGCCCGGAGGTCCCCCGGTGTTGTTGCGGGAGCTGCTGCACTAACTAACGCTCCACTAGCTGCTGCTGCACTAGCTAACGCTACATTAGCAAAACAAACGCTAATTTCTTTTACAAAAGGTGCAGCGGGCTTCAAACACGTTCTCTCCACTGGTTTCAACCAAGCACTAAATTAGATGTTTTCCAACCAAATACAGTTGAACTTACACTTCCCCATATTCATTTGTAGGCTAAATAGATTCGAAGATAGGCTAAGGCTAAATGAGCTGAAGCTTGGTTGCTAGGTTACTAGCTGGGTGTTCTCCAATAAGGGGCCGGGGGAAACAAAGTTAGTGATTACTGGTTCCATGTTGATTTAATTCAATACAAATTGTTGGGGGGAACTGAAAGGCTATTACCGTACTGGTTACTTTGCAGCCCGGACATTTCCCCCAAAACACATTTAGACGCTATCGCAACACAGAAGTACCTTTCAAATGCGCTTGCATTTAAATCCGGCTCCCCGTCTTCCCGTCGCTCTGTGCAGCTGGCCTGTACCACTACACATGCTGTTCCCCCCACCCTTCTTTCACATAATGGTATGATCCTAGTGTGTCCTCGCATATGATTGGCCGCATGGTGGCCCAGCTAAATAAAGACCCGCCCCTGCCTGCAAGAATTCTCAGCAAGAGTAGGAGCGGCTGAAGATGCTGCTTTCCCCGACGGGAGTCTGCTCTTCTAACGGCAGCTCGCGATCGGTGTGTTGGAGACCTCTGAATTAAAGTATCAAGTCACCTCAAGTCAGAAGGCTCAAGTCCAAGTCAAGTCCCGAGTCATTGGTGTTCAAGTCCAAGTAGAGTCGCAAGTGTTTTGTGATGTTGTCAAGTCGAGTCTCAAGTCATCAAATTTGTGACTCGATTCTGACTCGAGTCCAAGTCATGTGACTCGAGTCCACACTTCTGCAAGATAGTAATCTGTAACCTCCTGCTGTATACCGACAACACTGAATCCTGGCATAAAGCAATTTGTTCCCACTATAAATACCACAAAAAGAGAGGAATATGTAGTGGCAGACAGGTTCTCATTGGAGATGATGACACTGACAACACTATGATGACGGTAAACATTTACCATAATGGAACAATCATGTTCCAAGGGAGCCAGGCCAGTCTGACCTTAGTCCAAGAAAATGTCCTTATTATTAAGGCACTAACAAAGACAAAAGACAAAGCAGCATTACCCAGGTCTCAGAGAGACTGCTGCAGCCTGAAGACAAGCTGCAGGGCACAGTGACCCTTCTCAGAGAGGACCTGCAGCCTGAAGACAAGCTACAGGGCACAGTGACCCTTCTCAGAGAGGAGCAGGACCTGCAGCCTGAAGACAATTTACAGGGAACAGTGACCCTTCTCAGAGAGGAACGGAAGCTGCAGCCTGAAGACAATCTGCACGGAACAGTGACCCTTCTCAGAGAGGAGCGGGAGCTGCAACCTGAAGACAAGCTTCAGGGAACAATGACCCTTCTCATATACCTCATTCACACCAACGCAACTCCGGTTCAAGCTCCGTGCTAGAGCTTTTCAGGTTCAGAACCGGTTCTTCGGTTTAGCTCCGGCTCTTTTCACACTGCCCAGAGTCCGACTGGTGCTGCGTCATTGCGTCATCGTTTGCGTCATGACGTAACCGTTTGCGTGCCTGCTTCATAACGCCAAACCGCGCGGAAACCCCTCACAGCTGACACCGACAACAACAACAATGGCCGATTGTGCTCCAGCTTACTCTGTACCTCTTCGGAAGACCAGATTCCCAGTAGGTAGTGTTAGAAATTAAAATCAATGTTTTGATAGCATAATGAACCATAAAACATACCGTCAGTTTAAAAGCTGTTTTATACTGAAAAACCAGAAGTTCCTGTGCACAACCAGTTGTTAAGCTTTTATTCTGAAAATCCTTCATCTCCGGTTAGCATTTAGCATGAGGCTAATATACCATTTACTATAGAGGTGAATTTAGCAGCGAGATGATATGATGTTGCACACCGAAACCTACTGATTTCAACACTACAACTACAGACGTCGAGATATTATTATTGTTGTTGAATATTAAATGAAGGTACAGTTTATTTGAGTACGTTATTGTTTACAGATGTGGGTAGCATGTGACAACTTCCGGAACGACCAGAAACCAAACTGCCGTGAAGTATTTCCTGTATTTTTTGGAGTATTGATTACAGCATTTAGAATGTGTTAAATGAAAAGTCATGAAAGAGTTAAGGAAGAGAAAAGGCGTGTTTATATTGAATGTACAATGTCTGTATCCTCTGATATGCGAAACAACGGACATTAAGACGTGGAGAGCCGGCCCGCAGGGAGGAGCCAGCAGAGGATATAAATACAGCGGGACCTGGGGGGTTCGGCCTCTTTCTTCACCTGCCAGAGCCAAGAACCACAGCTGTTTTTTCCGTCGAACAAATATTCTGTTTGTAACATAACCGCGCCTTTATTTTTAATTAAAGTACCAATTTGACCCCATCTCAGAGACTCCATTTAGTCTCCTTTTTAAGCTTCTCTCCTGGACGCGAGAATAACCAACACAGATAACAATTGGTGCCAGCTGACGTGATTTTCGTAGGACCGGGAGAGACTAACAACCAGCTGTTTGCCGGGAACGCGGCGTCCGTTCAGACACACAACGAGCTCGAAAGACTTGGTAAGAGGAAACCTGTTATGTCGAATTCCTCATAGTTTATGCAGGACAATGTTAAATTTGTGTGTCTGACGGAGGCCAGCGGATCCTTTAAATAGCTGTGCATTTAATGTTAAAACAACCAAATGTATAACAATAACAATTCTATAACACGTGGCGTTGCTGTGTCACAAGCAGGGTGAGTTCAAATTACTTATTTTTCTTACATTTAACCCTGCATGCTATTCGTTTGTCTGTTATTACATGTCGGCGAGGCCAATCGCTCCAATAAGTGTTCTTTGTTACGTTTTAAGTTAACGTGAATGGTTTGAGGCTATTTAGCAGTCGGGACTGCTTGAGACAAAGAACACAATCACAGTGGAAGCTGAGAATATTGGAGTGAGTGTTTGTGTTTTTTTTTTTAAAGTCCTTTGTGTGATGAGGGCAATCATTTCAAAGTGTTTCTTGTTATGTTTTAATTTAACGTGAATGGTTTTAGGCCATTAAACAGTGGGGACTGTTTGAGACAAGAACAAAGTTGAGTGAGTGTTTTAATTGCAGTGTGAGGCTTTCTTTTTAAAAAAGTCCTGTTCGGGGAAAAGGCCTGTAAAGTTTGAAGCTTTTCAGTGGTGTATTTTCTGTTTTCAAACAGACATTGCGTGTGGATTACGACGAGAAATGCGACATTCGTGCGTTAGATAGACGATATTCTGCTGATTGTGTTTGGATAGCGTCTTACTTTGTCCCATTATAGCGTGTTTAAACAGAGGAGATAACCATACTGGCTCTTAAAGTCAAAACATTACGTACATGGGTTGAGGGCTATGACGTAAGGGTATGAGGCCCATTTATAATTGTACATTACATAGAAATGTTATTTTAAATTTTCTAGCATTATTTCAACTCCGCTGTGAGAGCCACGAGGTGTTTTCAAATCCCTTTGTTCTTCAGGTCAAAGGTTGGAAAATCAGTTGCCATCTTGTCTTGCCCTCATGTTTACAATGAACAATGGCAGTCGCCATTTCGTGAAATGCTAATTGAAAGTACTCAGTCCTATTCACATGAGGCTAGGCACTCCATCTTGAGAAGGACAAATCATATTTCTTTGCAGAGTTGGAACTATAAAATAGACAGGTTATTTTACCGTGAGAAGTTTGGTATTTGTAGGGATCTGATTTTGGAAGTTTCTTTTCTGCTTGCAAGTGTGAATTGACGGTTTTTTGAAATATTCCAGTTTGCAAATGTGTTTTGGCGGTTATGTGCTGTGTTGTTTTACCATAGTGTAATGTTCTTCCCTAGTGTAATTCTCTTTCCATTTTTAAGAAGAAAATAAGCTTTTCTTGTTAAATAGAGGTTAGTTTTGCAATAGTAATCCCTAGTGGATTAAGCTGTAAATTACAATAGCGCACTCTGCTGGTAGTACATAATTATTACATAGAGGAAACACTCAATAGCATTTTGAAGTTTAATTTTAAGTGTTATAAATAAACACATGCTTCATCGCCGAGATAGAATTGCAAGTGGTTTTTAATTATAAGATAAGAAACTTTACATAATACTCTTTCAAATAAGCGAACAAATATATTGAAGCTAACACAAGTTATGACATTTACATAATTTCATACACTTCGGTATGCACTGTACACAGTAGATTTAGATTTTCACCAGATTTCTAATTTTCATATTTCAAAGTCAAAACTATACACTATACAATTTTTATTTTTTAACAATTCTGATTTTAAAATTTGCATAATTATTAAAGAAAAAAGAATCAATTATATTTAAATAAATGACTCTTTATTAAAAAAAAAAAAACATATTTAAAGTTCGGACGAACAGCAACGAAGGTGCTAGTCAGAGGATTAGTGCTTCATCTTTGATAACTTCATAAATAGTTAGAGAACATGTCACCAAAACAAACTAAACTGGGACTAGACGCAGAGCCAGGCTCAACTGCAGATATCAAGGGAAGGATAAAAATCAGATCAGATGCTATAACAGCTCCAAATCTTAGAAGAAAGACATGGAGCCAAATGGAGAAACTGTTGGAACAGTGGCAAACAAGAGGACTGGTTCCAGCAGATGATCAACCTGGACCAACAAAAGCCCATAGAAGAGCAGTACTCAACTATGAGCACGAACAATGCCTACAACAGCTAACTATATGGAGAGAAGCTGAAGAAAGATTTATAAGAGTTACAAGTCTGATACTCCATCTGGAATATGCCAGCCTATTGGCAGACAGCATACATGTGGTCCAAGTAGCAAACCTGGCAGTGAGGGAAGACATAGCAGAAAAAAACAAAGAGGCTCCAGTTATCCAATCTCCGAAGCTGTATCTAAGCCTGGCCGAAGTCCCTCCTCCCTCCCCGAATGTTGGTTCTATAGGAGAAGTCTTGCAGTTGGATGGCGTCTCCACGGACAAACATCTCAAAGAATTGGAGTATGAAGTAAGAGTGCTAACCAGTAAATCAAAACACCTGATAGAAGAGAACATACAATTAGAAGAAATCACAGAAGAAAGACAAACACAAAAGACAGAAATGGAAGCACTACAACTGAGACTCTTGAAGATGCAAATAGCTGAGAAAGATACCGAAGCTAATAAAAACAAGAAAGCGGCAAGGCAAATGGCAGCTACATCAGGGATGGCCATAGAACCAGAGAAGGCAGGTCAGACACCTCCAATAATTCAAGCTCAGGAAGTGCAAGAGATTCAGGTGCAGAATCAACAAAGAGGGGGAGGAGGTTTCCGAGGAAGACAAAGTGGCAGAGGAGGAGGGCGTTTCCAAGGAGGTAATCGATCAACAGGACAAGGTTTCCAAGGTGAGGGATGCTCCATATGTGGTCAGTTCTCACATTGGGCCAGATATTGTCCGCAACACAGGATGCTGCAAGTACCAGAATATCTTCCCACACAATTTCGGCAACAGCAAACACCTGCATATCCTCCTACCCAAGTACAGCCGCAAGCACAGGCATACACTCCCATACAGCATCAACAAAAGGGACAATGGAGAGGAGAGCCACGATCAAGACGAAGAACAGATGAAGGCTGCTACAAATGTGGTCAGCTGACACATTGATCCAGAGAGTGTCCGCAGAACATTGCACCAAACAACGGCCCTCCATGCAGTTACCCCGGGGAGGTTTCCATGATGACAACATGATGACATTGAGCCATATCTGTCACCACAGGAGGGAGAGTTTGAATGTTATTCAAAAGATAGTGAGTAGCATATTGCATTTACACATAAAGCATCCACAGAATAGAACATTTAGCAGACTATTATTATGAGAAGGAAAGAGATTACGAGTGATGTTGTTCCCCTACACAGAAAACTATTGTGTCCACACAGCTAGTGAGGTCAAGACGACGGGTTTCCACAAAAAATATGAAGACGGAAACCTAGTACTCGCCCAAGATGGAGGATCCTTACCAAGTCCTTCTGATTACACCCACTGCAGTTCAAGGGGCGACGATACACCCGACGTGGAGCTGTTGAGACCTGAAAACAGAAACTCGATTCTGCTGTGGTGAAGTCTGGCTACAAAGGGAGGTGTCCGATAGGGTCGCTTGTCTCAAACCAGTGAAGAAGTCAACAAGAACCCAGCAGAACTAGAGAGTGACTGTTATCGGGAGAACAGTGAAGGAGTGACAGCAACTGGCACAACATTTACCAGCCAGTACATAGATAGACCCCGTCAGAAGACCGGGGCTGTGTTTAAAGGGGAACTTCATTTATTGTTAGTGGAAGTGTAGTTTTTTAGTCAAACAATTATGTGATTTATGGTGTCAGATTACATTTTTCTCATAAACAACATTTTATAATCGGTCTGAAGTATCTGTTTCTAGTAGCTGCCGATTAAATAACATAACACTGATTGAGAGCTTGGATGACAAAGTTGTAGGGTTTTTACAACAGTTTCAAGAATCAGTTTTTATATATTTATTCTTGAGTAACTTTACTGATTTATAATGTAGTGCGTAAGGCAATATCTCATTTTGAGTGAGGGGCACCAGCCCTCCATGCATGTCACCCTCTGTGAGAATAGTTCGTATTTTCCCTCTAGTTTAGAGAAATATTATTTTATCATATCTTTGTTCAGCAGTATCAAACAATCCTCTAATCCTAGAATTATTGAGACGCATTAGCGACACCAGGGGTATTGTTTTTCACAGCAATGATGCATAACACCAGGACAAAAGCCATTATTGAAACAAGTAAACAATTTTTTGTGCTAATGGCAGATTTGAGTTAAAATGTTTTTATACCATCAGAAAACCATACATCATACGATATTTTTTGTACGCCTTATGGGTACACGGACAAGTTATATTTATGTAATGCAACGTTAGGGGTTTTACATGTCCTGTTCAGAATAGGGTAATCATTGCAATATTAATTGAGCATGTTATGCTCAAAGGAGGGAGTGTCATGATTATACAGATATGTTGATTTCAATGACGTTGTAGTTAATAAATAATAACATGTAGTTAACAATAGGTCTCATAACAACAAGAGGTATGCCAAAGCTTGGGCCTTCTCCAAGGAGGGAGTGGTCCAGTTTTAGATATTAGACGAATAAAAGTAATGAATATGTCAGAACTCTGAGTAATATTATCCAAGTTTTGTCTACACAGGCTAGGAAAGCTACAGAGATACCAGACGAGACACCAGAAGAGACTCCTGTTCGGCCAGGTGATTGGGTGAGGGTGAAAGTTCACAAAAGACAGTGAGCTGATCCCCGGTGGACGGAACAGTGAGAAGTTGTAATGAACTTCACACGCGCTCTGGTTTAAAGGTAAAGAAAAAGGAGCAAATTGACACCACCTCACACATTGTCACCCTTCACTGGCAACTTCCAGAACATTATTGGGAGTTAGGACTGATTTGGCAGAGCTGGAACAAAACAATAAATAGAAATAAGATAAAGATAGAAACAGCTCAAAAGACGAATTGTCTATAGATTTTTATAGATTGTACACTAAAAAAAACTATTTTTGCTTTACATCTGAAAAAGAGTCCAATTTTTGTATACGTTATTATAGTACTCATTATTTAAAGTCTGTAACTGACACAACCAGGGATAAAATAGAGATGATGTCAAGAACAAAGCCAAAGCAATTGTGGGGTCCCCTAGGGATAAGAGTCAGAATAGCATTGTTGATTGTGCTCATTACACTTGGCACCTTTCTGGTTGGATGGGGAGTACAATATCAAGTAAGACATGGATCCATTAGTCCACTCATAGATAATGCCCACATCACTAACAAAACTCCAGCTGTGTTTCAGAGACTTTCACTTATCCTCAGAGCCAAAAGATCAGCTGAGCAACAAGAGGAGGATTTAGAAATACTCGTTCCCAAAGGTGAGGCAGTTACAATCAAGATGATTCACCCCCATATATGCAGTTCTTGTATCAAATGATGAGATGGGTTTAAGTGATGGGGATTTACAGATTAGGGGAATCTCCAAATACACTGGATCCATGTTTTAGTCTGTACCAGAAACACCCCCTGTTAAGTTTATGGACAACCGACCGGTGACCTGAGCAAAATTATTGAAAATTATTACAGTAGAAACAGGCTACTAACCCACAAGTACAGCTTTGTACGTACAAACTCTATGAACAAAATTCCCCAGCAGATTGTAGCGACATTGCAGATATGTCCTGTCACAAAAGTTACTTATGTTCTAAATAACAGTGAGATTTAAAGTGATGGAGAAAATATGGGGACGTTCTTTTATAGTGTGTGAAATATGTGGTGCTTGAAACATGTAGGTATTTTTAATTTATTGAAGAAAATGGTTTCCTGAATGAGTTATTTGGAGTAGCCATGTTACAGTGGGTGGAAACAATGTTTAGGGATATGGCACAACCATTAGTAGACATTAATTGGGTTTAGATGACATTTAACATCTAAGACAGATAGTAAGATTAGGAAAATAGCGTGGAAAGGATTGGATATATTTAACCTCAGTGTGTTAGAATTAGCTATAGGTAATGCGTCCCGAGATCTCTCTCTCTCTCTCTCTCTGCCTGTCAGAACGCTACGACCCCATCTTCAGACAAATGACCTCACCACAGGAGACTCCTCTACCTCCATCGAAAAGACAGAGAACCCGAGCTGAACCATCTCCACCTGAGGCATCCAGAACCAAACCAGCATGCTGACAAAGAGGCAAACTCTCATCGGTCCCAGTACAGGACATGAAGTTCCAGCCTGAGCCACGAGATTTGGCACAAGAGCAGAGTGTGGGACATGAGAGCGGAATACGCCCTCCATGCAACAGCATAGAGACTGAAAAGGAGGAGATGAAATGCAAAGCAGTTGGGACACTGAAAAGAGTTACAGCGGGAGGATCCAAGAGCGGATGGACTGAGGAGAAGACAGGACGGAGCAGAGGACGGAACCAGAGGAGTTCGCATGGGCCAGCAGAACGTGAGGGGGTCGTGGCTTGACAATCAGAGGGGAGAGAAGGAACACGGGAGTGAGTGAGTTTTGTGAGGTATCTATATTACTTTGTAAGGGTAAAACCCCCGCTCGGTTCAATATACCAGATCCAGTGAACAGAGAAGACAGGACTCGAGATTTAAGTTTACTTGCTGCAAGGAAGATCGGCGAGTGACATGCAATGTCCACTCCTAACCAAATCCTACTGCCTTGTCTCCGTGCAGCCTTTTTATTCAGAAATACAATGTACATCACATGCATGAGGAAGTGGCTATGACCAACGCCTTAGTTGTCATATGGGAATCTTGTGACTCGCAGTCATATGGATGTGTGTGTGTGTGTGTATGGTCCAAGGAACAGACTATAGTCTGTTCCTCTTCTCTGACCACGAGTCTCCTGTACCACATCTATGAGAACACATGATGTAAACATATTTATCAAAACACATTATGAAAATACATTATTTATCCTTCAATAAACTCTAACAGTTTACACATAAACACACTTATTAGAAAACAATCCTAAGAACACACTGAGGGTAGAACATATTATTCAATATTTTCATCATATAAACAAATTATTCTTATAGAGATTCTTATTCATGTGAGAATTTGGGGAAGATATAATTTGTTACAATATAGATAGCAGGCAAATCTTTATTTGAATGGAAAATGTTAAAGGTAGAGCTAGAACCAGGCCAAAGAAAGTATTCCAATCTAGCATGGTTATTACCTCAGGAGAACTGTTAAGGTGGAAACATTTGATTGTCGTCCAAGATGTAGAGTTTTAAAAAGACACTAGGCAAAGAGCGATTGAACATTTTAATTTTGAAAAACTAGTATAATTGGGAGTAATACATGCGGGGCCTTGGATCACTCATTTTAATGGTGCATATTTTCGACAACCAATATCGTTCAGGGAGAAGGGGTCGCTCAACCCACCCTGCAAATGTTTTAAATCTTACTTGCCGCTTCAGAGGGAGCGCACAGCACCAGAGTAGGAGTTTTAAAAGACAAGTGCCACCACCTCCTAATGCTCGTCCATTTAGCCAGATGACCTGACATTTAGAGATGTTATTTAAAAGGAGAAACATATCTGCCAAGAGTGAAAATTCCTGAATTGAACTACAAACCATTAATGAAATGACTTCTGTTTTTAAAGTCCTTGTTAAAGGAGGGAGGAATTATCACATGCTCGGGCACCCAAGGTTCCACACACTGTTAAAAGGGCTCAGCATAGTTATTTAAGTAGACGAGAATTGAAAATAAATTAGTGTAATGCGTTATTGATATTACACCGGTTTTCACACCATTTCAGGGACTTTATCACTGTATTAGAACAGACCACCCAAAGCCACCAAGTAGGAACTTTTAAGTGATGAAATTCTACAACTGTTGTAATTGACCAAAATCTTCTCCCAGAAATGACTGTCTAAAGTGCCGTACCCCAGAGTAGATGTTTGGTGGTATCATGGAACTAAAACCTTGTACTCAGTCTTGCCACAGGATTGGGCTGGGACCTGTGCACTAGCACAGCCAGTGATGTTTTTAAACAACATGGCGAAACACCCCAAAGCCAGTAGGGCTAAGAGACCAGTCCCAGGGGGAGTTTAGGCTCCAGGGTACAAGGATAGCATAGGGGCGCCCAGGGGAGGCCTAGATGTTGCATTAATTCCATGTCCTAAAATACCGATTGATCACAACGGTCTCTTCTAGAGAACATATTACGAAAGGAGGGAGGGTACATTTCTCATGGGGAGACAGTTACAAATGCTAGTAGAACAGGACGATCCACAGATATACAGATGTTGATGAAAATGATGAGTTAGTTTGAATGAGTTTAAATGATATGGATGTTCAGAGATGAGATTGTTCAATGAATGTCCAGCCGATGTGATTCTCTAAATGATGAAATCATGTGAAGAAGTGAGCAAAATAAAATGCTAAAATGGAGTGAATCCATTTCAATTTACTTATACTATTCCAAGATAGTGTATTTTTATTTTTATTATTACATTACACTGGTCCAAGAGAGTTTATTTCATTTTTATAATTTTTCACTGTTCTATATGATAGATTTCATGCATTTTAGAATCATTACTATTTTAAAATGGGTTGTTTCTTTTCACTTTGTAAAAACAAGTGCCTTAACACTGAGCGTGGTATGAGAACGGTTTCTGTGAAAGGAGGGAGAAAGAAATGTTCTGATACCAAGCCATTGCTGCTATTTTGAAGAACCATATTGAATGTTAACACTAGAAGTTATGCACAAGGGAAAGCTTTTATGTTTGAACAGTCAAAGTATTTTTGTAAAGTTGAGGCTATTCGAAACATTCCATTTTTATTGTATGTTTTTGATATGAGTTATGTACTATGCAGAGTTCAGATGAAGAACTCATTGATTTCAGTATTATACACACCTTTTAGGTGTGTAAGGAGGGACTGTTAGAAATTAAAATCAATGTTTTGATAGCATAATGAACCATAAAACATACCGTCAGTTTAAAAGCTGTTTTATACTGAAAAAACAGAAGTTCCTGTGCACAACCAGTTGTTAAGCTTTTATTCTGAAAATCCTTCATCTCCGGTTAGCATTTAGCATGAGGCTAATATACCATTTACTATAGAGGTGAATTTAGCAGCGAGATGATATGATGTTGCACACCGAAACCTACTGATTTCAACACTACAACTACAGACGTCGAGATATTATTATTGTTGTTGAATATTAAATGAAGGTACAGTTTATTTGAGTACGTTATTGTTTACAGATGTGGGTAGCATGTGACAACTTCCGGAACGACCGGAAACCAAACTGCCGTGAAGTATTTCCTGTATTTTTTGGAGTATTGATTACAGCGTTTAGAATGTGTTAAATGAAAAGTCATGAAAGAGTTAAGGAAGAGAAAAGGCGTGTTTATATTGAATGTACAATGTCTGTATCCTCTGATATGCGAAACAACGGACATTAAGACGTGGAGAGCCGGCCCGCAGGGAGGAGCCAGCAGAGGATATAAATACAGCGGGACCTGGGGGGTTCGGCCTCTTTCTTCACCTGCCAGAGCCAGGAACCACAGCTGTTTTTTCTGTCGAACAAATATTCTGTTTGTAACATAACCGCGCCTTTATTTTTAATTAAAGTACCAATTTGACCCCATCTCAGAGACTCCATTTAGTCTCCTTTTTAAGCTTCTCTCCTGGACGCGAGAATAACCAACACAGACAACAGTAGCTGGTCTCTTCAGTGGACCACTGCTGCTTGTTAAGTTTCTCCATCGTTGTGTACAAACTGGATAAAACGCCGGCTTTTTGTTGTTGTTCAGGAGCCCATCCTGGGCCTGAAAGAGCAACTCCAGAGCCTCACAGCCACAGCACCGCAGCGACCCCAACCTGCCACGAGTAACACACAACTCACTGAGCCAAGGCCTTCAACCAGCAGCCTCCTGCTCCAGCCTAGCCCACAACCATCATCCAGTAAAACCTCACCAAACCCCACATTTAACCCATTCACCAATGGCCCAGCGCCCCAGCATGAGCCACAACCATCTACCAGCTACCAGCTAGACAATATTCCTCCTTCCACAATCAAGATAACAACCGACACAGAAGCGACTGAAGTAATAATTCTTATTGACTCAAATGGAAAATTCTTAGATGAAGAACAACTCTTTCCCGGACAAAAAGTAAAAAAAATATGGTGCCCAAGAACAGATAATGCACTTGATGTTCTCACAAAGGAGTTTCCCAAACTCTAAAATAACTGTCTCCACAATCCTGCCCAGAAGAGATTTCCACCCTATCACCACCTGCAAGAGAATATCGCAGATATCCCCTTGGATCAGGCCCCTACCCCCCTCCACCATTATTACCTCACCTTCAGAGCCACCCACCCAGAACCAGAGCCATACAAGCAAGACAGGCCAGCACCACTCCAATAAACTCAAGGCCCACACCAGGATATCAGCTCTGCCCCCCGTTTCAGCAACCAGCTCAGAAAAGCTACGCCACTGCACTGAAGACCCCACCAAACATCGGCAGAAACGGAGCCGACCTGGGAGAGATTACACACCTCCTTAGCCTTATATGCACCAAACTGATGAGTCAGGTCGTATAAGACTTAACTTCACACACACACACACACACACACACACACACACACACACACACACACACACACACACACACACACACACACACACACACACACACACACACCTGTTTATCTCATTTTTAAAATGTATTTGTATTCTTCACAATGACCACTTCAATGACACCATTATCCATCTCTATGTGGAACATCCAAGGTATACATTCTTCTCTGTTTGGACAGAAATACAGAACTGATGAATTTAAAGAGAACACACAAAATGTAGACATTATCATCCTCCAAGAGACCTGGTGTAGATCTGATTCCAACATCCACTGTCCCCCAAATTACAAACAAATTCTTCTGCCCTCGATCAAAAACCCAGCAATTAAAAAAGGGAGAGACTCAGGAGGCATTATAATTTGGCACAAATTCGAACTCTCAAAATATATAACAATAATAAAATCCGAGCCCTCCCACAGCTGGATTAAACTATCCAAAAAGCATCACATGTACAGAAAATGATTGGTTTTTATGTACAATATATGTTCCTCCAAGTGACTCTCCTTACTACAGCGAGGAAATATTCCCAAACCTCCACACCCAAATCTGCAGATTTCAGGCCCAAGGAAAAGTGTTGATCTGTGGAGACTTCAACGCACGTACTGGAACCCATCCAGACTCAAACTCAGAGAGTGGTAACAAACATATATTTGGACAAAACTTTCCCCGCAACACCACAAATCTCCCTCGCCATAATTCTGACCCTCAGATAAACAAGAATGGGAAAGACCTGCTCCAACTCTGTCAAAGCCTCGGTCTGTACATTGTTAACGGTAGGTTTAGAGGTGACTCTTTGGGAAGACCCACCTTCTGCTCATCTCTTGGCACGAGTACCGTAGATTACATGATAACTGATTTGGACCCGCTCTCTCAGTTCATTTATAGTCAAACCTCTAACACCTCTATCGGATCACAGCCAAATTACTGTGTTCATGAAAAGAACAGAAACTAACAGTCCACAATCTGAAACCAATAATCTGTTTAACATTAAAAGAAAATACAAATGGGCTCCAGATAGTGCACAAGAGTTCCAGAAAGCTATCGGAAACGAACACATTCAATGACTGTTAGACAACTCTCTGGACACCACATATGACCACAATAAAGAAGGCATAGACCTGGCAGTTAGAACAATTAACCACATCTTCATGAGAACAGCTCATACATCCCAACTGAAGAAATGCAGCAACAAGCCCCCAAAACAAAAAGAAATACGAAGCCACTCCTTCGTTGCCCGGGCGGTGTGTTTGGGATCATTGTCATGCTGAAAGACCCAGCCACGTTTCATCTTCAATGCCCTTGCTGATGGAAGGAGGTTGTCACTCAAAATTTCACGATACATGGCCCCATTCATTCTTTCCTTTACACGGATCAGTCATCCTGGTCCCTTTGCAGAAAAACAGCCCCAAAGCATGATGTTTCCACCCCCATGTTTCACAGTAGGTATGGTGTTCTTTGGATGCAACTCAGCATTCTTTCTCCTCCAAACACGTCTAGTTGAGTTTTTACCAAAAAGTTCTATTTTGGTTTCATCTGACCATATGACATTCTCCCAATCCTCTTCTGGATCATCTAAATGCTCTCTAGCAAACTTCAGACGTGCCTGGACATGTACTGGCTTAACCCTCCGGTATCATTCGATTGGACTACGCAAATTAGTCATTCGAGACAAAAATGTCCACTGCAAAATGCTTTGATAAAAACATTATATTAAAAGGTTTTTTTCACAACTTTTTTGGGTTCAATCTTTAAAGCAACTTCCGCCCTAATAGAAAATACCAGAAATGTAATCATTTTCAGGATTTTAACCCTTTAAATGCCATTTTGAATACATGAAACCGCTGTTTTTTTTCATGATGAAAACAGAGAAAATGAGTTATTTTCCCAAAAATACATATCTGGGGACTGGCTCTTTTTTTTTTATAACAGTCTTGGATATGTCAAAGATTAGCAACAAAATGGATTTTTTTGCATTATTAGTTTTTGCACAAAATCAGATTGAACAAAAAAGTTACAAATTAGTCATTCGGGACAAAAATGTCCACTTCCAAGAACTGCTCTAAAATGACAACAGATTAATATTTTTTTAAACTTTTTGGGGTTAAATCTTTCAATCAACTTCAGTCCTGATCGAAAATACCAAATATTAAATTATGTTCAGGATTTTAACCCTTGAACTGCCAGTTTGAAAACATGAATTTGCTTTTTTTTATGAAAAACATGCACAAAAAGGCAGTCTTGGATATGTCAAAGATTAGCAACAACATTGATTTTGGTGGATAATTAGTTTTTGCACAGAATCAGATTAAACAAAAAACTCACACATTAGCCACTCGCGGACAAACATTTCCCATCCACTCCCATTATAACCACATCTTTTGATCTCTCTGCCATACCGGTATAAAATCATGCATTTTGTAATGTCAGGGTTTTATATTGGAGGAAAATAGTTCAATTTGTCCTTTTTACTCTATATCACCAGATGTGACATTTTACCATTGAATTACATGCTTATCATTTCGTGGTTTCTTTGCCTGTTGTATAATGGGGCCCTGCCAGCCGTTGGAATACATGTATGCAACTAATATGATGTAGGTGTGTTGGTATGGATGTGGAAGAGTGGTATCAGCTGAGAAATGTGTGTGAGTGTGTGTGTGTGTGTGTGTGTGTGTGTGTGTGTGTGTGTGTGTGTGTGTGTCTGTGTGTGTGTGTGTGTGTGTCTGGAATCTGGATGTACAGTGTGTGTGCACAGAGACAACAATATACAGTAGATTTGGTTTACAGCAAGTCGCAGTTTTCGCCTCATATCTTTCTTTCTCTCTCTCTCTTTCTCTCACTCCCTCATTCTCAAACTCATACACACTCTTACATATTAAACCTCCTTATACCTTGCATGTGTGTGAGTGATTGTGTGTGAGAATGAGACAGGAGTAAGTGTGCTCTATGGCGTTTTGTTTTTCATTTGTGCGGTTTCATGTGTCTTTGAGGTAAACAGATGTATGATCTTGACCCAGCTTGACCTCGATGTTTTGAATTGTTTGGAACGTCAAAGTCCTTTGATAATGTCTCTTTAGCAAACAGACATACACAGCCATACATATACTCCTTGGAGTAAATAAAAACACCTGGCTGCAAAGCCAAAGCTTCAAATATGTGTAGTTTGGTTGGATGGTCATTTCATTCCTGTGATACGCAACAAGCAGTAAGATGAAGAGGAGCTTCTCTGTGGGACAAGAGGTCTCATGCAGCCCGTAACTTCAGCTGCAGGACTCATCCTCTGAAACAGAAACACCCTGAGAAGGAGAATCTGGTGTGGATCTGAACTGTGCTTGAAAGGAGACAGCACAAGGATAAAACACTTTTTTGCCAAATAGTTTGCCAAACAGTTCATTTATCAGATGGGGGCAGAGAAGAAGGAACAATTCTGCCCCGAATCCCACGTTGATACAGAGGAATCGATGAGGTCCTTTGCTGAGGAGGTTGAGGAGTTGCTGAGGAACTGCTGAGGAACAACAAGATGGTGATGAGGTTGAGATGTATGAAGGACTACAAAACCTTTTGGATGAAAAAAGCCTGATGTTCACTAAAGTGCTTAGTGATCCCCTCCTCAATCACACCACAAAGGGGATGATAGCACCAGAGATTGCCACAGGAGTAACAAGAATATTCGTTGCGCCGCCACGTGAAGCCATGCTTAGAGAAATGATCAGATGCTTGTGGTGGAGTCTGATCGTTCTTCGTCTGACCCTTCCCCTGAAAGTGGAGAGGACACAGAGGATCCCACCCCGTAGCTGCGCTACATTCCTCTGCACTATCCTATCCAATGTTTGCTCAAACATCTGTGGCATCAACATCCCTCCTGTTTGCCACCGAACTTCCCCCATGCAGGTGTGTCATGTCGACAATACTGCTGATGATCTCAGGGGTAAAGAATAAATCAAAGAAGGATTCCACGTCATGAATTCTTATTTATGCCACTCGTAATGGCATAACGCGTGGGCCCTGAAACCAAACTTCTGACAGTAGGAATGTAGCGCGGCGTTTCCTCGTGAGAGGGAAACCAGATTTGAAAATGTTTTGATGTCCACCCACTGCCACGATGGACACGATCCTCCGGATAGGATAGTGCAGACTGTGTCCTCTCCACTTTCAGGGGAAGGGTCGGACCAGAGCCCTAGAGATACTAAGAGTTACGACACTCCCATAGACCTCCGTTGTAAAAAATGGCGGCGCCTACTTCCGGGGTATGGACATCGAAATAGTTCAAAATATTGTCATTTGGGCGTTGGACCTCATTCACTTACATTACGGCGCGTCGATTAGTCCCAGAGGTAAGTTGCTGAAATATCGAACTCTTTTGAATTGTCAACTGTCTATATTGTATCAGAGGCCCTTTATGATGCTTATACTGGTCTTCATTTGTATATGCACAGCGTAATTATCTATATTTTATCTTGGTTGTTACAACCAATTTTGCTAGCATTGCCTGCTAGTTAGCGCGACTTCGTCAGCTTTGAAGGTAAGATTTCAGTAATGAATCGCTAGCAGCTTATATATCAATGATTCTGGGTAACTAACAAGCAGGATTTAGATTGATTATGTGTTTTTATTGTTATTTTGGTTTTTATCTGCTGAACCTGACCGTGTCAGCCATCCTTAGTCGGCTTTTTCTGTATGATATGACTTAACTGCTAGCACTAGTAGAAATGAGGTGGCGTTTGTGATAAATATTTCATTTAATATTTAATTGAATTTTGGGATATACTAACATTTCATTATGTGACATGTTGACTGTACTTAGTTTTTTTTTGGTACTGTTCCGTGTTAACTCATCTGTACTGTACAACTAGCCTAGCGCTACTTTTTAATGCTTGATGGCATGCTAGGATAGATTCCTTTGTATTGTAATACACACTAGTTTAATGATTGTTCATCAAAGGTATTATTCAGTATTAAAAAAATAATAGCCCACTGAACAGGCTACTCTACAGCAGTGAATGAAGGATGAGCCTAAAACATGGTCATGCATCCAACATGTTTATTTTTAACAAAATAAACACTTAAAAATAATTAGCACTTTTTTTTATTCAGCCTTATATGTCAGCCATGGTTGTTGCTTCTGCTGCTGCTGCTGGAGGAGGGTGCTGCTGCTGGAGGGTGCTACTGCTGAAGGAGGCTGGTGCTGGACCGGGAATGGAGATGCCAAGTACATCGATGGCAACGAGTAAGGTGTTTGGCAGTGGCCTAGATGTTATGACCTTCGGTGCAGAGGTCTGTTGGGTCTTCTTTGCCTTCTTACTCTGACTCTTGCTGCCAAGATACCCTTTATGTTTATCCTTCCTCTCAGCCCTGATGCACTTTGATGCAATCCTTAACCTCAGCCTGATGTATGTTGAGAGGATTTTTTTCTTCAGGTCATGGCATGAGGGAAGGTTGCTGTCCAGCAACATGGCTTCTTGTTCCAGCTGTGACACTGCATTTGAGGACTCCATGAGGGAATCGCTCGTCCTCACACGGAACAGCTGCTCCACGTTCTGAACAAGGGTGAAAACCTCATCAGATGGACGGTAATCTGGCTCTAATTTGGTTTGTGTTGAAGATTTTTTTTTTTTAATGCCGA
Source organism: Pogonophryne albipinna (assembly GCA_028583405.1). Taxonomy (NCBI): domain Eukaryota; kingdom Metazoa; phylum Chordata; class Actinopteri; order Perciformes; family Artedidraconidae; genus Pogonophryne; species Pogonophryne albipinna. Next base: position 732,893 of record JAPTMU010000073.1, on the reverse strand, counting down.
ATTAATCCTTTTCCGGTTTACCAGAGCCCTCTCTGCTCTCTTTCTTAGTAATCTCTCGCTTCTCAGTTGCCTCATTAGATCCTCCACGTGAGCCCGGTCACAACTGGCCCTTGGCAGTCTGGTCTCTGGAGCACCTGACCCTGGCAAACTGGTCTCTTCATAGCTGACCCCTGACTGACTGGCTCCTGGCACACTGATCTCTGGTAAGGTGGCCTCTTGATTGTTGGCCCCTGACATACTGGCCCCTGGCAGTCTGCTGACATCTGTCTCACTCTCTCTGCCTGTTATGTCCCTTTCATTCCCTTGGAACTCCTCCTCAATATCTCCCTGAATCTCTGTAACAATAACAAGGCAATCTTGCTGTTATATGTGTATGCTGCCTTTACATGTGCACCTATTGTCATTTAAGGGTACACTACACTCCTATAGTGACATGCATCTAAGTTCGTCTATTGGCAATGTTAAAGTATGAAGAAATCTGTAGATTATCTACATGTGGTATATGAGTCTTCAGAGAATCCCTGAACCCTGGTAGTTTTGAAGCTGTATAATCTGAAGGTTGCATTAGGAGTGTAGTCTATCCTTGAATTATATAACATGGGAAACATTGTTAGCTTCATATATCATACCAATGTTTGATGTGCCATAATAGGTGTGGTCATCATTCCTGACATTAACAGCTGGAGGCAAACTCCTTGACGTGGATTTCCTGTTGGAACAGCATCTGGCCTCAACCTCAAATTTCCTCCTGATTTGTTGTCAATATATTGGTCGTCTTCAAAGTGTACCTGTAGGTAGGTAGGTTTGATCAGTTTCCACTGCACACTTCAAATGTCATTGAAGAGTCATAATTCTCTACACTTGGAAATATGATGCCCTTTAAAATGTTAACAAGTCACCTCTGTGAACATTACTTACATGACGTGTTTTCTGCTGTTGTTGTCCTCTGTCAGACACAGGTTTTGTCTGTTGACCATTGCCATCCATCTCTTCCTTGGCTCTACGTCCTTAGGGAAGCCATACATCCGGAACCCCTTCTCGGATCGATTAGAGCATCCAAATGCTGCACATCCAACCATGGTATGACAACTGATCTATTAAAATGCAATATAAACGAAAGTGCCATAATATTTGTTGTCGTTGTGCAAACATTTTAACATGAATATTGCTATGTCCTCTGTTCAGTCTGCTCCCAACTGTATTCTCTCCCCTTATTCACCACTGTTCCTATTCTTGCTCTGCTTTTTAGGGCCCAGGAAACGGATGAAGAGGATGTCTCTTCAGTCAGGCTCCTGGATGCCTTAGAGTTCTGTATTGCTTTTTTGTAAATAGTTGCTTACCCTAACCCTTTTTTGTAAATAATATTTCTTTTTTATAAATAGTTGATTGTTTGTAAATATTTGTAAAATGCCCCCCCCCCCCCACAATTGTTGTTCACACAATTATGCTTCTGTTTTTCACTTTTTGGTGTCCATTGTTCAGCCACTGTTTGGTAAGCAACAATTTGTTTTGGCCAAAATGTGTTATTCACACTCCTGACTCCAGTTTGATGTGCTGCACTCTCCTCTGAGTGGTCCTGATTTCAGGCAGAGGTCATGGCTTGGAAGGTTTTATATCCTGTAGTGCCTCAACAGAACCTAATATGAATTGCTTTTTTCAGTTTCTCTTTTTTTATTGTCTCGTCGCTGGATCACCTCCCCCTGGCAAAGTGGCCTCGTCATTGACAAACCTGTTTTTGTTGCTCTGTTGAACCATGGTTCAACAGGAGCTTCTGTAAATAGTTTTGTAAATAGTTTGAATATTTATCATAGTAATCATTTTCAGTCTCCCACTCTGTCTCAATTTAATTTATCGTTTCTTTGCCCCACCATATGTTTTGTTGTCCAAGGGCACTAATTTGGTCTGTGTTGAAGATTGTTTTACACTTTAGATTAATCAAATTGTGTTTTTTGGCTAAATTCATCTTTTTCTGTTTAACCCTAACCCTCTTTGTTCTCCTTCTCATTCATTTTACTTTGTTTTGTTCTAACACACATCACTTTTTCCATACACTGTTCTTAATACTTGTTCACACATTTGTTCGTCCCTTTTACTTTGTTCTTCCTGTTGTTCTTGTTCAAACACATATCAATTGTTCATCCACTGTTGTGGTAAAATTATATTCATAGTCTTAACATGAACACAAGCGTTTCCCTCCAAAAATGTAAAACGTATCTAAGTAATAGCCTATTAATTATATTATTATTATTACTAATAGGCTACCAAGCTTTCCGTTGTCACCCTGCCTCTCCAAATGCAAAACTGTCAATAAAAAGTATGCAATAATGCTATTACAGCTGAAAAAGTACTTGGGTGTGTGTGTTTTTTTAATATATATTTACCATTCAATAACGCAATCGCTGCTGTCTGTCTGTCCCATAGAAGAACCTTATATATACAGTCTATGAGAAGAACATGACAGCGCAGCGCAACTATACTACGGACGTGACTGCCCTGGCAGTGACAGCAACATAGCCTGCTTGTGCTACCACACTTTCCCCTCAAAATATCGTTAAATAACGAAACTTGGAAATAGTGCCAATCCATACAAAGTGTAACCACATCATGGAAATATGAAAGCAATCTTTAAAAAATAACAGCGTTGGTTTAATCTATGACTATTTTGAGCATGTTCGTGCTGTTTTTGCCATAGAGAAGCATTGCCACGGAAGTGCGTTTGGAACTGTCCCGGCATACATAAACCACGTGACCGGCTGGCGGCGACATCAAAGAGTGTCGTAACTCTTATCTCTCTATGGCTCTGGGTCGGACGAAGAAGGATCAGACTCCACTACAAACTCCACATCAGATTCTCCTTCTCGTGTTTGGCAAAAAAGTGTTTTATCTTTGTGCTGACTCCTTTCAAGCACAGTTCAGATCCACACCAGATTCTCCTTCTCAGGGTGTTTCTGTTTCAGAGGATGAGTCCTGCAGCTGAAGTTATGGGCTGCATGAGCAGAGACCTCTTGTCCCACATAGAAGCTCCTCTTCATCTTACTGCTTGTTGCGTATCACAGGAATGAAATGACCAGCCAGCCAAACTACACATATTTGAAGCTTTGGCTTTGCAGCCAGGTGTTTTTATTTACTTCAAGGAGTGTATGTATCGCTGTGTATGTCTGCTTGACATTATCAAAGGACTTTGAAGTTCAAACAATTCAAAACATCGAGGTCAAGCTGGGTCAAGATCATACATCTGTTTACCTCAAAGACACATGAAACAGCACAAATGAAAAACAAAACGCCATGAGAGCACACTTACTCCTGTCTCATTCTCACACACAATCACTCACACAAGGTATAAGGAGGTTTAATATGTAAGAGTGTGTATGAGTTTGGGAATGAGGGAGTGAGAGAAAAAGAGAGAGACAAAGAAAGAAAGATATGAGGTGAAAACTGCGACTTGCTGTAAACCAAATCTACTGTATATTGTTGTCTCTGTACACACACACTGTACATCCATACACAACCACACACACACACACACACACACACACACACACACACACACACACACACACACACACACACACACACACACACACACACACACACACACACACACACACACACACACACACACACACACACACACACACACATTTCTCAGCTGATACCACTCTTCCACATCCATACCAACACACCTACATCATATTAGTTGCATACATGTATTCCAATGGCTGTCAGGGCCCCATTATATAACAGGCAAAGAAACCAATAAATGACAAGCATGTAATTCAATGGTAAAATGTCACATCTGGTTTTTACAGTAAAAAGGACAAATTGAACTATTTTCCTCCAATATAAAACCCTGACATTACAAAATGCAGGATTTTATACCGGTATGGCGGAGAGATCAAAATATGTGGTTATAATGGGAGTGGATGGGACATTTTTGTCCGCGAGTGGCTAATGTGTGAGTTTTTTTGTTTAATCTGATTCTGTGCAAAAACTAATAATCAACCAAAATCAATGTTGTTGCTAATCTTTGACATATCCAAGACTGTGTTAAAAAAAAAAAAGCTGACCCCCCCCCAACATTTATCATATGGAAAATAACTGCCTTTTTGTGCATGTTTTTCATAGAAAACGCAAATTCATGTTTTCAAACTGGCAGTCCAAGGGTTAAAATCCTGAACATAATTTAACATTTGGTATTTTTCATCAGGACTGAAGTTGATTGAAAGATTTAACCCCAAAAAGTTTTAAAAAATATTAATCTGTTGTCATTTTAGAGCAGTTTTTGGAAGTGGACATTTTTGTCCCGAATGACTAATTTGTAACTTTTTTGTTCAATCTGATTTTGTGCAAAAACTAATAATGCAAAAAAATCCATTTTGTTGCTAATCTTTGACATATCCAAGACTGTTATAAAAAAAAAAGAGCCAGTCCCCAGATATGTATTTTTGGGAAAATAACTCATTTTCTCTGTTTTCATCATGAAAAAAAACAGCGGTTTCATGTATTCAAAATGGCATTTAAAGGGTTAAAATCCTGAAAATGATTACATTTTTGGTATTTTCTATTAGGGTGGAAGTTGCTTTAAAGATTGAACTTAAAAAGGTTGTGAAAAAAACCTTTTAATATAATGTTTTTATCAAAGCATTTTGCAGTGGACATTTTTGTCTCGAATGACTAATTTGCGTAGTCGATTTATTACACAGTGAATTAAAGACCGATTTCAAAAATTGAAATTGGAATTCCAAAATAGATCGAGAAAATAGCCTTGTTACAAATAATCAGGCCATTTGCACCAACACAACCAAAGTTATTGCAAAATGAAAAGTAAAAAATTACCCATATGGACAAAAACGTCCACAGTGATACCGGAGGGTTAAGCAGGGGGACACGTCTGGCACTGCAGGATTTGAGTCCCTGGCGGCGTAGTGTGTTACTGATGGTAGCCTTTGTTACTTTGGTCCCAGCTCTCTGCAGGTCATTGACTAGGTCCCCCCGTGTGGTTCTGGGATTTTTGCTCACCGTTCTTGTGATCATTTTGACCCCACGGGGTGAGATCTTGCGTGGAGCCCCAGATCGAGGGAGACTATCAGTGGTCTTGTATGTCTTCCATTTTCTAATAATTGCTCCCACAGTTGATTTCTTCACACCAAGCTGCTTACCTATTGCAGATTCAGTCTTCCCAACCTGGTGCAGGTCTACAATTTTGTTTCTGGTGTCCTTTGACAGCTCTTTGGTCTTGGCCATAGTGGAGTTTGTAGGTGACCAAATACTTATTTTACCGAGGAATTTACCAATTAATTCATTAAAAATCCTACAATGTGATTTCCTGGATTCTTTCCCCCCATTCTGTCTCTCATAGTTGAAGTGTACATAGGATGAAAATTACAGGCCTCTCTCATCTTTTTAAGTGGGAGAACTTGCACAATTGGTGGCTGACTAAATACTTTTTTGCCCCACTGTATATCATATTCTATTTTGTATTCATGTATTATATGAATGAAATGAATCTGTATTCCTTGTAAAAAAAAAAACAACAAAAAAAACATGTTCTTAGCAGTTTGTTTATAACTGTTCATTTGTATGTATTTTTATATAGATGTTACAACTATACATAGCTTTGGCAATATTGTATGTAACTATGGTCATGCTAATAAAGCTTTTGAATTTAATTGAATTGAATTGAGAGAGAGAGATATAACGGATATAAGGAGATGTTAAGGTAAAATAAGATAAAATACGTTACATTTATTTGTTATTGGCTATGGTAGGTTATTGGTTATGTTCACATACTTATTTGATTATTAAAATGTATACCGATCTTTTTCATATGGGTGTTTTAAAGTTGTACCCCCTAGATCAGGGGCCTGTACTACGAAGCAGGATTTTCGTTTAGCAAGCTAACTTCAGGGGTTTCCGGTCCTACGAAGCTGGTTCACTTTTTAGCGGGCTAGATAACTTATGCTGAGCGGCTAGCCTGCTCCGGAGCAGGAGAGGTTCCAGGATAAGAGATCAACTCAGTGAAAGCACCGCCTGCTGACCAATCAGAGCTCAGTGTGCGGAGGAAATACAGTTTAAACTGCCGTTGCAGGAAAGACGGCCGGCCAAAATCACCGACTGTGTGAACATGAACATGAATAGAATATCACCTCCCATCTTCAGAGCAATCTGACTATTATAAGTATTATACTATTATTATACTATTATGTTAAGAAAGCTTGATTAAATATCTGCCACAACATAAGTAACCGGATCAAAGTAACATTACGTACAGTCCGCGGCACTGTGAGTGCAGACGTCGATGTGTCCCATTATCATTCATATCACATCATAATGTATCATATATTTCCTTATCTGAGTCAGCTTCTTGAGCAGTATCTGGCCGTGCAACACTCACAGTATCACATATGCAGAAGTATTATTTTAAGCAACACATTAAGTTGACGAAACACTCGAGTCAAATGTAATTAAAGTCAGATCCACTCGTGGCAGTGATATCATAAACCTGTTAATGTACGCATTCAAACACTTGTTCTGTTACCAGCTGTATTCACCTTGCAGGTGCAGCTATGTGGTTTTTATCCTGGATAAAGTGTTTAAGTCATGGATGTTTAAAGTTTAATTTCTTCATATGTCTAATATTATAGTTCACTTTTCATTCAGGAAGTATGACGCTGCGCTGTCAGTACGCGGCTTGTCCATGTTTGTGATTGATCGATCGCTCGAAATACCACCCCTTTCATGTGAACGCGCACCTAACTAGATAGGACACGGCTGGCTTGAGCGATCGAGTTGATAGCCAGCGTCGTAGGACAGTTTAGCGAGAGCGAGTTTGTTTTGGATTAAGTCAACCGGATAACTCAAAACATATCCAGGATATGTTGAACTAGATTCGTAGTATAGGCCCCAGGTCTCTAGTAATTCTGCTGAAAAGGAATCTAACTTCAATACAACCAACGTTAATATCTAGGCCGTCTCCGATACCGAACTCCGGTGCTGATAAGGCTCCGGTGAATGGCCGTTCACCGGAGCCTTATCAATCTTTTTAGGACTAAACCCCCCAGAATCTACTCGCAAGATCAACTTAATCTGCTTAGTAAACTGCCCCTAGAGGAGAATCCCTCTGTTGTTGGGACACCCCTTGGTAATTAGGGCAGCTTCAGGACCAACACAGTCTCACTCCCTGAACGTCTAGGAGCGACGCTTGGTCAGGGTCCTGTGGCGTGCAGTTGTGACGCGCCGAGTCTCCTTCAGCTTCATAAACGGACACAAAGAGCATTCAACTGATTGCAATATATTCCCATCGGCGGCAGGATTTGACGCTCAGGGAAGCACCGCATCGGTCCATGTCGGCGGCACTTAGGGTGCATTCACACCTAATAGTCCGCTTAATTTGTTACATTGTTTCATTTTTCAGAAGGTTCGGTTTGTGTTCACACGGGCAAAACTCAAACGGACTTTAAACTTTAAACACAAGTCATGTGCACGGAAATGCTGTTCAACCATTGGTCAGACCCAAATCCCGGCAATTTCTACCGGAGCCTCCGCCATGCATACTTGCCAACCCTCCCTATTTTCGCGGGAGACTCCCGATTTCATAGCCCTCTCCCGGTTTCCTCCCGGGGTCATATTTCTCCCGATTTCTGACAAAATCAGATTTACTCATGACTGTTTCCGCTCTATTACAGCTACACCATTGTTTGGTTGCCATGGTAGCACGTCTCTTTAGTAGCGTGCGCAACTAGATAGTCACAGAAAAACAGAACAAGAATCGACAACTCGACCCTCTGCTCACTCCTTTCCTGGTCCAGCCCACACATATGCTCCATCAAGAGGATGGTGCTACAGGCCGCAAGGCATTGCACTCAGAACTAATTAATGTTAATCTAACAGCTCCGGCGATCCACTAGCGCCCCCCTCCCCCCACGGTGGTTTTGAAATGCTCCCGATTTCTGAGGTCTCAAGGTTGGCAAATATGCATGGAGCATCGGCACTTTCGGCAGGTTATTCTCATGCTGCTGTTAATCTGGAGATCAACAGACACTAGCGGCCCGCGCATATGATTATATAATCAGACAACGTCCGTTAAAAAACATTATAACACATATAATGAGACGTTCTCCAGTAAGGAGGGGCGTTTCACCGACAACAGGTGTTCTTACTTTTATGTAGGCTAGTTGACGGAGCATTTTTACTTTACACGACACTGTTCAACACTTCATTCTGCTTCACTCTTTAACTAAACAACCGCGGATGTCTTGAAAGACTCTGTCGCTAAAGATTTTGAAGATATCCGGGTTCTTGTGACACGTAAATACTACGCTTCCTATGTTTTGGTGCGGACTGCGTTCACACCAGCAATGAACGGCTCCAGAGTTCGCAAGTGCTCCAAGACCACCTATTTTAGCGGACCAGAGTCCGGTTGTTTAGTTCACTTAAAAGGTCTCAGACTGTGTTCACACCGACCCAAATGAACCGCACCAAGCGGCTAAATGCACCAGGGTTCGATTCAACAATACAATTAGACTCTGTTGCTCCTTGGAAAAAGAAGAAAATAAAACAACATAGATTATCTCCATGGCATAATGCCGAAACCCGCAAAATAAAGCAAAAATCGAGACAAATTGAAAGGATATGGCGTTCCACTAAACTTGAAGAATCTCGTTTAATTTGGCATATTACTCTCAATGAATATAAGAAAGCACTGTAAAGCAAGAGCAGCCTACTACTCTTCATTAATAGATGAGAATAAGAATAATGCAAGATTTATTTTCAGCACTGTAGCCAGGCTGACAGAGAGCCACAGCTCGATTGAGCCGTCTATTCCCAAAGCACTCAGTAGTAATGATTTTATGTGCTTTTTTAACGATAACATTGTTACTCTTAGAAACAAAATTAATGACCTCTTGCCTTTGACCAGTATAGTGTTATCAACAGCTCCCGGAAACGTAAGTTCTAATATTACACTAGATAGTAAAGTTTAACGAGAATGCTTTTCAGCCATAAACCTTGAACAATTAAATTCAATGATTCTCTCTTCTAAACCATCAACCTGTATGTTAGACCCAATTCCAACTAAGCTGTTGAAGGAAGTTTTTCCATTAATTAGCACTTCTTTATTAAATATTATGAATATGTCTTTATTATCAGGCTATGTTCCACAATCATTCAAAGTAGCAGTGATAAAACCGCTTCTTAAAAAGCACAACCTCGATCCAGAGGTTTTAGCCAACTATAGACCTATTTCTAATCTTCCGTTCCTCTCAAAAATTATTGAGAAAGCAGTCGCAAAACAGCTGTGTGATTACTTAAAAAACAATGATTTATTTGAAGATTTTCAGTCTGGCTTTAGAACACATCATAGCACAGAGACAGCTCTGGTTAAAGTCACAAATGACATTCTAATAGCCTCAGACAAGGGACTTGTCTCTATTCTTGTTTTGCTCGATCTCAGTGCTGCATTTGATACTATCGACCATGATATCTAATTGCAAAGACTAGAGCACTTAGTTGGCATACAGGGAACTGCTTTAGGCTGGTTTAGGTCCTATCTGAACGCTCTCAGTTTGTACGTGTCAACGATGAATCTTCCACGCAAACCAAAGTTAGCCATGGAGTGCCACAGGGCTCAGTGCTCGGACCTATTTTGTTCACATTATATATGCTTCCGTTAGGCAATATTATAAGGAATCATTCTGTACATTTTCATTGTTATGCGGATGATACTATATTTATCAATCAAGCCTGATGAAATTAATCATCTAAATAAAATTCAAGACTGCCTCAAGGACTTAAAAACGTGGATGACCTTAAACTTTTTGATGTTAAACACGACCAAAACTGAAGTTATTGTACTTGGCCCAAAGAATCTACGAAACAAATTATCTAAAGATATACTAACTATGGATGGCATTAATTTGGCCTCCAGTGAGACTGTAAGGAATCTTGGTGTTATATTTGATCAGGATTTATCCTTTAACGCCCACATAAAATCAATTTCAAGGACCGCCTACTTCCATCTACGTAACATTGCAAAAATCAGGCATATCTTGCCTCAAAACGATGCAGAGAAACTAGTCCATGCATTTGTTACTTCAAGGCTGGATTATTGTAACTCCTTAATATCAGGGTGTACCAATAAGCCAGTCAAGTCGCTTCAGCTGATTCAAAAATGCTGCAGCACGTGTACTAACCAGAGTTAGGAAAAGGGACCACATTACTCCTGTTCTGGCTGCCTTACACTGGCTCCCTATAGAACACAAGACATAATTTAAAATTCTTCTTCTCGCCTACAAAGCCCTTAATGGGCAGGCGCCATCTTACCTTAAATAACTCATTATACCCTACTCTCCTACTAGGGCATTGCGTTCCAATAATGCAGGGTTGTTGGTTGTTCCTAGAGTCTCTAAAAGTACAATGGGAGCCAGAGCCTTTTCTTATCAAGCTCCACATTTGTGGAATCAGCTTCCAGTTTGTGTTCGGGCGGCAGACACCCTATCCGTTTTTAAGAGTGTGCTTAAGACCTTCCTTTTTGATAAAGCTTATAGTTAGGGCTGATTAGATTCAGCCCCTAGTTTTGCTGATATAGGCTTAGTTTGTCGGGGGACATCTTACTTCTTCCTTCTCTCTGTCTATACCTGTGTACTCTCATGTTCCGATTAACCCAGCTTCCCCAAATTTCTTTCTTTTTGGTGTCTATATACGCCGGGATCCGGAGTCATGGATGATCCTGTTGCTGCGGTCCTGTGTCCTGGATCGCGAGCCCTGGATCTTGAGTCGTGGCTGTGGTCCTGGATCATAGGTCCTGGATGGATATCCTCGTGGATTCATCTTCCTATTACACACACATGCATTTCCAAACATTTGGAATACCTATGTTGCAAATGAATTATCTTTTCAATTTACACACGGCATCTATTGCACGTCTGTCCGTCCTGGGAGAGGGATCCCTCCTCTGTTTCTCTCCCTGAGGTTTCTCCCATGTTCCCCTTTAAACTGTGGGTTTTCTCCGGAGGTTTTTCCTTGTACGATGTGAGGGTCTAAGGACAGAGGGTGTCGTATTGTCACACTGATATTCTGTACAAACTGTGAAGTCCACTGAGACAAATGTAACATTTGTGATATTGGGCTATATAAATAAACATTGATTTAATGATTGCATAACTACACCGTAGTTGTGATATGTCAATAAACCTTTGAAAATCCTGAAATCTTGAAAGGGATGTGTAAAATAGCCATTATATACAGTTTTTGATGAACGATTAGAGAATAACGAGTAATGAATATACTTTATAGGGATCTGCAGATACATTTTTTGTCTTCTCAAGCACCAACTATCAAATATCTCTCCTGATTGTTGGCACTTGACAATCACCTTCACTGAATTTTACTCAGGTATAACTAAAGTCTGATTTAAGGGTTGTTTATATTTCACATCATTAATCCAAATCTGTAAAGTAACTCAAATAAATGTTGTGGATTAAAAATACCAGGTTAACCTTAAAGAAAGCCCTCAGGATTATAAAAGACCCCCATCACCCCAGCCGCAAACTGTTCTGTCTGCTGCCGTAGGACACGTTCGAGTCCTGTTTTGGATAGTGTGCCGTCGATGGGTTTCATTCCATTTCAAAGTGCTGTTTGACGCTCCGTGTAAACATTGCGCACTGCCACTCCAACATCCAATCACAGAGCTTGAGGACTAATCACAGGGTTTGTCAAGCAAAGCACATGGTGTAGTCCCAAACGATAGCTGAGGATTCTTGGTAGTGTAGTGTCTTCTACCATCCTAAACTCCGAAAAAATATTTGTTTCTCGAATCGAAGGGGAAAAATATAAAAGCATTGCACACAATTTAAACCAATCAATGTTGTGTAATTAACAAGGATAATCTGGTGTTTTTGAGTTGATGAGTAGTGGAGATATCACTGTAAAATCAATCGACAGTAAGGAGAATACGTACTTCAGGCTGTACAATTCTCCGTTATCCAATGGGAATTGACACTCACATTGCCTTTAAATGCCGCCGACATGGACCGATGCGGTGCTTCCCTGAGCGTCAAATACCGCCGCCGATGGGAATACATTGCAATCAGTTGAAAGCTTTTTGCGTCCGTTTATGAAGCTGAAGGAGACTCGGCGCGTCACAACTGCACGTCATAGGACCCTGACCAAGCGTCGCTCCTGGACGTTCAGGGAGTGAGACTGTGTTGTCAGGACCCACAATCCCTAACCCCCAATTTTGATCCCCTTATACCAATTAAAACAATGCAAATAAATCATATTTATATATATCAAACACAGCCAGAGTCAAACATTAATATCACAGCATTGACATTACCAGCCAGAGTCAAATATTAATATCACAGCAGTGACATTACCACATCAGCAGAGCTTATATCATATTTCAACATCAATCAAAACCACATCAACCACAGTGACCAATGTGAAATTATAGTTAAACTTAAACAGGGTTTCTATTCAATTTCAAATCCAAATTATCAACTAATGTCAGCCTTTTCCAAGGAAGGGTGTTCTTACCTCACTCTAAGACCAAGCAGATACCTTCAGAAACCACGAGAGAGACCAGGAGTTGGGCCGAAGTGTACAAAGTACAAACCGGTTTTATTAAGGTTTTAACAAAAATAGAGGATTACAAGAATCCTAAAAAATGACAAAGACACAAGGTCAAAATACAAAAGCAACAGGTTCACAAGTCAAATGTCCTAAAGCCATCTAAAAGAGCCCAAGCCCATGCCCAGAGCCCAGGGCCCAAGACCCGTAATCTAGCCTCAGAAAAGTTCTCCAGCCTCAAAAAGCCCCCCTTTCTCTTCACACATAATCTTTTATAGTCTCTTCCCTCCTCCCACTTGGCTATTATGCACAAAGACACATATATTATCATAAGTCTTAAACAGAGAGACAATAACTTACCAACACTTATTTTTCCAGCCATGCAGCTCCTCCGACAGCCTTCAAAGGGAAAACTGAACCGTTGTCCAAAATCGGAGTAACATGACTCCTTCTGATGTTACTGCAGATCTGCTGTAAGCTAGCTAGCTAACTAACCTAGTCATTTCAGATATACTGACAAACACTTACAGTCAAACCTGAGGCTCAGGTTTGGGAAGGCTAAACTATTTTGTCTATCGTTTTTCATTAAATTACATGTTACTTGTTAGAGGCTTTCCAAAGAGACTTACAGTACATACTCAATACTGTGTGCAATCCCCACAGGAACAATTTGGGGTGAAATGTCTTGCCCAGGGACACAACGACATGCTGACTGCAGTGGGGTTTGAACCTGTGCTCCCCTGATCCGAACATCAATGCACTAATCCACTGCACCTTTTCCAACCCAGTTTAGATTTAACCACGCCTTTTCCGCATTACGCAAGCATCAAAGTCATTGACGTCATCTTCGGCAGCCGGTGTAGCAACCATGGATGTAGGTAGCAACTCGCAAGCATTGCAGCGAAACGTTATAGCTTGGCCCCCGGCACTGCCTTGCTTACTAGTTGTTACCTTATCTTGGCGGGTGTTAGTCGTGGCATCGGGATTACTGGTTGTTTTAAAGGGGAGCTATCATGCAAAATGCACTTTTTTATGTCTTTAATACATAAATATGTGTCTCCGGTGTGTCAGGGAACTCACGCAGCGTCAGAAAATAAAACCCTCCCTCTTTTCCTCAGTACCCAAATCTCTAAAAACAGGGGTACAACGGAGCTGATCCAGATTTGCGTCCGATATGACGTCATATCGGCAATGCAGACCCACGGCCCTATCAGAAAGATGCTATCAGAAACAATGCCCGACTGTTTTGGACGTAATATGGTCGGTGTTTACATTAGCATCGCTAACACTCAGAGCTAACCTGTACTGGAGAGCATGTGTGTGAAGAAGCAGGAAATAAAAAGGAACTCACCTTGTGGTATAACCGGCACGAGAGAAAGCCTTTGAGCTCCATGCTGTTTCAGAGATAATCCTTGATAATCCATGATATGGCGTTTCATCACCGCAGTATCTGCCGGTAGAATCTCCCGCATGAGCAGGCATAAACTCCGCCCCTCTTCTTTCTTTTTTTTAAGGCTTTATACCCAAAATCAGCACTTTAGAAACAGGAAGTGAAATAGAGGGATATGAGGCATGGCTAGAATGGGTGATCTGTTTGGTATTTTGAGCAAAACACTTCATAAACATGTTTGTTATTTGGATATATCTGAGACCTATGCTATTGCCTAAAAATAGCATGATAGGTGACCTTTAAACCCTCCTGTTGTCTTAGTTCCCCCCCCTTACTTTGGTGTTCGTGGTCAAATTTGACCGGTCCTGTTTTAACTGCTATTACATTAACAGAAAAAAACCATTAATCATCACCAAATTTCATTGAACACCCTTTCAAACTGTACATATTGTATCAGACTACTAGTATACATGAACAACTGCAGTAAATATACAAAGAATAGACACTGAACATGTATTGCGTGTGCCAGGTGTGATCCATGTGGGGGGATGGGCACATAAGAGCGGGACATGTGCCAAATTGTTCTGTGTGTGTGTGTGTGTGTGTTTGCGAGTGCCAGGTGTGAATCACATGGGGGGATCGGGCACATAAGGGGGGGTGAACACATCTAGACTAGAGTATGTGTGTGTGTGTGTGTGTGTGTGTGTGTGTGTGTGTGTGTTTTATCTGATCTGGATGGTTACTAATTCCTTTTCTTTATGGCGGTCATTCCTGACCGGGAACACCATGGGTGTTACAAAGTTGACTAAATCATCCAAAATTCAATGAAAGTGGTGGTCAACAATTTTATATGTTCAAATGTCTACTGTGAAGGATATCATAAAGCCTTAATGCAATCGAATGTAAAACAAAAAAGTTATGATTGATGAAAGTAATAAATCGGTCAGATTTGACCCGAAGACAACAGGGGGGTTAATGTTTGCCTTGAAAAATGTCCGTATATCAATTTTCGACCGCCAATGTACACTAGTTAACTAGCTAAGTTTGTACTTGCTCCTTTGTCATTGGCGGGCTTTGCTGTCGGATCATGATGTGATTGGCCACAGAGGGGCTTGTCTCTGTGGCCAATCACACCAAGATCACAAGCCGCTTGACACAAACATGCTTGCGCAGGGACTTGCACGCCATCAGGTAGCTGCATAGCAGCGCTAATGTCAAAGACACATACATTATATTTACATTTTACCAGGATGCAGTGACAAAAATATTTTGGGAAGGCTTAGCCTACAGTACCCACCGCCCATGCTTACACTTATGAGACGGACTAACTCTGCAACAGAGACAGTTGTCTCTTATGCTACACAAGTGCATCGATATTTGGTACATAGGAAGAGCGTGTATGTACACGAATAAATGTTCACTTTGCAAAGTCATCTAGTGGGCTAGATTGGAGCCTTTGTCAGGCTGGTTCTGGGCCCCCAGCCATATGTTTGAAACCTCTGATGTATTGAAATGAGGGCACGTATCTTTAAATGTTTGTGTGAGCAGCAAACACACACTTCTGCCTCCTCTCTCTAATCTGCTTCAAGCTGTATGACAGGGATCAGGACCAGAAGCAGAGCATTCATCCAGCAGCAGGTGGCTACAACATTAGTACAAGCCTGACATATTAACAACACACTTCTCATATTCTCTGATTCTACAATTGTATTAATACAGTGCATATCGGTTTGAGTTATAACGTTGCTCATCATCACATCCATTTCTCTATTTGGGGGTGCATGTTTATGGGAGTGTCAGGATGATGGACAGTCGCCCCAACAACATCACATAACAGTGTTGGGTTTCAAAGGCTCTGTCGGCATGCCAGACTCTTATCTGGGCGTCCCTTTGAAGACCATTTCTGGAGAGCTGGATATCAAAACAATACCAGGTAAATATAGAGGTGGTAAAGGCAGTATGAGAGACCAGCAAGTTCCTGTTTGTATCACAGTTTGATCCTGAGGACTTTGGGAGAAAGATCTACTATTTTCTTTTTGATGTCAAAAAGATCACGTTAGATAGAATGGGAGGGATGAAACCCTCTTTAATGGTCACACACGCAGAGCACACAGCACACACAGTGAAATGTTGCCTCTGAATTGAACCCATCCTAGTGCTAGGAGCAGTGGGCAGCTATTGTACAGCACCCGGGGAGCAATGGAAGTGAGGGGGGAAGGGGGATGTCCAGGTCGGAGGCTATACTTGTGGCCCCACGCAAAGTTGTTTCATGAGGCCCCGCGGGTCTGTATCACTCAACTGTGGCGTGCATAATTGCGCCGCATTTGTGCATAAGATGAGGCCCCCTCCGCAAGATGAGGCCCCCACCCCGAGGTGAGGCCCCACGCAGTCTGCGTGATCTGCGTGTAGGGAGGAGCGGGCCGGACAGCGTCCAACTTTGTGCAAATGTTGTTGTTTTTATTTAGCTAGGGCTTAAAGGGAAGCTGTTTGGAGAAAGGTTACTTCTTTTGGAGGCCTCTGCAAATTCTGAGGCCTCGTGGCCCCCTCTTTTGGATGTTGTCAATTGTAGATCTGGTCCAAGAATCTTACATTTTAGTTTATTTGATGGTGGTTGCAAATAAAATAAAATGGTAGATTTACATTTGCACAAAGGTCATTGTCATAGCATCCGAGCTGTAATGCAAC
Organism: Pogonophryne albipinna; assembly: GCA_028583405.1. Classification (NCBI taxonomy): domain Eukaryota; kingdom Metazoa; phylum Chordata; class Actinopteri; order Perciformes; family Artedidraconidae; genus Pogonophryne; species Pogonophryne albipinna. The sequence goes on along the minus strand of JAPTMU010000073.1, from coordinate 716,251 downwards.
GAGCAATCCTGTCACTGACTCTGAGCGGACTGAACAAAGCCTCTGCAACAAGTAAAGCTGTCCGTCCATTAATTAATGACATAAATTTGTATGAAAGCTCCAAATGAGGCCTCATGAAACCACTTTGCGTGGGGCCACAAGTATAGTGGTTATAATGGTGGTTAAATGAGGTACATTTAATGTTTAATGTACATTTAAAAACACATATAGCTAAATAGTTTGATAGTCAGGCCTGCACTAAGTAAGTTGTCATTACAAAGGAAAGCTCACATAGTGTGGCAACCTTGCATTTAAAGTGTCACAATATAGCAAATGATACCTAATGACAGAAGCACATGCAGTAATTGTATGTTCATGACAGATAATAAAAATAGTTTGATATACCTTGGGGTGACTGTGGGTGCGGGGGGGGTGCGGTCGTCTTTCAATCAGAAAGTCGTGGGTTTGATCCCAGCCCCCGTGCAGTCAACATGTCAATGTCTTGGGCAAGTTGCTCCCGACGGTGTGTGAGTGTGTTGTATGAATGTTAGCTTACTTGAGTAAAAAGGGGCACATTGCTGTGTGTGAATGAGGTGTGAATTGATGAATGATGACTTTAAGTATGTAAGGCTCTTTGAGGGGCCGTAAAGACTGGATAAGTACAGTCCATTTACCAGTCCATGATTTACCTGTGAGCATTTTTTATTATGCTCAGAACATATGAAATAATTCCGACACTATGCACCTCAGTGTTAAACACACCGCTTCACACAACCGTTTAACTGCTTATAGTTCCTTATACTGAGTTTACCTATTTTTTAAATTAAATGAAAGTAGACTATAAAATGAACTAAGACAAAGTATTACGGTTTTAGCCAGTTGTAGTTTGTCAAATGTCAAATGAGTGTAAATGTGGTAGCCAGTGTCAGTTTCTTGTAACCCCCTGAATGTATTTTTCAATTGCTATTTTAAACATTTGGTGTCTAGAAGTACTTCCTAAAAATACAAGTTGTGATGTGTTTCAGCCTGTTTTAAATACAGTTGAGTTTAACTTATTCTAATTTGATACTAGAGCCTCTATATCTAAATCACACATGTAACACTGAAGGCCCTAACATCTGTTAACAGGGTTAATGTCATTTAGGGGCGATCAAGCCAATTAGAATCTTGGTCTCAATCTCTGTCAGACAGAATTTAATCAGTTTTTAGACATGTTAGATGTGTTGGATGAAAGAATGTGCAATGAAAAGCCTAAATTGTATAACAGCATTGTTTTATTTCATCAGTAAATAAGGTTAGGAGCTGTCTCTAAAGCACAACAGCAGGGTTGGATTTCCTGCCTTCATTAAAAACCACGTATATGACAACTCACTGGGATGACTGGAAACATGCCACTGTAAGTTAAGTGCATTCACACAGCATTGTTATGTTAAAGGTGGGGTAGGTAAGAATGGAGAAACCAGCTTGAGTGCACTAGAATTTGAAAGTATGCAGCCGAAAAAAAGACTTCCTCACAGAGCCCCTCCTCCAACACACACGAACGCGCACATGACCAATGAGGGCACGAGATAAGTTTGTGCACAGGTGGAAGGCTGACAGGCAGGTAGGCCATCCAGTTATTTTAGCCGGGCCGGCTCAGATGATTGGTCGTGCTTTTTACAGTACCACGGCTTCCAGAGATGAGATTTTTTTATGTATTTATTGTAAAAGCTTTTTATGTATTCATTGCTATCGGGATGTTAAGAGCATTCCATGGAATATAACATAAAGTGTATCTGAAGTGAATTACCTTCCCCACCTTTAAGTGGAATGATGACTTTCACATAACTTGCTGAACACAAACAAAGGTTCAACCACATCACAGCACCCTGACAATCCAGGATATTAACGAAATGCTTGGCACAGATCAAAACAGAAAACAAGTCTGACATGAAGTGGGCTTCCGCCTGGAGCAATCTAAGCCGCCTGTCCTCAGGCTGATCATGTTCCACTCTCTCCACGGCTGTGATGAAGTACCGGTATTGAGGTTTGCATAACACGGAACAACACGTCATATGCTGCAATCCACACGCTTAAACCACAACCTTAGAAACGCTGACCCTTTGCTGCTCTAAATTATGTCCCTCTGCCTCAGTGTGGTTGCTAGGGGCCTTAGCTCTTGATTTATGGATACAGCTGTGTGTTGGTGATAAAGACACCTGTCCCTTCCTCCATCAGCACTTCCTTCCCACAGTGAAGAGCCCCCTGCTAACCTGGGCTGGAATGCACCATGGGTCAAGGGGGTGCAGTTCCACTGGCAGTGTGGAGCCCTGCAAGCAAAAAGTAAGATAAAAGCTATTTGTTTAAAACTTGATCAACATTTCCTTATATGTTTCCTTATATATATGTTTTTCAACATATATGCACTCCATATTATTGCTGTTCTGCCCCGCAATTAAGCGCGCTAGAGTTTTGCCGCTGCGAGGCTCCGACGCAGTTCACGCGCGTGCTCCACTAGCCCCAGTATATATTATGCAATATGTCATTGTTTAACTACTCCCATATTGTAAAGACTGGGCATTTTCTACAGGTCCAATAACTCTTGAAGTTTTGAACTTTAAAATCAGGAAAGAAAAATAATTAGCGAGATTGATCTTATTTGCAGATAAAACATCATAATTGATTTAACTTCACCCTTGTAATTGCCACTTTGAGTTGTCAATCTGGATCACATTTAGGGTTATTTGCCTCATTTTGTGTGTTCCTCCTTGTTCTGAAATGACTCCAGCAGACACAAGGGCTTTTGAAATCCTGCGCGCTACTAAGAAAACAGCTCAGTGGTTACAGATGTTAAAGAGTTTGTGGATGAACGCAAGCAGATGACTAATTGCTGCCACTGTTTTTAAGAGAACTGCAGAAAATAATAGAGTTTTTTTACAGACTCTCCACGTTTTTGTCATCCTGCTGAACTGACCTTTGTAGCAGCTTCAGCCACGAGCATCCAAAACCCTCCTCAACCTCTGAAGTAAACCATATCATGTCACTCAGGAGAAGTGGGGAGGGCATGAAATCTAAGAGTGGAAACAGTCTGGGAGTTGACCTGAGAAAACTCTCTCTGCTGCAACCTTTTTCTTTATACTGTCCCTCCACTCCCAAGTGTCCAAAAGTGACCCGCTGCTGATCTCCAGCCCGCTCCATCATGCACCAACACTCTAATTATTACTGTAGATTGTTCAAGGAATGTTTTCCTGTTCAAATACTCACTTTTCTTTTTAAAATGAAATATGATCTGAGTTTTGATGGCGACTAAAGAGGGAGATGAAAGTTGGAAGCAGCCATGGTTAAGCTCAGAGGTAAACTAGCTTTTCACATCCTGAGAGCTTTGGCATCCGGTCTCAAGGATGATCCGTCTCCGAGCTCTGCGTCAGCTGATTTAAACAGGGTCAGGTAACCTCCCCTGTATTTATTTTGTGTACCAAATATTTAAGATTTATTTTTCGAAAAGAAGGTGGAAGAAATAAAATAACAAGTCAAAGTAAAAAAGCAATTATAAGTAAGTACTCAGTATTACCTGTACATTGTACTTATCCTATCTAACGCAAAAGTTCTCCATTCATAAAGAATGACTCTTGGGAGTGTGCACTAAATAGATAGAAAGATAGATAGATACTTTATTGATCCCATATTGGAACATTATTATTTTGTTGCATTCATATAATGTAAAAGGTGGAATAAGTATAAACATAATAAAATAAAAAAACTAAACAGCAAATGTAAACATATCTACAGTAGAAAATAAATGTTTCACAAATAAAGTGATATTAAAGACCAAAATACTGCAGCAGAAATATAGACTTATACTACAGGAGCAGAGACGTATACATAGTACACATTACAGCTGTGCATGGTAGCTTTTGTGCAAATTGTTCGGGATTACAGAGAGGGAGAAACTAAAACTATGGAGACATAACAATATATGATATACATATAGATTATTATAGCTGTAGCATGTCACTGTTGTAGCAGGTTCATTTGATTTTAAAATACCCCTCTTGACATGATGAAGACATATGCAAATCATTGATTTGCTGTGAAATAGTTGAGTCTTACATTCAGCTTTAAAGAAACTACTGTGGCTGTAAGGTGAGTATGGGAAACACAGAGGGATATATGAAGCCCAGGCTCCAGATCTGTGGAGATATTTAGCTGGAGTACTGGTTGTAAAGTAGTCCCAGAGGATCCGGTACACTGACCCGCCCCCCCATGCAGGACACAGTCCACTGACAGCAGAGTGTTGAAGCCCCCAGTACTTTGAAGACTCCACATGTCTGACATACTGCACATTGAAGACAAGTCCTTGGAGAGAGTGTGAATAACTCCTCAGATGAAGAGATGAGAAATCACGTGTCAAATGTCCATTTCCAGGTCGTGTCCAGTCTACTGGACTGCTGGGTTAATTAGAAACTCTATGGTTAAATGGGGTCGTCTTTTTGTTTGGCTTTTTGAGTTAACGCTCATGCTAATCCATGGTTGCGTTTCTTTAAATGGCATAAGGATGTTTGACAACTCCTTTCAATTAAATAAGTGTTACACAACAAGAGTAGATTTAAACGGTTCCCTGTAGATACATCGTTTTTTTAATTGTTACAAGGATGGTCAGTGGTAGTGTCTATAAGTATATTCCTGATAGTTAAATGTCCCAGTTTTATTTATTTGTGTATGTATAAGGAAAGATACACCAGTGCCACCAACTGCAACATTTACTGCCCCAAAACATAAAGTGTTATATAATTCAGTCACTAAAGATCTGCATTATGGACCACATTCCATACTGAGATCCCCCACAACACAGATCCTTAACAAGTGTTCTGAGCATCATCTGGAAGGACGCACTATCATCAGGAAGAAGCCAGCATGGAACATGAGCAAGTTCCAACTCAGATAGATCGGCCATCGTCTACACGGCCAACAAACATCTCCCCGAACAGATGCTTTACCCCCAGCTGAAGGAAGTCGCTGCCGGGCCAAAGCTACATTTCAAGGATAATATGGAGATCAGTCTCAAGAAAATCAACGTCACATGGAGCTCGGGAGCACTTTGAACTGAACAGGCTCCACAATATTGCACGGCTTTTTATTATTATTATTATTATATATATTGTCATTGTCAACGTTGCAGCGCAGCAATGAAAACCTTTGCCTGGGCTCCTCCAATGTTGCATTATACAGTGCACTTAACCCTTTATCGGGCGCAGAACCATATTTGGGTTAGGGTTACCCAAACATGGCGTCCCCCCTGCGACTCAGTGAGGTCGAGAAGCATGTGGTTTTCTCCCAGCCAATCAGCGAAGATCACTCTACGCCACAGAGCGCGCCATTGGGGAATTTGACCAATCACCAGAGGCCTGCAACAGGTTAGGGTTAACCTAATAGTGCCCAAATAATAATAATAATAATAATTAAGACATTGAAGGAAATAATACAGACACAATTGTGCAAGTTCATTTCTGGAATAAGTAAACTATTTACATGTAAATCGATGAGACTCAGGACAGAATGTAAAATGAAATACACAGTGAAATATGTGAAATATGTGAACTGCAAACAGATGAATGCTATGAACATATGAAGGTGAAGAGGGTTGGGAGGGTTACTATGTAAATGTAATCAGTTACTGATTACTGATTACATGGCTCTGAAAGTAATCCGAATACAGTTACAGTTACGTGCCTTAAAAAAGTAACGTAATCAGATTACTTTTAGATTACTTTTGGATTACTTTCTTTTTCCATCACAGATGGGTATGTTTTGGTGTACAGGAGACACAAAAAGCAAACTGAACGTGTTTTTACTGTTTTAATGGCTTATCAAGAGCACAACTGAAACATAATGTAGCGTCTCGCTACAGGAACACAGGGAGGCTTAGTTTGTCCTTTATCCAGGAGTTTATTATACAGATCACAGGTTACTGTTGGCCATAACCACGCCAAAACAATCCACTAATCCTGTCGGATTCTCACACTCCGTCACGTCTCCCGCTAGCTCTTCCCTAGCTTCCCGCGTCTCTCTCCCCAGGAACCTCCCTCTTCCAGCCCCAACCAACCAGACAACACTCTCCCACCCAAACCCACAGCTACAGGTCACAAGAACCGTCCATCAAAACAGTGGCACGTTCACTGACACTCTGTAAAATGCAAACAAACTCTGAACAACAAACACATCAAACATAAACATTATAACTAGTCCATTACAATAACATCTGAAACGATGTAACAACATAATACACTTTTTGGGGATGCAGCTTGGGATGTGAGGAGTGAGGGACACGGCTTAGAACGGGCTTGTCGCCTTCTGTCCTGCCCCATGAATTAAAATGTCAAACTCTGACTTCATTTTAAGGACATTTCGGCCAGGGGTGTAAAGCTATTTGTTGTGGGTGCACCAGTCTGCCTTGATCTATGTATTCATGTCTGTGACACTCACAGTATCTGCTGCCCACAGCTGTTTTATAGAAGGAAAACCGCCTTCACTTCATGAAATCTCTGCAGCACCAGGAGGCAGCGGGAGGGTTAACTCAGCCTCTGAGAAGAGGAGCGTGCAGTGCCTTTCACGCACCTCCTTCAGAAATAATCATTAGTAAGTAGTGATGGGCATTTAGATTCCCTTCGGGGACACAAATCTTTTGATTCAGTTCACTTTAAAGATTTGTTCACTGATTCGTTCACCGGTTCGCGAACGACTTCTGGTGATTTGCACGTTCACGAACGATTCGTCTTTGTACTTAATTCGTTCAGTGAGTCTTCACTACTGCCGAAGTCCGTACAAGAAATTTGCTGACGTAACATTTATGATATTAAAACACATTTTACATCTCACCTTGTTGCCCCATGAATTATGCTCTGGGAATAGGCTACATATTATTTAAGAAATATAATTGGCCATTGTCAAATCTCTCATAAATGTGTGCCTGACTATACGATGTATTACAGCAGGCTAGCACGTTACACTTTCAAACCCATGCACGTACTATGTGGCCTAACTTAAATCCCAAAGCATTAAACTCCAGTTGGCCGAGTTCAAAGTGAATAAAAAAATATATCCTCTACATCGGTGATGATTTATCCATATTCTATGTACCCATCTATGTTTACTTTTAGCTAGCGGCTAAGCTAGTGGGACGCTACGGAGCCCAGCTATCCGCCCTCTGAAGCTTTTAGGGCCGACAGGGAGAGGAGAATGTCCCGCTAACGCTGTGTGTGTGTGTTTCACATTAGCTGGACGCTATGGAGCTCAGGTATCCGCCCTCTGAAGCTTTTAGGGCCGACAGGGGGAGGAGAATACAACGCTGTGTGTATTTATCGCTAAGCTAGCGGCTAAGCTAGTGGGACGCTACGGAGCCCAGCTATCCGCCCTCTGAAGCTTTTAGGGCCGTCAGGGGGAGGAGAATGTCCCGCTAACGCTGTGTATTTCACATTAGCGGGACGTTATGGAGCTCAGGTATCCACCATCTGAAGCTTTTAGGGCCGACAGGGGGAGGAGAATACAACGCTGTGTGTATTTATCGCTAAGCTAGCTGGACGCTACGGAGCCCAGCTATCCGCCCTCTGAAGCTTTTAGGGCCGACAGGGAGAGGAGAATGTCCCGCTAACGCTGTGTGTGTGTGTTTCACATTAGCTGGACGCTATGGAGCTCAGGTATCCGCCCTCTGAAGCTTTTAGGGCCGACAGGGGGAGGAGAATACAACGCTGTGTGTATTTATCGCTAAGCTAGCTGGACGCTACGGAGCCCAGCTATCCGCCCTCTGAAGCTTTTAGGGCCGACAGGGAGAGGAGAATGTCCCGCTAACGCTGTGTGTGTGTGTTTCACATTAGCTGGACGCTATGGAGCTCAGGTATCCGCCCTCTGAAGCTTTTAGGGCCGACAGGGGGAGGAGAATACAACGCTGTGTGTATTTATCGCTAAGCTAGCGGCTAAGCTAGTGGGACGCTACGGAGCCCAGCTATCCGCCCTCTGAAGCTTTTAGGGCCGTCAGGGGGAGGAGAATATCCCGCTAACGCTGTGTATTTCACATTAGCGGGACGTTATGGAGCTCAGGTATCCACCATCTGAAGCTTTTAGGGCCGACAGGGGGAGGAGAATACAACGCTGTGTGTATTTATCGCTAAGCTAGCTGGACGCTACGGAGCCCAGCTATCCGCCCTCTGAAGCTTTTAGTGCCGACAGGGGGAGGAGAATGTCCCGCTAACGCTGTGTGTGTGTTTCACATTAGCGGGACGCTATGGAGCTCAGGTATCCGCCCTCTGAAGCTTTTAGGGCCGACAGGGGGAGGAGAATACAACGCTGTGTGTATTTATCACTAAGCTAGCGGCTAAGCTAGTGGGACGCTACGGAGCCCAGCTATCCGCCCTCTGAAGCTTTTAGGGCCGTCAGGGGGAGGAGAATATCCCGCTAACGCTGTGTATTTCACATTAGCGGGACGCTATGGAGCTCAGGTATCCACCATCTGAAGCTTTTAGGGCCGACAGGCGGAGGAGAATACAACGCTGTGTGTATTTATCGCTAAGCTAGCTGGACGCTACGGAGCCCAGCTATCCGCCCTCTGAAGCTTTTAGTGCCGACAGGGGGAGGAGAATGTCCCGCTAACGCTGTGTGTGTGTTTCACATTAGCGGGACGCTATGGAGCTCAGGTATCTGCCCTCTGAAGCTTTTAGGGCCGACAGCGGGAGGAGAATACAACGATGTGTGTATTTATCGCTAAGCTAGCTGGACGCTACGGTTCAGGTATCCGTCCTCTGAGGCATTTATGGCGGACAGGTTGAGGAGGATGTCCCGCTCCTGTGTGTGTGTGTGTGTGTGTGTGTGTGTGTGTGTGTGTGTGTGTGTGTGTGTGTGTGTGTGTGTGTGTGTGTGTGTGTGTGTGTGTGTGTGTGTGTGTGTGTGTGTGTGTGTAACGGAGCTCAGATGAGAGGGCTCTGATTACAGTACACTGTAGGAAACAGTTCTGAACTGTTTCCGCCAGTTCTTTAAGTTCGTCGTTCGCGAACAGCTTCTCTTTAGCTTTTGGCGGAAGGCGGCGACTCAAACAAACGAATCGTTTTGTGGGAGGAATCAGTTCATCTCGTTCACTTCAAAGATTCGTTCAAAAAGAACGAATCGTTCAAAAAGAACGAATCGTTCGCGAACGACCCATCACTATTAGTAAGGCTAAAGAGCGACCACAGGCTGATGTGTCACACACACGATTTAAACGCAGACTTTTGTTCCTCCATGTTTCATTGTTATTGTTTCACTGAGCGAGCAGACCCGCGATTTTTTTTCAAACGCTTTTTTGGTCCATCTGCGGCGGTAATAGGTTTTGTGGGCTGTGATGATTCGGCTGTACCTTTAGTAATAAATATTAAATGTTGTGAGGAAATCTTTCCACCAATAATTCCAATAAGTAATCCAAAATATATTCACTTCAGGTTTACGAAAGTAACTGTATCAGATTACTCGTTTTTCAAATGTAACGCGAGCTGAATACAGTTACTTGATTTTTGTATTCTGATTACGTAACGCCGTTACATGTATTCCGTTACAACCCAACCCTGGTGAAGACACATTACAGACCTCAGAAGTTCAGCAGTCTAATGGCCTGTGTGATAAAACTGTCGCTGAGTCTGGTGGTCTCTATCCTGATGTTGCCAGACGGCAGACAGAACAGCAGATAGTTGATAACCCAGTGGACCTTCTTCCTGAGCCGCCGGGAGTAGAGGTCCTCCATGGAAGGCAGCTCCGTCCTGGTGATGTTCTCTGCAGTTTTCACCACCCTCTGGAGAGTCTTATGATTGAGGGTGGTGCAGCTGCCGTACCAGGCCGTGATGCAGCCAGTCAGGATCCTCTCTATGGTGCACCTGTAGGAGGTCAGGATCCTCTCTATGGAGCACCTGTAGGAGGTCAGGATCCGCTCTATGGTGCACCTGTAGAAGGTCAGGATCCTCTCTATGGTGCACCTGTAGAGGGTCAGGATGCTCTCTATGGAGCACCTGTAGAAGGTCAGGATGCTCTCTATGGTGCACCTGTAGAAGGTCATGATCCTCTCTATGGTGCACCTGTAGAAGGTCAGGATGCTCTCTATGGTGCACCTGTAGGTCAGGATCCTCTCTATGGTGCTCCTATAGAAGGTCAGGATCCTCTCTATGGTGCACCTGTAGGTCAGGATCCTCTCTATGGTGCACTTGTAGAAGGTCAGGATCCTCTCTATGGTGCACCTGTAGAAGGTCAGGATGCTCTCTATGGTGCACCTGTAGAAGGTCAGGATCCTCTCTATGGTGCACCTGTAGAAGGTCATGATCCTCTCTATGGTGCACCTGTAGAAGGTCAGGATCCTCTCTATGGTGCACCTGTAGAAGGTCAGGATGCTCTCTATGGAGCACCTGTAGAAGGTCAGGATGCTCTCTATGGAGCACCTGTAGAAGGTCAGGATGCTCTCTATGGAGCACCTGTAGAAGGTCAGGATCCTCTCTATGGTGCACCTGTAGAAGGTCAGGATCCTCTCTATGGTGCACCTGTAGAAGGTCAGGATCCTCTCTATGGTGCACCTGTAGAAGGTCAGGATGCTCTCTATGGGGCACCTGTAGAAGGTCAGGATCCTCTCTATGGTGCACCTGTAGAAGGTCAGGATCCTCTATGGTGCACCTGTAGAAGGTCAGGATGCTCTCTATGGTGCACCTGTAGGTCAGGATCCTCTCTATGGTGCTCCTATAGAAGGTCAGGATCCTCTCTATGGTGCACCTGTAGGTCAGGATCCTCTCTATGGTGCACTTGTAGAAGGTCAGGATCCTCTCTATGGTGCACCTGTAGAAGGTCAGGATGCTCTCTATGGTGCACCTGTAGAAGGTCAGGATCCTCTCTATGGTGCACCTGTAGAAGGTCATGATCCTCTCTATGGTGCACCTGTAGAAGGTCAGGATCCTCTCTATGGTGCACCTGTAGAAGGTCAGGATCTTCTCTATGGTGCACCTGTAGAAGGTCAGGATGCTCTCTATGGTGCACCTGTAGAAGGTCAGGATGCTCTCTATGGAGCACCTGTAGAAGGTCAGGATCCTCTCTGTGGAGCCCCTGTAGAAGGTCAGGATGCTCTCTATGGTGCACCTCTAGAAGGTCAGGATGCTCTCTGTGGAGCACCTGTAGAAGGTCAGGATGCTCTCTATGGTGCACCTGTAGAAGGTCAGGATCCTCTCTGTGGAGCACCTGTAGAAGGTCAGGATGCTCTCTATGGTGCACCTGTAGAAGGTCAGGATCCTCTCTATGGTGCACCTGTAGAAGGTCAGGATCCTCTCTATGGAGCACCTGTAGAAGGTCAGGATGCTCTCTATGGTGCACCTACGCACGTAAGGTTTACGTCTGAGGCTGGGGCGAGATTAACCTAAGCTACAAACAGTAGCGCTGAGCAAAGTGACTAGAATGCAACTACACACTAATAAAAAACACACTAATATAAAGTGAGGTAACACTAAACAGACAAAGTGTGATGCTGTTTAATTTTACCTTACTTTTAGTGACCATCATGTATTATAGCAGCTATCAGGTGGAATCAATACATGGGCTGCACAGGTTGCCATGTCAGACTATCACAAGTAGAATCATAATGAAAAATACGCCAGTAGAATATGCTTGTAAAAAACGGCTTATGCACAATAGGATAGCAACAAGTAGTCAAGATAGTCAGATTAGCTTTGGTTGCTAAGCTAACATCACCCATTTCATACCAGAGAAACTTTCATAACAGCGTTGTGATGCCAAACAGCGTCAATTCAGACTGACACACTTATGGGGGACTGGGGATATTTATCAGCTGCTTGTGTGACAGTCAGACAGTGAATACTAGGGATGTAACGATACCAAAAACTCACGGTACGATAATATCGCGATAACAAGTCCACGGTACGGTATTTATCGCGATATTGAATAATAAAGGGAAGAAGAAAGAAAAAAATTTAAATAAATTTTTTTTTACTAAAAAAATGTTTCTTTATAATAAATCTGATTTGTACAGCATTTGAGTAGGATAGCAGTATTTTAAAGTGTCAAAAACAAAGTGACAGTAACAGACTGGAACAAGAAAACCAGTGTTTTTGTACCTATAGTACTACCAAACAAAGTAGGCATTTTCTTTGTGCCACTGCATCTCACAAATAAACATTTAATAATCAGACCCTGCAATAAAATAAATCAAGTTTCACTTTAGTTTTTCAAGTAGCCTAACTCAACTCAAACTCACTAAATCACTCACTCGGCATCATCAGACAGGTTTTTAGGAATATGAGAATGTCCACATTTCCAGGTATTTATAAGCTGGGATGTTTGGGCATTTACAATATCCCCTGCTCTGGAAAAAACTCTCTTGCTTGGTACTGATGTTGCTGGGACAGCAGTGGTCGCGTTAACCGAATATTTTATTTAACAATGACGGAAAAATCTGAAAGCAGTCTGTCATTTTGACAGATTAGAACAAACTCGGAACAGCGCCAACGTTTCCCCGCAGCCAGGCTCTGGTGTTATGCCGTGTTATGCATGCCCTCCAAAAGGAAATGATATAGTTTCCAAACCGTACTTTGCCGTACAGATCAATACATGTCTGGGAGGTTTTGCTTTACGCTGTGTGCGCTGCCGCGAGGTGCATGCACACACGGCATAACACCGCCCCCCCCCCCCCCCCCCCCGTTGACAATTCACGAGCGTGCTCTCTCTGTTCAGACCCGACGGGTAATAAGGGATTAGGACGGACATTTTACGATCCTGTCTGTCAAAATTACGGACAGCGAAAAAGTCTAACGCCACCTCAGTGGGACGGAGAGATATGCTTTGGCCATGGGTGACAGCAGTGGGTCAAACTGTGCATTGTCTCTCCACCACTTCAAAAACAATACAGTTGTTGCCAAGAAGGTGAGGCTTATTGACAGGGCGAGATATAAATATACTGTTGGTACTTGTCAATGTCTCTAGGTGTGTAAATGTAGCCCTGTAAATACGATGTCCTTTTGTGTTATCTGTTGTTTTATGTTCATGTTGTAACCTACTTGCTGCCATGTTGGACAGGTCTCTCTTGAAAAAGAGATCGATGATCTCAATGGGACCATCTGGTTAAATAAAGGTTTAAAAAAAAAAAAACATTTAATTTAAAAAAAATGTTTAATCACGGTAGATTTTGTCAGTCTCACGACGGTATTGGGACGTTTATTTACCGCGATACCGCGATATTCGGTAGATCGTTACATCCCTAGTGAATACTCTCCAGCAGCCGCTGCTGTGAGTTAACGGTAGACTAAACTCTGCCGTGAGTTAAAGGTAGACTAAAAACTGGTGAACGAGCAGCACTGCATCCGCTGAACCACATTAATAAACAATCTAATCTGGCTTCGTATGATTAAAAGCAACACGATCATAGACCCGACGCAGTCCCCCAGTGTTGTTGATGTGAGCGGCGTTGGGGAGAAAAAACAGGGACGTAAACGGTGATGTCATGACGCAGCACCAGTCTGGCTCTGGGCTAAAAAGAAGAACAGATTCTGAACCAGAAAAGCACAGAGCTAGAACTGGAACTGGTTTGGTGGGAAGACATTGGCTTCAAACTGTATGTTTTCAATACACCAACAGTTGAACACATCACGATAACGGTATCATTTACCTACATTTGCTCTATACTGACTTTTTATGAAAGAGAGCTTTAAGGCATCATGTAATGTGACCCTCTGGAAAAACTATTAATCTATGTTGTGCCAATGGATGGATAAAAAAAGATAGAGCAATAGGAACAGATTATAACAGGATGTAACATTTCCTGTCTGACTGTCAAGGAATTGATTTAGAGCTATTTCCCTCACAGCTGCACAAGCTAACTTGGACCGTTAGCACATTTGTAATATTTGTTTTGGGTCATCCTGGTAACTAGTGATTATGGTGAATAATGATTAATCCCTGAAACACTTGAACATTGACAGAATCACTTTCAATGAAAATCAAAGCCCAAAACAGGATCATTATTTATTGCATGCAGTATAATTATTTCATGGTGGAAATGCAAACATTATATTGACTTTAGTTAAAACAGAGACATTATTGACACCTCTTTAAGATGGCATTTAAAGGTGCTTCGGATGGCCTCTTCTTGGGAACCTTCCACAAAAAGGCTCAATTTCTGTTAAATGTGTTAAGCACTCTTATCATCCACACGCTATTACTCATTCCAAAAGTACATTTTGTTTTGATTGAATTAATGTCAGAACTTGATGTATAACCCTTATGTATGACTATGGTGTTGTGATGATGGTATCAGCAGAGCTTTTTACAATTTGTGATTATCACTTTGCTCATGTTAGTGTACTTAGAAACAGCAGTAGTTTGAACTAATGCTAACCCGTCATAGCTTCACATGTGAACAGGATCATTACTGAATAGCCCTTAACACAAAGTTCATTTGAGCCTGGTGGGAATGGCATCTCTCTGTATGAGACAAATACAAATGTGACCTAATGGGCTTAGAGAGGGAGTTGTGTGTTTATGCGACCTGTGAAGACCACCATCAATTCTTAAGTAAAAAAGCTATACAAGCAAATTTTCAACTGCACTCCCTGGCTGGTTGATCGGACTAAAAGAAACAGACAATTGCACACAAACACAGACACACAGCACACAAATCCAACTAAAGCTCACAATCACAGACACATTAGCACACACCTAGGGACATAAGCAGATTAAAGTTTGTTAGCACAGTACAGACTATTAACAGGTAAAACACCACCTCTCCAGATTATGACAGCATGTTTGGTTGACCATCAAACATTTCACAGACCATGACAAATATTAAGTTATGATGACATGTATTTGACTTTTTATCCAATGTTTTTAGAGTCTTCTTTTGAAGTGTCAGATAAAGCTTTTACTTAGGGCTGGCTCAAGCTAACCTTGGACCAGCCCCTAGTTATGCTGCTAAAGGCTTAGAATGACAGAGTAAGGTCACTGCCTTTTCCAGCTTTAGTTTGTATCTAATGTATTAATATTATTATTGTGAAGGGCCAAGCACAACACTCTAAGAGAGCAGTCAAACGTTGGAAAGGTATTTTGTTTACTTCCCCTGGTGCTACAAGGATCGCCTCTCGAGGAAGAAGTGGAATTAAAGACAGGTCAGTTAGCAGGCTAATTTCAGGAGATATCTCCGCAACTAAATACATGAGCATCTTGGTCATAACGTCAACACTGTAACCTCTTCACAATCTGAGTGTTTGAAATATACATTCTGGCATATCATACATATTGTACCATTAAATATTAATGTATCCCAAAGCTAATTATTTGGAGGCTTCACACACAAAAGTGCTATGGGAACTCCTGTAATGTCAGAACGTATAGACAAATAAAGTGCTCAGCAACATGATCAACTTTTAAAAAGAAGATTTCTAATTGTGACGAAGGTAACTTCGTCACTGTGAACTGACGGCTTCGGGCCTCGTAACTCAGCACTTTAGTGAACAGTTTTGCACTTTATTAGCGTGATTGCATAGTACCGTTTGGCATGGCATATTTGCACATTTTATGTAATTTATACTAATTATTGAGATGGTATTTATTAAAAGATTAAACCGTATTGATTGAAATGTCGTCTGTCAGGTGCTGGTCGGGTCCTCAGCTCCGCCTGACAAGATAGGGGAGTTAGCGAGAGCGCCGAAAGTGATTATGCTGGTGTAGAATGACAGCGGTTAAGAATAATCCGGGTACAAATAATATGTGGGGGTGTAGACATCATAGCGTTAAGTGGCAGTAATTGTTCAAGTGCTGACTGCGTTTAGTTGGGTTTGTATGTGTGTACCTCTGTTCAGTTATATGTTTGTGTTTGAAAAGTGTTCCCCCTCCCGTTATGTCTGTTGCTGATTGTGTGCACCTGGTGCCCTGTGTTGTCTCCTCCCCCCTCACCTGTGTCTTGTTGTGCTGATTAGAGTGTGTGTATTTAGGCTCTGTTTCCCTGTCTGTTGAGGAGGGCAGGGAGTGTGTGTGAGATCCTGGTGGCTGCAGGCTGGGCTCACGTGAACAGCAGCAGCAGCAGGATTGAGGCTGTGTGTGTAACCCCCTAATCCCACCAGGAGCGTCTGCGCTGCGGCTGCGGCGTTTTTAGCGATCGCGGCCACTCTAGTCAATGGGTGCTATTCCACCAGACCCGCTGCGCCGCGGCTCGAAGCGTCCCAGAAGCTCCTCGCCGCAAGGAATTTCTAAAATATAGGATGAATCCTATTTTTGAAGCGGCGCAGCGCAGGCAGGAAGTGATGAAAATCACCTTGTTGTCTCCTTTGCTGGTTGAGGGGGTGCACCCAAAACCGGCTCCTTCTCCTCCCCCCACCCCCCGTAGTCTTTCAAGTAGGAGAATACATGCCAGCGTTCTCCTCCGGTTTACAGGCACTGTAAATTATATATATATAGAATAATTATGATGATGAATGCATATTTGT
Source organism: Pogonophryne albipinna (assembly GCA_028583405.1). Taxonomy (NCBI): domain Eukaryota; kingdom Metazoa; phylum Chordata; class Actinopteri; order Perciformes; family Artedidraconidae; genus Pogonophryne; species Pogonophryne albipinna. The sequence goes on along the minus strand of JAPTMU010000073.1, from coordinate 699,812 downwards.
TTACCACTAAAATACAGCAACACATCTTTGATTCATGTCGTTTATAACTGGAATATTACAATTATTATTAACTGTGTCTGTTGTCTACAACCCAACAAAATAGGAAATAACAACAATAAACACGATTTAAACAGACACAAACATAAACCATTTAACTACGTAGCCTACTTACTTGTAGAAGTACAAAATGTCCAGGAAATATTCCAAAATCAACAACAACTGCGAGGCTGCACACACGACGCTCCGCTTCCGCAACGTTTTGAAACGCGCCTGGTGGGTTATGACGCAGGAGGAGGTCGCAGCGCGGCACAGCCGCAGCGCAGCGCAGACGCTTCCGGTGGGATCAGGGGGTAAGGTGTTCATGTTTTAATAAATGCCCACACCGGGTTGTATTTTTGGACGTTCTGCCTCTGCCTCCTTGCTTGGTTGGGCCGTTCAATTGTCAGCTTCACACTAATCATTATTTAAAAACCAAGGAGATCATTTTAAAGATTGACAAGCAAATTAACAACTCCTGCACAAGTTTTTCTAAGGGAATATTTAAAAAATAAAGTGAGAACTATGTAGAGAAATTAGATACACACTAGAAGTACAAAAACAAACCAATTTAGCTTCTTATTGGTACAAACCGTATTGTATGTTTGTAATAATTATACAGTGGTTTGCCATTATTAATTATATACAGTTTGTAAATGTAACAGTTTGTATCTTTCATAAAATGATGATGTTTATAAAGAAGTAGGAGAACAATATTTCATAATTACCAATGGATACATAACAAAGAGTGGGCCAACAGTAATGATGATGATAAAAACATGTCTGAAAAAGAACCGTTTAACATCGTCCCGGTGCTATAAAACGGCTCCATGAGAGCCTCTCAATCTGATACCCAAAACAGATCCTGGGATATACAGTAAATCAGGGCTCCAGGCTCCTGGACAACACTATCTTTTTTCTTAACCAATCCCAATCATCTTGGGAGTATTAGCATTGTGTAACTCACAGCTCACCTGGGGGACACATATACTGTATGTGATGGCAAACTTGTGACTTTACTATGATAAATTGTGAAATGTGTCACTCTAGTTATTTCAATGCACTGATATATCCTAGTATACTGAGTGTGTTTCCAAATTACTCGATCCCACTGAACAAGGTACAACTCGGTATGTTGTTTTCTCAGTGTATATTTTCTGTTCTCCACGATGCTTCATTAGGAACAGTGGACCGATGCTCCCACAGTATGGGTGGGCCCAGAGTCCCCCTTCAGGTCTGAGCTCAGCTCAAACCTAATATTGCCTAGGAGCCTGGTAACCATCTATCACAGTCCTGTAGCCCACCATGGGGTGGACGGTGTGCCCCCTTTGGAAGAGGATGTTTGTGTTGAATGTCCAGTTTCAGGACAAGTGTTTCCTGATTTTATCTGTGAACCTTCTTATAAGATTGCCCTAAGTTGTCCCTATGGACCGCCTCAGTGCTGTGGGGCAGCAGCAGTGTATTGCTTTGGGGCAGGGCAGCAGAAAAACCACAAGGGTGTAATATATGTGGATGTATAACCGCTTTATTTGGCTATCGGACACATGAAAGACAGAAACAATCCTCCTGCTTAGGACTGAGGTTACAAATATGGCAACATATTTTCATTTAAAAAAAAATACAGAACAGTTTAAATCAGTTGTTTATGACACTGTAGGAACACTGAAACAAACACTTTCCCAAAAGGCAACAGGTCACAATAGGCCATAAAAATGAAAACATGCTATGAAATTGAAAATGCTTAATTAATAAAGTATTACAAAAGAATAACTTGAGCATTAAGAGGAATGTTTCAATTATGCTTGTTAGCTCTATGCCAAATGAAATGAGTTCTGTAAATGTGTTGCAGCGTTTTGCTTCTGCATGTAAAGACTTCTTTACACAGCAGCAGGGATAAGGAGTGCGGCTCCGTTTGTCTTTTCCTTAATTATTTGATGTATTTCCACAAACTACACCTACAGAGCATCCTCATTTTGTTCTCCATAGCTGTTGGAGCTGACGGGGAACCAGCAGAGAATCTTCCAGCTCATCTCCACTGAGCTTGCTAAGGTGTTAACCACAGCACAGGTAAAACATCACACCTGTGTATTTGCTGTCAAATCTATGTGCTTTAGTAAAGAACCCAATATGAATAAACCGATTATTTTATTCTGTCCGATGGAGCTCTTGCTCCTAAGCACCTCTTCTACAATAACATTTGAAAGGTCTGATTTGAACAATAAGATAACACTTCAATCTGAACACATCTACTTTTGGAGGTAAGCTAGTTCTGTGTCTAACAACCGTTACCGCACACTATCAATTTCTTCCATTTTTCTTTTTGATATCTTTTGACAGCCAGAATGTTGTGTGTGTCTTCTCTTTGGTAATTTTTTTAAATTACAATTCTTTAAATGAAAGCCCTTTGTTTCCAGTTGCATTTATATCCCCATGCTCCCCTTCTATATCCATTTGACACATACCAAAAGCTCTACGGAGCTTTTTTCGTTCTCAGATGACTCGATACAGAGTTATTCCACTCACTGACACTTACCTTAAGTAAGGGATAATGTGCAGCGAGGCCGTCATTAATGACAAAAGAACACCCGATCATGGAGCCTGACACGATGTTATGCCTCGTTGTACATCCTGTTATTGTTCACTTCCTGTCTGTCTTCTTCTGGTGATTTCTCTGACGTCCAGCGCTCTGTGTTTTAACCTCTTTTCTTCTCTCCCTTGATCCTCCTTAGCAACGGTCATGTTATGCTTAGCAGCGGTGTGTTATCGAGTATTAACAACCTCTGAATTCTCCAAATTGACTAATCCCTAATCAATTGTAATTAAATAACGGCAAAATATGTAAATGTTGGGTTCATGCCAATGTTGTGACTCCGGCAGTGGCTCTGTCAGTAGGGGCTTGGTCGGTTCAAGTCCCCGAACAGACCTAAATATGGAGTGTGGACTGCTACTTGGAGAGGTCCCAGTTTACCTCCTGGGCCCTGCCGTGGTGCCCTTGAGCAAGGCATCGGACATCCCCCTTCCCCCCTCACTTCCATTGCTCCCCGGGCGCTGTACAATAGCTGCCCACTGCTCCTGGTACTAGACTCCTGGTACTAGACTCCTAGTACTAGACTCCTGGTACTAGACTCCTAGTACTAGACTCCTGGTGCTAGACTCCTGGTGCTAGACTCCTGGTGCTAGACTCCTGGTACTAGACTCCTGGTGTTAGACTCCTGGTACTAGACTCCTGGTACTAGACTCCTGGTGCTAGACTCCTGGTACTAGGATGGGTTAAAAGCAGAGGCCAAATGTCACTGTGTGCTCTGCATGTGTGACCATTAAATAGGGTTTCATCCTCCGATTCTATTCTATTCTATAGATGATTCAGCAGACTGGTCTGCTAGAGACAGTGAATACAGCTGGGAACATCTGAGGTTTGAGCGTCTCCAGATGATGATATGAATCCAGATATGACGGCGTTTGGTTTCCTGACGTATCTCGGACTTCCACAACATGCAGATAGGTAGATGATGAGGAGTCCTTGGTATCTACACGGAGATAATCCCTGTCTGGCGCGTCCAGTTTGAGTGACGTGAGTAAAGAAATGATGCCGAGGTGAAACTCAAATGGTCCGATGTGAACGAACCATTCCAGTTTGTCTCCGTCGTAGACAAATGGAACTAACTCTGAAAACATGCAGCTCATATATCAACAATTATCCAGACTTCATGACACAATCATTGTTTCCATGGTGTGCGGTGGTATTGTCATGATTTCAAGTGATTTGATTTGGCTGGCTGCACGATAGGGGGCAGAGCCTTGGGGTGAAAACAGCTGGTTCAATTTGGTTCCTTGATGGTGGCGCTTCATACAGCTGTAATCTCACTGCTTCCACTTTGAAAGGTCAGCAATAATCAAGGTCAAAGGGGATTCTTTTTTACATTTCTATATCATAAGATATACATTATTGATCCCAATTTGGGACATTTGCAAGGCATTGCATACAATGTGAAAATCAAAGAGTAGGAAATAAACATAAGATAAAAACAGACATTAACAATCAAATATAAACATCTCAAAATAGAAAAAACTAAAAAGCAAAATATATATATATATTGACCTAGAAAGATATATATAACTGAGACTATCTGTTAAATATACATTATGCAGAGCCAATTACAGCTAACAAAATATAAAAGCAGAATATTATTTACATTGAGTGTAAACAGCATATTAAATTAAACTTAAATGTGCAAGGTACAGTGTGAAGACACTATATACAGATGGACATTTGAAGGGTAGTGCCTCCGCCTAGTCAGCTCCGCCCCCTCCAGAGGAACACCAGCACAGCCAGCGCAGAGCCGTTGTCCTGCTGACCATGTGAAGGCAGCTTTAGTGGCTCTTTCCTGTAAATCCTACAAATCTTTTTCTATTGCTTCAGCGTTCTGGCTCGTTTCCTTCTTTAGGACTTTCTGCGGCACATCTAATATTTATTTTTTATTGCACCCCTTCCAATGATGTACCATGCTACGCCGCAACCACAAAATATCAGGAACATTATACCAGGATCCTCTTCATCCTAATACCTAGCACATCTGTGTGTGGTGAACACTTCCTGACACTAGTCCCACAGCAGCCTGAGGGTTGCTCCATGGATAATGTAAATATTTTTGCAATTATTGCTAATATATTTGTTTTAAAATCTAGTATTTTGAATGTATAGCGAACGATGTCATCCACAGAATGTCTCTAGCTTCCAGTGGAGCAGGGTTAAGGAGCCACAGTGAAAGCCTCCACTGTGGAGGGATGATAGATGAGGCAGACAGCCGTCTTTGATCCTCTGACTGAGGCTAGCTTCCAGGCCTGGGTCACCCAGAGTGCTTCCCCCCACAGGGCCAGCTGTACCTTCCTCTGGTCTGGCCTTCTATTTAAGAGCATGAAGGCTGCTATATGAGAGGCACAGTGCAGCTCAGCTTCGTGATTTCCTCAAGAGAAAGAGAGAGGGAGACCTTTTGACGTCTATTACTAATGTGATTAGCTGATAAAGATATTGGTAGCCATCTGTCGTTTCATCTCTGCTACTTAGCAGCAGCAACATTAATACCTGTAAAGCAGATTAACACACTGACATAACACATACCGTAGTCATGACCTTGTTCTGTTGTCGAAATCTGCCATGGACCTCTAATATACTGAAAAACCTGAAATGTTGATTTAATTACATGTCAACAGATTTCACATAACTAGGTACATTTAAAGTAATATATCAAGTTTAAATAAAAATATATTAGGTTTAACTTAAAATTATTGTTTTCAACTAACTGAAATCTGTTGACATAATATGTTTCATTTAAGTCAGCGTTTCAGTTTTTCAGTGTATGTTGTTAATGCTGGAGAGTAGAGCATAACAGAGCAGAGCATAACCATGAATCATCAATATTAAAATGTGGCAATAAGGTGGCTCATAGATAATAATTTTTAAAGAGCAACTTAGCAGCAGCTGAAGGTCTCGTTTTACTGGAGTGATGTAGTGCTCTCCCAGGAGTGTCAGTGTCTCACCTTTATCTAACAGAGGAGAGGAGGTTCACACAGCTGCTGTCAGTTCATCTGAGTCCACCAGAACAATGAAGGCTCACCGTGCCTGCTCATAAATGCACAACTGCTTTCATACCAAATATTCAGGTGCCCCATAAAAGCAATCCCTGTCCCACTCCAACATCTGGGGGCCATGTGAGGCGGAAAGGTGCTCTGTTCAGGTGGCCGATGTGTTAACGCATAAACAATGTGACATTAGAGTCAGCTGCACGGAAGGCTGTGGTCACTGCTGCTCCTCACTTTGAGTCAAAGTTCTATTCACGTGGCTTTGTTCTGTTCCTCTCATGCACAATGGCCATTTGTTATTAAACTGATGAACTTTAAAACTAAAACTCAGTTTTCTCATAATTATGACTTAACATCCTGTAATATACAATGTTGCCCATACAGTTGGAATAAAATATATTTTACCTCTTCTCATGAAATGATTGTGTGTAAATAGGAATAAAAAGAGGAATGTGTCTGAAAAGAAAATGATTTCAACTTGATGGGAAACAGTGTACATTGACATACTATTTGGTAATAATACAATCTGTGAATTGGAGATGTGGATAATAAAGAGATAAAGCTCTCATTATTATGAGTTAGTTTTCTCTAAACAAATGCACAAAGCTATTTGCCACTGCCAGGGCATTAACGTGTTATCTAGTTTGTTATAGAAGTTCCCCGGTACCTTCCTCCATGTTTCTGTCCCCGCCACTTATTTCTGTTTCCTTTCATGTAAACGCTGCAGCAGTCTTAGGCACGCCCCCAAAATGCTCTCATTGGTTGAGACGTGTGATGAAGCCCATCCTAAGCCAATACTGATCAACATCCCGCCCCTCCTGTGACCATGGTTTGTCTCTACACTGTAAAATATTACCATGATTTCACAATATTTAGCTGTAATATTTTACAATAAATTACTGTTTTACCACTTTACAGTCTTTACCTGTAATGTTCACAATATAATACTGTAATTTAGAATTTCACAGTGAAATCTATACAGGCACAGTTAATTACTGTGAATGTACAGGATAAATGATTACCAGGATTTCACAACATGTTACTGTATTATTTCACAGTAAAATACTGTATTCAGACCATCCTCTGTGATAACACAACAAATTAAGTGATTTTCTTGCTTTTATCGCTCTTGCTTGGCTTTAAATACTAATTTAGTTCTTTGGTGCAGGTTTTACTTAAATTGAAAGGGGCACCGCTGCATCTGCCTTCAAATAAACGATGCAACATATAAATCTATGTAACATTTAAATTGTTGTCTTGGCTTATTGCTTTCAGGTGCTTCCTGGGCCTTAACCCTGAGACGGGCTGGAAAGCCAAAAAGAGGCATGGCAATTTGAACCCCCATGTCAGCACATTCTTCAGAAAAATGGTTGACTTCGAGTGGATGTCTGTGTAGACAAGTGCTCCCCTCCTTGTTTTCTTTTCTGTCTCCCTGCTGCGCAGGTGCACCTGGGGGGTATACTACGAAGCAGGATTTTCGCTTAGCCGGCTAAATTCAGGGAAAACTCCGGCTTTCCGGTCCTACGAAGCTGGTTCTCTTTTTAGCAGGCTAGAGCTCCATGGTAACTTATGCTTAGCGGCTAACCTGGTCAGGACCAGGTTAGGTTGCAGGCTAAGAGATCAACTCAGTGAAAGCACCGCCTGCTGACCAATCAGAGCTCAGTGTGCGGAGTTTAAAGCGATCAAGTCATATTCAGGAGAAAGGAAATACAGAAAAACTGCCATTGCAGGAAAGACGGCCGGCAAAAATCACCGACTGTGTGAACGTGAAAATGAATAGAATATCACCTCCAATATTCAGAGCAATCTGACTATTATAACATTAGCGTTAAGAAAGCTTACTTAAATATCTGCCACAACATAAGTACACTGAGTGCAGACGTCGATGTGTCCCATTATCATTCATATCACATCATATCACATCATAATGTAGGCCTATCATATATCTCCTTATCTGAGTCAGCTTCTTGAGCCGTATCTGGCCGTGCAACACTCACAGTGTCACATACTGTATGCAGAAGTATTATTTTAAGCAACACATTAAGTTGACGAAACACTCGAGACAAATGTAATTAAAGTCAGATCGTGTTTTAGACGGGGCAGTGATATCATAAACCTGTTAATGTACGCATTCAAACACTTTTTCTTTTGCCAGCTGTATTCACCTTTCAGGTGCAGCTATGTGGCTTTTATCCTGGATAAAGTGTTTAAGTCATGGATGTTTAAAGTTTAACTTCATATTTGACTAGTATTAAAGTTCACTTTTCATTTGGATTAGGCCAACCGGCTAACTCAAACATATCCAGGTTAGGTTGAACCAGCTTCGTAGTATAGGCCCCAGGTCTGCCCCTGGCTCCGCCTCTACCCAGGTGCACCTGGTCTCCCCCTGGCTCCGCCTCTGCCCAGGTGCACCTGGTCTGCCCCTGGCTCCGCCTCTGCCCAGGTGTTCCAAATTCCACTCAGCCGTGTATATATAAAGAGAAGCTGGAGGAGAAGGATGTCTCGCCTATCCTAATGCCGGGAGACACTCCTTAGAATACCTCTTTGCCATTTTGAGCTGTAGGCCATATTTTTACAGATGTGTTTATGTTTAGCCTGGAGGACCTGGTAGTCCAGTTTTCGCGGCATTATTTTGTTTCCCATAGGGTTTATAATTGATTTCTGGTTAGGGGGGGAAGCTCTGGGTCCTACGGCCCGTGGTGTGGCTGGCTCGGGTTCCCTCCTTCTGTTTGTTCCTTTTGGCCAGTCCTCCAGACCTCTTTTTGTTTCCCGTTTCGCTTGTGTGAGCAAACGGCTGATTATCAATACATGCTCGTTACCAAGTACCGGTTATTGCGTGTATTCTTTCATGTTGCGGTCTCAGCACGAGCCACTACCGCGGAGTAGAGGTTGGGGCCGTAACAACATGTCCAAGACACTGTGAAATGTACTTTGCACTTCAATGGAGTAATAAAAAGTTAAAATGGGCATTTTCTTTGTTTTTCTTTGTTGATTGAGCTGATTGAATTGTGTAGCTATGGTAAAATCCCAGTTAACTAGTCAAATGTACAATATATTATCGTAAATTACTGGCTACTGTGTTGCATTACTTCTACAGTAATAGTGTGAAAATACAGGCAATTACTGTAATGTATGTACAGCAAGGTAACATAATACCACAGTAATTCCATGGGCATGGCAAACAGTATTTACAAATATCTACAGTAAATTACTGTGAAATCCATGCAACTAGTAGCCAGTAATGTATTGTAATTTTACAGCCAAACATTTTACAGTGTATGCATAAACGAAATCTACTTATTACAACTCTGTCTATCTAACACCCCCACAATGAATATCGACCAATCACGTTCTTGCTTGATATGCGGGACCAGCGTTGCAGTCGGGAAGAAAAGCAATGTGGAGCGGCAGCTCTATATATATATCTATATATCTATATATCTATATCTCTCTCTCTCTCTCTCTCTCTCTCTCTCTCTGAGTGAGTGTGTGTGTGAGGAACGGTCGGAGCAGCGTGGTGTGAGTGAGTTACTAACTTTTTCACACGTTTTCTACTAACATATTTATTGTTTTATGTTGTAAGTTGTGTGTATTGTGTATATGGTTTAAACGTTTGATTGTTGGTGTTTTTTTCGTGGTTTGGGTGTGTGTGGTGTGTGTTTGTGTGTGTCTGTGTGTGTGACGCAGTTGCGGCATGGACTATGCCCGGCTGAGTCGCAAACATGGTTTTAAAATTTCTCCGATGACACCGTGCTCGGTGGAGGAGTGCAGCCTGGCTGTGGGGGCATTAGTGGGGCACGGCAGCATCAGATCTGCGGCTCGGATGAACGGCGGGGTGGTGATATTTGTGGACACGGAAGGGAAAGCGAACAAGGTGGTGGAGACCGGGATCGTTGTGAATGAAACTTTCATATCCGTGTCTCCACTAACCACCCCTGCGACAAGGGTAATGATCTTGAATATCCCGCCGTTCATACGGGATGATTTCCTGGTGAGAGAGCTGTCTAAGCACGGCAAGATAGTGTCCTCCATCAGGAAGCTGTCCTCGGGCTGCAGATCTCCACTGCTAAAGCACATTGTGTCTCACAGGAGAAGTGTCCTCATGATCCTCAATAAGAGAGACGAGGAACTTAATCTAGTGTTAAATTTAAAGTTGGATGATTTTAATTATTACATTACATTACATTACATTGCATTTAGCTGACGCTTTTATCCAAAGCGACTTACAATAAGTACATTTATGTAATGTTTGTAAACTCGGGGCCTGTCAAGTGCTTCGAATGCGGGGAGGAGGGGCACTTGGCCAGAGCGTGTCCGGAAAAAAATAAAAAGCAGGGGGAGGAGGAAAAAAATAAAAAACAGGAGGAGGAGGAAAAAAATAGAAAACAGGAAAAAAATACAAAACAGGAGGAGGAGGGAAAAAATTAAAAACAGGAAAAAAATCCAAAAGAGACTCCTACTGAAACAGCAGCAGCAGGAAACCACACTGAGGGGCTCCCGAAGCAGGGTGAGAGTCCCTCAAAGCAAGATGAGAGTCCCTCAAAGCAAGCTGAGAGTCCCCCAAAGCCCCCAACGAAGATTGAGGGTCCCCCAAAGCCCCCAACGAAGGCTGAGGGTCCCCCAAAGCCCCCAACGAAGGCTGAGGGTTCAGAGCTCCCTAAGCAGGACAAGAAAGAAGCAGTGGAGACGGAAGAACTCTCTGCATCCGCTGCAAGCCAAGAGAACATTGAAGCTCAAGCTTGTACAAAGAAAAGAAAAGAAAAAGAGAAAGTCTCTCAGGCCAAGAGGGTGGCAGTGGGTGAGGAGGGATAGAGAGAGGAGGAAATGGTGGAGGAGGTGAAGGAGGCAGAGGAGGAAGAAAGTGAGGAAGAATTGATGGAGGAGGATGAGGAAGATGAAGATGAGGAGGAAGAGGACTGTGCTGAGGACAGCCAGCCTCTCACCGTCTCACAACTTAAAAGTCCGTTTTTTAAAGTGCAGCAAATCAAAGCTTTTCTTAAAGAAACAAAAAACAAAAGAGGAGTAAAAATAGAAGAGTTTTTTACTGACAAGAGCTTGTTCTTACAGTCAGTGAAGGCTCAGATGCATCTTTTTACTGAGCAGGAGTCTTATCGCTTGAAGGTCCTGAAAGGGAAGTTACAGCGAGAGATTTTAAATGAAGAAGAAAAGGTCATGCACGGCAGTTAGGATGATGGTTTTAACATACTTGTTGTTCTTAAGCGGTGTGTCTCTCCTCACATCCTTTTTAATGAGTGATTTTAAAGTGTGCACTTTAAATGTCAATGGAGCTAGGGATGTGGGGAAGAGGGCTTGTATTTATGAGCTTTTAAAATTAAAAAAAGTAAATGTAGCAATGCTACAAGAAACGCACAGTGACACGTTAAACGGGACGGACTGGAGGAGGGAGTGGGATGGGGAGGTGGTCTTAAGTGCTCTTAGCAGCACCAGTGCAGGAGTGGCAGTCCTGTTTGCTAGAGGTTTTATCCCCAAGTCCCACACAGTGGAGGAAAGAGTAAAGGGCAGACTGCTGGTGGTGAGAGCCAACTATGAGCTTTTTAATCTGGTTTTTATCAACGTATACGCTCCTAACTCAGGTCTTGCCAGAGTTCAGTTTTTAAACGAGCTCAGCGCTGTTTTAAGTGAGTGTGAACCAGAAGAGTTTTTATTTTTAGGGGGAGATTTTAACTGCACACAGGATGACGAGCTAGATAGGAACCATAGGGAACCTCATGCTGCATCCAAAAGAGCCATGACACAGTTAATAACAATTAACAACAATAACACATAGTCTATCAGACATCTGGAGAGAGCATCACATACATCACAGACAGTACACATGGGTCCACACGAGGGAGAACCTTTTATCAATGGCTAGGCTGGACAGGTTTTATTGTTTTAAGCACCATTTGAATGTTTTTAAAAAGTGTGCTATATTGCCTGTTGGGTTCTCTGACCACTCCCTTGTGTTGTGTGATGTTTTTATTGCCAACATAAAAAGCAAATCTGCGTATTGGCATTTTAACACTGCTCTGCTTTTAGATACACATTTTAGAGAGGTTTTTATTTATTTTTGGAAAGGTTTTAGAGAAAGGAAGCGGGATTTTATTTCTTTGAAGCAGTTGTGGGATTGTGGGAAAGCCGACATCAAGCAGCTTTGTCTTCAGTACACTCTCAATGTTTCTCGTGATATCACCAAGTCTATGAGAGATCTGGAGATGGAAATAGTGGAACTGCAGAGCTTTGCAGAGTCCACAGGAAATCCGGGTTGTATTGAAGACCTCAAATCTAAAAAAGCCATTTTGGCAGACCTGCTGGGTTCTAGAGCACAGGGGGCGCTGGTCCGGTCCATATTCCAGAGCGCTTCCATGATGGATTCACCCACAAAGTACTTCTTCAGTCTGGAGAAGAAGAACGGGCAGGGCAGGCTGATCCACGCTCTGAGGTCAGCAGGAGGACAGCAGCTGACAGGGAACAGCCAGATCCGGCAGAGAGCGGTGGACTTCTACTGCGACCTCTTCACCAGTGAGTACAATGAGGATGATGGAGGGTTTAATCTGTTCTGCAGGGGCCTACCAACAGTCTCTGAAGAGACAAACAAAGAGCTGGACGGGCCCCTGACTGAGGAGGAACTGTGTGCAGCACTCAAGAGCATGCAGGGGGGGGAAGGCCCCTGGAATAGATGGCCTCCCCCCAGAGTTCTACAAGACATTTTGGGACTTTTTAAAAGAGGATCTAATGGACCTTTTTAATGAAAGTTTTAATGACTCTTTCCTCCCTCTGAGCTGCAGAAGAGCCGTTTTAACACTCCTTCCGAAAAAAGGCGACTTACAGGAAATCAAGAACTGGAGGCCCGTCTCTCTGCTGTGCACCGACTACAAGCTGCTGTCCAGGGCCCTGTCCTCCAGGCTGAGTAAGGTGATGGACCAGGTGGTAGACCGGACCCAGACCTACTGTGTGCCCGGCAGGTCAATTGTTGACAATGTGTCACTAATTCGAGATATTTTGGAAGTCTCTGGTTTTTTGGGTTTCGACACTGGTCTGGTTTCATTGGACCAGGAAAAGGCTTTCGACCGGGTTGAGCACCGTTACCTGTGGAAAGTGCTGGAGAGGTTCGGCCTCAGCCCGGGCTTCATCGCCAAGATAAAGCTGATGTATGTGAACATTAAGAGTGTGCTTAAGATAAATGGCGGTCTGTCTAGACCCTTTAATGTGACCAGGGGGATAAGACAAGGCTGCTCGATGTCAGGCATGTTGTACACACTGGCAATAGAACCCATGCTACACAATATCCGCTCTTTTAATGAGGGCCTGTTTTACCTGGTTTTAATACACGTTTTATTTTATCGGCCTATGCAGACGACATCATTGTTTTTATAAAAAATCAACAGGATGTTTTAAAGCTAGGGCAGGTAGTGGACAGCTTCCAAAAGATCTCCTCTGCAAAGGTCAACTGGGCTAAGAGTGAGGCCCAAGCAGTGGGGGAGTGGACTGGTGGCCTCCCTCAACTCCCAGGTGGATTGACATGGAAGAGGGGTGGTCTAAAATATCTGGGGGTCCATCTTGGAGATGAGGTCACACTGGGGAAAAACTGGGAAGGAGTTTTAGAAAAGGTGGAGGGGAAACTCAACAAGTGGCGCTGGTTGCGTCCCCACATGTCCTACAGAGGCAGGGTGCTAGTCATCAACAACCTGGTAGCATCCAGCCTCTGGCATAAGCTAAAGTGTGTGGAGCCCCCTGCTGGTCTTTTAAAAAAGCTGCAAGGTATTATTTAAAATTTCTTTTGGGATAAGTTGCACTGGGTTCCTCAGTGCACGCTGTACCTGCCAAAGGAAGAAGGGGGGCAAGGGTTGGTGCACCTGGAGAGTCGAGCAGCTGCTTTTAAACTACAGTTTTTACAAAGATACCTGACAGGAAACGATGATGTCGTCTGGGGGCCGGTAGCCAGCACCATTTTAAGGGGGGTAGCAGGCCTGGGTTTGGATGCGTCATTGTTTTTAACAAACTGTGATTTTACTCGTGTGTGTGTTTTGCCTCCGTTTTACAAAGGACTTTTTAAAGTATGGACACTTTTTAAATGGGCCAGACTGGGTCCCGCAGCATCTCTGTTCTGGCTCCTGGAAGAGCCTCTGGTGTGGGGGGCCCGGCTGGACGTCCAGGACGGCAGCAGACCTGCACTCACTGAGAGGCTTCAGTCCGTTGGGGTCGTGAAGCTGAGGAACATCGTGGATGCTGCAGGTCCTGGACTCCACAACACTGAGGCCGTGGCCTCTCTGCTCGGCCTGAAGTCGGCCCGCCACACCAGAACCATCCTGAACGAGTGGATTAAAAGACTATCTGATGATGAGATGGAGATGCTGCGGGAGTATTCCAACAGGAAGGAAACCCCGGACGAAGGGGACCCTTTTCCGGACATTGGGATTTTAACAGACCAGGATGGACTCAAACACAGACTTCATGCAGACTTCCACATGCTTAATGGGAAAGGTTTTTATAGACTCTGCACTCTGGCCCTGAACAAACAGAAGCTAAGCGAGAGGAGGGACACGGTGTGGAAACAAAGGCTTAACGTCCCGGGGGGCTGTGAACCAGTATGGAGGCTCTTCTACAAACCTCCACTGAACAAGCGGTCAGGAGACCTACAGTGGGGGATCCTCCACGGGGCCCTGGGCGTTAACGCCTTTGTGTCGAAGATAAACCCCACCGTGTCCTCCGAGTGTCCGTTCTGCACTCAGAGAGAGACAATCACTCACTGCTACCTGGACTGTCACAGACTGAAGCCTCTTTTTAATGTTTTAAAAACGGTGTTTTTAGACTGTGGGGAGGTTTTTACAGAGACTGCTTTTATTTTTGGTGCTGGCTACAACAAAAAGAATGCAGGGAAGTGGGAACTGTTGAATTTTATTGTGGGGCAGGCAAAAATATCGATCTACAAAAGCAGGAAAAACAAAATAAACAGTACAGCCGGTCAGCAACTCAATCAAATGTTTTTATCTTTGGTAAAGACACGAGTGAGCGTAGATTTTAGATTTCACTGCCTGATGAGAAACATGGAAGAGTTTTTAACCCGGTGGTGTTTCACTACAGCTGTGTGCTCTGTGGGGGAGGAGCTCACTTTTAACTCTGTTTTTGTGTAAGGAAAGAAAAAAAGGGAATTTCTCTCTCAATGTAAATAAGCAAATAATTTAGTTTGTTTGTT